>LR749533.1:1051663-1219799 GCA_902729485.2 Mus minutoides
TCCCCAAATCAAAACCAAATGTCACACTCTGAATGGGATTAAAAAGAATAAAGAATTAATGATGGAGATGCTGCTCTGTGATAAAAGCATGTGCCTAGTGTGTGTGGGACCTGGGTTCAATCTCCAGTATGACACTTTATCCATTACATACATACAGACAGACAGACACATGAGAGAGAGAGAAAGCAAACAAGAGAGAGAAGAAAGAGTGAGCATAGAATATCACCTCTGCTCCTAAGTATGTTGGGAAATTTAAAATACAATTTTGACCTTACATTAACTAAATCTCCAAAGTCTTACCCAGTAGGGCCATTGTGAAGTCATATCACACTACCTAATTGGATGATTGACACTTGGACCAGATACCAAAGTCAGGTGTGGGGCCTAGTGTCTGCCATTGTCCTTTCTGGCTTTGTATTAACTTGAGGTTTCACTTACTGACTCTTCCTGTTCACCACTTTTCTCTCCCTTGAACATGCCAAGGCAGGGGACTTTGCACACCAAGGCAGAGGATCTATGTACACCAAGGCAGAGAGTCTATGCACACCAAGTCAGGGGGTCTATGCACACCAAGGCAGAGGGTCTAAGCACACCAAGGCAGAGAGGGTCTATGCACACCAAGGCAGAGGGTCTATGCACACCAAGGCAGAGAGGCCTATGCTTCCCTGAACAGACAGGGCAATCAATCACTCTCACTACTCTGGTATGATGTCCAAAGCCCCATGTTCTCTGAGAACCAGAAGTTCTTGATTTCCTTCCCTCTTTCCAGGTCTACTTCTTGGAATTCTTCCTTCACCTCAGCCCTTTTCTGCTTCTATTTGGACATCGTCTTTCGGGAATACTGAGCCTTTCTGCTACTTCCTCTCTGAGGAAAAAAGATCCCAAACCCAATGGTAAGCCATGAAATGTTGATATCAGCTTGCCTAGACCCCAAATCTCCATAATGAGCTCTGATCTCCCACTGGGTTTTCCCCCAAGAAGCACCTCTATGTTTAGTTGTCTCTGTCCACAGGGGAAACTCTGCTTTCAGTCTGCTCATCTCAATTGCTGCCCATCATGGATACTGCTCAAAGTCATACCTTTGCTATCTGTTGTGTCTCATGTCTGCACTGACCTATGGTCATCACACAACATCTTCTGTGGCCAAAGAGGGTGCAGGCAACTCAGACCTGTCCTGAGGGCACATCATTCTTGTTTTTTTTTCCAATTTTTATTAGATATTTTCTTCATTTACATTTCAAATGCTATCCAGAAAGTCCCCTATACCCTCCCCCATCCCCCGCCCGGCTCCCCTACCCACCCACTCCCACATCATGGCCCTGGCATTCCACTGTACTGGGGCATATAAGGTTTGCATGACCAAGTGGCCTCTCTTCCCATGATGGCCAACCAGGCCATCTTCTGCTAAATACGTAGCTAGAGACATGAGCTCTGGGGGTATTGGTTAGTTCATATTGTTCTTCCACCTATAGGGTTGAAGACCCCTTCAGCAGGATGCATCATTCTTACATAGTGCTCACAGCTGCTCCTATTACTTGCAATCAAAGAATCCTAGTTGCCACAGATTCCAATCCAGGAACAGAGCCCAGTCCATCAGCACAACCCCAGCACACAGCTCCAAACATCCAAAGCTCTTTCTTTCTTCTGGGGTCAGGCTTAAGCAGTTGAATCTCCTCTTGGACCAATTCTCACCCCTTTTCCTCACATATTATAGCTAAGTTCACAGCAGGAAATGGATAATTTTAAAATTAGTTGGATTTGTGTTGAACTAAATTCATGAGAAAAAATTAGACACTCAGTCTAATCTTCAAAGTTTAGTTTCACAGTAACATGTGATTAAAACACAGAGAGAGAGAGAGAGAGAAAGAGAGAGAGAGAGAGAGAGAGAGAGTCCCAAAGACAGGCATGCTGAGGATATGCCAGAAGCCAGCTGTAAGGAAGTCCTTAGCGTCAGTCTCCAGCCTTCACAGGGACAGCCAAACTGAGTGGACGAGGGGTATGCTATCTGACTTTTCATTGTGTTACAACCAGATGTTGTTTCTGTTTACAATTATGTTTTTGTCAGACCTTATTAATTAGCACTGCCAAAAACAATCACAGGACCCCACACAGATCAAGTTGTATCTTGCAGCTGTGGTAGGTCCCAATTGATTTTCAAGCTTCATCCTACACTGAAAGGGAATCTGTTTGATCAGTGGATATCCACATGGCATTCACAGTTCTCAAGTTAATTTATGTCTCTAACTTTCATCCTCCCAACAAGACAGAAACCATTGACTAGTGAGAAAAACAGGCAGGTTTGGATTGAGTCCGGGGCCATGCTTGCATGTTTACCCCTGTAAAAACTCAAAGGGTTTGTTTCCTTGTCAGAAAATAGAGAAAATAATGGCTCAATTACCAAACATGTTACTGTGTACTAACATCCACCCCATGTCCCTGATTGCTTTTTAATAATGTCTGCTTATTATTATAGCAAGCTCTTTTATTCAACATGTATTTTTGACTAATATGTGGCTGGGGTTGCAGTTAGTTCTGGGGAAGCAACCATGACCACAGCTGTTGCAATAGAATCGTGGCTCTCGTTCCAACAGACCCACCAGGCCAATGTAGTTCCATGTAAGAGAGGTTTATTGGGGGGGGTGTAGTTAAAAGGGGGGGTGATGGAGATGAAGAGAGAAGAGAGAGAGAGAGACAAGCTCAAGAGGGTCTGCTGGGAATGTATGGTGATTGCCATGGCAACAGATGCACAGGTCCCTGTGGCATATGGGTGACATCACTGGGTTTGGAGGTGATCTGCAAAGTTGGTTCCCGATACCAACAACAGCAGCCTCTGGTCATCCTGAATATTCCATCATCAAGGTTACCTGTTGGTTAAGACTCATAGCTTTACGTTACACAGCATTTCCATCAGAACTAACTGAAGTCAGACATGAAGCATGACTATGCTTCTGGAACTCAGAAGGCTGAGGCAGAAGGAATGTCAAAAGTTTGAGATCAGCTCTGGATACACCACACACTCCAAGCCAGCCAGACCGGCAGAAGACGACTCTGTCTCAAAAGGCAAAGCCACAATAACAAAAGAACTAATATGTGTCCTCTATGCTGAGATTCAAAACACATAACAAGGATGGATAAGACCCAAGTAAGATGCCCACCCTATTGCAATTGATTGTGGAATTAAGTTGTTTTTTTTTTTTTTTTTTTTTTTTTTGGTTTTTTCGAGACAGGGTTTCTCTGTATAGCCCTGGCTGTCCTGGAACTCACTTTGTAGACCAGGGTGGCCTCGAACTCAGAAATCCGCCTGCCTCTGCCTCCCGAGTGCTGGGATTAAAGGCGTGCGCCACCACGCCCGGCTTTGTTTTTTTTTTTAATGTAATGATCTCATCCTAGATCTGAGATGCAGCAGGACCAATCAGCAGCTTACGTTACAGGATCTAGTTGGTAACCTTGTATTGCTTAGAACTGAAATTACCAGGAAAAAGTCATAACTGTGTTGGAACACTACAAACCTGGTGGGCTGATTAGAACTTTGTGACTATGGGGAGTTGGAATTCCACAGCTTCAGAGTCAAATTTTGTTCCGACATCTCTCACCTCCTTAACAGCCATCCACCACCCACCTGTGTCAGACCTAACATCTTGCTGACTCGCAGGTAAAACCTTCTAGAACATGTTAACTTAGAAGACCAATAGCTTTTACCAAGCCATTTCCTGTGGGCCTATGGTGGCCATTTTCATTCAAACCAGCACCACACCAGGTATGGGCTTTAAAGGTTCTTAGCTTTGCTGGTGGAATAAGAAATACCAGGGAATCTTGGAAACAGGTTTGGGATTGACTGCCTAACTTTAAAAGAGTTTTGAAAGTCCAGCTTGCTATTCCTTATTAAGTTTCAGGGACATGAATGTGAAGGGAATCTAAATAGTTCCTATTGTCGCTACAAGCAATCAGATTTTATGAGAGCAGGACCCATTGCATAAACAAACTGGAGCTTACTGTGATTTTTTTTTTTTTAATGAAGACAGCTGTAAGGAGAGAACATTGTTCTGTAGTAAACCTCTTGTCAGAATCTGACCCACTGTGTTCTGTGTAAAGCCTCCATTCCAAAGCTCTGCAAAGCAGAGAACTTGATAACCACATCAGAGGATTACAATCAGTCCTGCTGCTGAGACAGACATTCAGACTGCAATGCAGAAAAACATCAGGCTCAAAGGCTTCTAGTGTGTTCAGACTGCAATGCAGAAAAACATCAGGCTCAAACTAGTGTGTTCTGGTTACTAAACTTTGTTGTTCTTTTGGTTATCTTAGCAAGTTCATCTCTGGTCTTGACAGAGGCACACCCTCTGGTATTTTGGTTTTATCCCTCAGAAAGTTACTGTTAAAATCTTCAGGTGTGAGTTATTTATCTCAGTATTCTTCCAAGCATATCATCAGTCCTTGTCCATTTTCGGATGGTCTTTTTATGACCAAGGTGACAACTGTAAGGTCAATGATCCAGGAAGTCGTTCTTCAAGGAGCTTTGCTAGCATCATGAGTTATGAGTCCATGATGAGCAGACTAACCTATTTTAAAATGTTGGTTATTTAAGTAAGAGAACTGACTCAGACAATACAAATGGAGGGCTGAGAAAATGGCTAAGTTGTTTTTGTCATGCATGAATGAGCCCCTGAGGTCAGTCCTCAGCACCCATGTAACAAAGCCAGGTGAGGTGTCACAAGCTGGTGATACTACCACTAGGGAACAGATAAAAGAGGATACCTCAGACTCTCTGGCTAGCTAGTCTTGCTCTAGGTTCAGTGAGAAATCTTGCCTCAAAAAATAAGGTGGTGAGCCACTGAGGAAAAACTTAATGCCAACTTTGGCCCACACACAGACTAGAACTAAAGAGTCTTTTCCAAGATGGAATCAGTGCTTTGTGCTTCTACTCAAGCAAGTTGACTCCAAATGTAAACAGTGAAAACAAAACAAAACAAAACAAAAAACAACCTGAGCTTAAGCAAGAAACAGACAATCACTCACTCACTAGGGACTTTATTGCCAACCATACCCACATAGGTGAACTACTCACTGTAGCCAGTATCGCAATTAGCCAGCCTCCGACTGCAGCCTAATAAAAGCCCACAGCTCATGATGCAGAGAGGGTCATCTTTCCCAGCACTCATGCCTCCATAACCAAAATTGTTCTGCGTGCAGATAATCTCTGTTTACTTTCGGTAAACTTTTCATTTTAACAGCTAGAAATGCATTATGGGTACAGACAAAGGAAAGCCAGTAAGGGGCTCCTATGATGGAAGAGATTAGGCCTCCAAGGGTATTCAAGTAAGACTGGATGAGGTGTGGGGGAGGGGGAACAACCAAATGCATTCGGTGTGTGCTCATAGGAAATGGAGAAGAATGTGACCAGAGTGTGCAGGAGCTGCCTGGGACCTTGAGAGCATGTGGGTATATAAAGTCTGTTGCCTCTGGCAGAAGACTGTGAGAACCTAGGAACCTGGAAGACAAGTTCATTCTTAATGTAACAGCGGACTGGAAGCATAGAAGGCTCTTGAATGAGGGAGGAGTTGGGAAATGAACTGAAGTTTAGCAGTTGTGATGGGGAGGGGACTGATTCTGAAATTTCTGTTTGGAAAGTGGGCCTGGGAGCACTGAGGTGAGGGCCTAAAACAATAAGCAAAAGCTATGGGCTTGTGATGATTCATTAAAGAAGTTCTATTATTTCAGCAAAGAGAAATTTAAGAATAACCTCAAGGTTTCTATCATAACAGCTATGCAGTTGGCATATAACTAGACACTAGAGAATGGAGCCATTAAAATGTAACCTAAAGTCTTCTTCTTCAATAACAGTTACACCACGGGGACGGCTGAGGGTCAGCGAAGGGAGCCAGTTTTGTGCAGGTGAGTGTGAGGAGCCGGCTTTGTGTTGGCATGTTGAATTCTCATAATCACCATGTCAGAATGGAAAGACTATTCTGAATTTTAGCTGGAATATAAATTACAAGTTACATCTTCATCCCATAGAAAGATCTAAACTGGTTGATAAAAGGATATAGTCCCTGCACTTAGCCACTTCAGATGGATTATTAGGCAGACAAGAAAACACATTATTGCAGCATGAATCAACCTACAACTTCTCAGTGATTCTTTTATTATTATTATTGGATATTGTCTTTATTTACATTTCAAATGTTATCCCCTTCCCTTGTTTTCCCTCTCAAATCCCCCTATTCTATCCCCTTTCCCCCTGCTCACCAACCCACCCACTCCTCCTTCCCTGTCCTGGTATTCCCCTACACTGGGACATCGAGCCTTCACTCAGTGATTCTTAATGTTTTCACACTGGAAAGTGGTATTCTGCACTATAGATGACATTAGGAAGAATTCTTAAAAATGGTGGACAGAAAAATTCATTGTCATCAATTGCCATGCCAACCAAGCTTCCTATCTCCATGCCAACCAAGCTTCCTATCTCCTAGGAACAGGCTTTGGAGGCTTTCTGGACTTGGGACTTTTGAAGAACATCAACAGCATCTTAAACTAGCAGTTATCTTTTACATCATGGAACTAAGGGTGTCTACTTCTCCAGTGAAAACCACTTACATTTATGTAGCTAAGTATTAAAACTAAATACTCCATATGTATTATCAATTTTGTAGAACACTCAAGTAGAAAGCAAGTCTCTAAGTGTCGAACACGATTTTAGAGTCCATAAAACTCTAAAATCCTTTCCTTTTCTCCCCACCTTCCAGATGCTCTGAGACCCTTTTCCCTTTCAGGAACTGTCTTAGGCCATGGAGCTGTAAGGACCTTTACAGAGTTCAGAGTCAGATGGGAAAATACCTCAAAAAGTCAACTATGGTACTATATCATTCTTGTTTTAAAGAACATCAAGCTATGCTAATACACATTCTGTGAGCCTAGTTCTCAGAGGAAGTCTTATTAAAGAAGTGACCTTTGAACCATGACTTGAAAGACAAGGGTTACCAGCTTTGCTGAAGGGAGACAGATTATCCCTGGCAAATAAACAGCAAACATGCCTGAAGAGTGTAATCAAGACAGAAGCTGGCCAATAAGGAAACAGAAAAAGCTGTGTGTGTATGTGTGTGTGTGTGTGTGTGTGTATGGTGGTGTTGGAGGTAGTGTGGGACAACTGAGCCAAGTCACCCAGCTAAGATAGGACTGAAGCCTTCTGGGCATCAGTGCCTGCTCTTGGCATTTTTTCAGAACCTGTTAAAGAATTCATGTTAAATTGCCATTTTTAGGTATCCTAAAAGCTAGTAAGAAATGGATTTTTCATTTTACAATGTTGGTATGGTCCTACTATACAGGGGACAGTTTTGAGCGGTAAGAAAGGGTCTTTGGAATTAGCTCATCCTATGAACATAAGGATTTCTTCTCAAGAAACAAGGTGTTTTCTATTTTTTATGGTATAACATCAGGCTCATGGAATAAGGCAGAATAAGAGAATTATAGTAGGTTAAATGGACACAGATATGAGCTGCCCAGGTATCTCCAAATTTGATTATTTGAAACAAGTGACTCTTGATTTTCACTGTGTAATGTCTAAATCTGGAATTCTGCTTTGTATTTTTACTTCTTGAGAATGGTATTGCTTCAGAAGTAGCTTCTGTAAAATGAAGACGTCTGTAAGACCATGACATTGAGCCATTTTGACATCTTTAATCTAGAGGCAGGATTTATTTGAAATATTAATCTGATGATGTTTTCACAAGCAACATGTTTCATATCACCTTCTCCCTCTTTTTACCTAGGCTTACTACAAACTTACTATGTAGCCAGCCCTTGATTGTCTTGACCTCACAGAAATATTCCTGACTTAGCTTCTGAATGCTGGGATTACAGGCTTATCTACTCTTCTCTCTCTCTCTCTCTCTCTCCCTCTCTCTCTCTCTCTCTCTCTCTCTCTCATGTTGTGTATGTGTGTGTGCACGTGTGTGTGTGTGTTAATTAAGCATCTTCTCTATCCAAAGGAGACAAGATGTACATCTGGACAGTGGGGATACTTATAATACCTACACTTGGGAGGCAGAGGCCAGAGAAGTCCAGTGTTGAGGCCAGCCTGGGCTACATGGTGAGAATCTATCTCAAACAAAACAAAATCAGAAGAATCCTATCTTTCACAACAATATATATGAATGAATTTCTAAAACATTATACATATGAAATAAAATAGAAAGACAAATACTGAAAGATCTTACATGTAGAATCTAAATTGAAATTAAAAACTGTAGAAACAGAAGTTTTGAGAGGCTGGAGTTGGGGAGAAAGGGGAGACCTTGGTTAAAGGGTGCAAATTTTCAGTCATGAGGTAAGTAGGTTACATGGACCTGACAGCATGGTGGTTATGGATAAGATACAGGTGTGATTGCAATCTGGGAATGGGTAGATCTTAAAGTTCTCATCCTGTTGTCCATGTGAGGTATCAAGGGGCGCATGCAGTAACTAGCTCAACTGTGGCAATCATCATACAATATATAAACACATATCAAATAATTTCAGCATTATCTTCAGTTTATACAACTTTGTCAATTGCACCATTAGAAGCCAAGTGGGAAATTTTTTGAAATGAAAAATCTTTCTAAGAAGCTTGATTGGAATCTTGAGATGTTTGCTTTCCCACTGACCCTAATCAAGAAGCTGTACTTTGCTGGATCAGTTATATGAGACTCAGCAGGCAGAGCTGGAAGCTTTGAGAGTCTCCGTAAAGAGATAAATACATCTGCTGTGTCATAGGCCAGAGCCTGCTACGTGATTTCTAAGCTTTTTGTGTCTTTTCCTACATCACTGGTCTTTCTCAATTTTTAATTTAATTCTTCCTTTATTTCTAAAACGTGTGTGTGTGTGTGTGTGTGTACACATATATGTACGTGAGTATATGCTCACATACAAGCAAAGGCCAAAAAGAGGGTACTGGATACCTTGGAGATGAGATCCAAACTCCAGTCCTTGTGGTTGTTTGCTGAGAGCTATTAACTGCTGAGCCACCTTTCCATCACTCTTTGGTCTTAACTGTTGTGTTTTAGAAAAAGCAAGAGAGCACTGGGATATGTTTGGTGGAGGCCCCCTATGGTGTGGTGCCTCTACAGGCCCAGACTGAGACATCCCTTCCCCCTCTGAGATAACAGCCACAGGTCTGTATAGTAAAGAATAGAGTTTATTCGGGGGGGGGGGGGAGAGAGGATGGCCAAGAGCACATAGAGAGAGATGGGGAGGGGAATGGGGAGAAAGGGGGTAAAGAGCAGGAGCAAGAGTAAGAGAGAGAGGAGGGAGCAAGCAACCCTTTTTATAGTGAGCCAGGCACACCAGTCTGTTGCCAGGTAACTGTGGGGTAGAGCCTACAAAATGCCAACTTCAACTGCTGAACCTTTTTCTCATTCATCTTTAATGATTTCCCCTGGTAAAACTTTGTTATTAAATATATTCCCCCTATTCTTATCTTATCTTCAGAGACATAGAAGCTTAGAGTAGAAGAGAGCTTGACAGCCACTATAAGGTTTCAAGTAACCAGGCCATCTATGAATGACTGTTATAAAGAAATTTCATTTCGTTTGCCAAAAACATTGAACAAGAAAATCACCAATATTGGCGCAGACCCATGTTGAAGGTGTCTGTCAGAATCTTCATGAGAGACAATGATCATATTTTACCAAGACATTTTACAAATCTTTCATATAAACTGACGATAGAAACTTCCATTGCAAACCCAGCGATTCCTTCCAGTCCATGGTGGTGACAAATGGCTTCATCCAGCGGAGGATATAAATGGCTATAAGTCGTTTCTCATTTGAACCAGTTTAACAATGTTACTGGTTTCCTCATTAGTGCATTAAATAAAAGACTCAACAGGATTCCTTCTGGAAGGGTTATGATCTTGCCATCTGAAAAGTATGTGTTAACCCAGCTTTTGTCCTGAAAACTTTGCTTTAGATCTTTTGACTGACTTCTTTCTTTAGTAAATAGAACAAGGTATGATTTTTAAAAATTTGCCATGGTTCAGGATTTTCATGTCAGGTGCCTGTTCACAGCTCTGCCGCAGTCTGAGTGACATTGCATGAGAGTTAGACTCACAGGCCCAGCTGTGTGCATTCTTGCTGGCTACTTAAACATTTTGTGTTTTATTTCTTCATGCTTAGTATGAGTTTGATATAAAAAATAAATTAATAAATACATGTGTCACCCTTGGGACAATCATACACTTTTATCTTAGTTTCTTTTTATTTTATGTGTCTTACACAGAAGCAAAATCTTGTCAAGCATCACAGCTGCTTTGACTTCTGAATATTTCACTTTGCTATGGAGACAGAGGGAAAAAAATCAGACAAACCATGTGAATAATGTTCCTCATCCAGGGCTGGGGAGTGCGTCACACAAATCACAGCCTCGGTGCAGGCAGCATCAGGACTTCCCACCTGTGCTGAGCTCCAGTTTGGCCTCTGTGTCCCCTTTGATAGTACAAACTAGATTCCCAAGACTTCTCCTCTTGTATTCATGCTTAGGGTGGATCACAAAGAAGACAGCAGAAGGAATTGTCTGCCTGTTGAGGATTAGCAGCCGTAGTCACTGATACACTTTGTTGGCCAGAGACAACAGCTGGACATAAAGAGACACTGTTCCCCAGACATAGATGTGTGCATGTGGCCCAACTTCTGGAGGACACTATCCTCACCAAGAACACACACTGGATTCGCTCCAACCTGCTCCTGTGAGTTTTGTTTTTTAATTCATCTGTCTTGTGAATGTCAAGATCTGTTTACTTAGTAATAAGTTCTTCAGTGTTGTTAGCAAATCCATTCATATGACTTGTGTGTGTGTGTGTGTGTGTGTGTGTGTGTGTGTGTGTGTGTGGTTACCATTATATATCTCTCTCTGATACTACTTCTCTTGCTGAGCCATGCAGTATTGTCCTAGGAGTGAGGAAACCAAGAACAATGCATCAAGCTATTTAATCTTTAGTTCAACTCAAATGGGTTCATACTACACATATAGTCACATAATTTGCCTTTATCACCTACTAATCAGCATGTGCATCTTGTTTCAAATAACTACATGTGTGTGAGTGTGTGTGTGTGTGTGTGTGTGTGTGTGTGTGTCTGTGTGTGCAGCTCACTCACCTATGCATGTATGCATACATTCCAGAAATCAACCTCAGGTATTTGAGATGAGATGTCTCACTGATATCTCACCATTTTGGCATAGTGACTGGACATTGAGTCATATGGATTCACTCGTGTTCATGCCTCCCTTGCACATAACATAGAAGGCTTATACATGGGTACTGCGGATCTAAACTCGGGTCCTGATGCTTCCAAGGCTAGCTGCTGACTTATAAGGCTTACACGTGGGTGCTGTGGATCTAAACTCAGGTCCTGATGCTCGCAAGGCTAGCTGCTGACTTATAAGGCTTACACGTGGGTGCTGCGGATCTAATCTCGGGTCCTGATGCTCGCAAGGCTAGCTGCTGACTCGTTGTGCCGTCTCTCCAGCCCACTTCACCAATTTTCAGTGGGCATAAAGTTTCTTTTAATTATGCGCCATAATTTTTAAACCAAGAACCTAACTAAAGCAAGCCTTTACCTTTGTTTTTAGTAAGAGTACAGCAGCAATACTTCCATGAATCGGTCCTTGCAGACTTTTCTGATTATACTTTTAAGACAAGTGCCCAGAACTTATTTAATCAAATGCTATGCACAATTAGATTTTGATCCATTTTTTATCAGAATAGTTGTTCTAATTTACTCTTCTACCAGCTGGGGATGAAAAGACCTGATTTCTCAGAACTTCCTTGATGTTTTAAATCAGGGCATCTCCCACTAGACTTTGGGTTTGTTTGATGAACCAATTTTTTTTCTCTTGCTTTTCAAGATTTGTTATAGCCAAGATTGGCTCTTAATCCAATAGGCTACTTTGCTTCAACTAATCTTAGTCGCATACATATGAACTCTTTGGGCCAGGAGTGACTATTTAGATTCCCCTGCCTGTCTCTAGGTATCTCCCTTGGGAACATCTCTGAGCCTTCAAGATAGGGTTTAGGGATGGGAAGTCCCAGAAGTGGCTGCTTGCTTGAGAAACATGCTGAGGCTGTTTTCTGCACCTCTGTGCTCAACTCCAGAGAGTCTCTAGATCTTTGGCAGAAAGCTCCTCTTTGCCTGAGAGAAGATGGGCTTCAAAAGTAGTCTACATGTCCACAGCCCTTACTCGGAACTCCTGAGTGCACTTAAAGCATTGTTTAGAGGAGGCTGAAAGAGGTCTAGAGCTAGCAGGTCAGCTGACCCCCATAGCAATTCTCCCATAAGTTCATTTTATCATCCCATTTAAAGGGATGCTGTCACTATGCAGGCTTTGAGGGATGAGGGTCCCAGTATGACTAAGTCCATTTCAGTTATAAACCACAATAACCATTAAAATTAAACATCGACAAGCTCTCATTTTCTAAAGTAAAACCACTCTCTCCTCTTTTCAAAAGAGCTATGAAACTCACCCTCCTTCAAGAATAACAGATAAAATGGCTTCAACACACAACTTACGACTCCTCCACACAGGTAAGGAAATTATACAGAGAGACATTCACATACATGAGAAATTCATGTGGATGGTAAATGAACTTCAGTGGGTAAAGAGTCAACATGGAGAGAGAGCTTAGCTAGCAAAGTGGTCACCTTGAAAACACAAGGACATGAGTTTGAACCCTGGGACCTACAGTGACCATGAGAAGCCTCTGTGTGCTTCTAATCTTAGTGCTGTGGAAGAGGACCAAAGTGAATCTCTGGGGCTCCTTTGCCAGCCAGCCTCACCCACAGAGTAAGTTCAAAGCCAGTGAGAGACACTATCAAAAAAAGAGTGGCTAGAGCCTGAGGAATGACACATCTGACTTTCATTAGCGTGGGTGTGTGTGTTTACACACACACACACACACACACACACCATAGACAACTGTATGCATGTGCAACCACGTGCACACACACATGAAAACATACCCACAAAGTACTAAATCATCCACAAATCTACTGGCATAATCAGCAACAGTAGCATGACTGATACTAGATAAAAAAGGATCAAGAGGTTTTGCATCTGCCTTGGAGATCTGAGAGAATTCTGGAACACACTGGCACAACCAGTCAATTACAAAATTGAAAAGTAATTAAAGTGACAGATATGTGACAAGGACAGACAGCATTCAAATGCAACTTCAGACATGTGCAACAGGAGTCTTTGCAAATGAAATCTGTCTCAAAGGCTTGTTAAGTGTTTGTCTCTTTCTGCTGTCATTCCTGCCCTGTCTGTGGAGTGAGTGACTTTGCTCCACTGGTGTTCCTACCATGAAGTGCTGCCTCACTGCAGATCAAAAAACAGTGGGACAACTGACTGTGGATTGAGACCTCCAACACTGTGTGTCCAAAGAAAGCTTTTCTCTTTATAAGTTGATTTCTCTCTGGTATTTGTTATAGTAATGGAAAGCTAACTAACTCAAAAGGTAACAGTTACTGAAACTTTCAGGACCTGGAGCAACTAATATTTTTAAATGGAGGTGTGATGAAAAGCTCTCATGTTGTATACTTTATGATTTAGGTTCAACATAGGAAAGTAGCTCACAATGGCTAATCAATATTGCCTGGTTCAGATCTCTAATTATGGTAGGCACACTTCAGAGGGCACCAGCTTGAAGCATGTTATTCCACTGACAAGAAAAGATGGAACTCTGAAATTTCTTTCATCATATCTTTCCCAGATCTAGCCACTAAATTTGCATGCACATGAATTTCTAGATGCACACTAAATAAAATAAGTGTTTAATGATGCAAATGATCTTGGTAGAGAGTTAACACACCTTTCCTCTGAAATGCCTGGGACCAGAAGTGTTTTAGATTCTATAGTATTTGATAGTGAGATATTTGGGGAATGAGACTCCAGTTTAAATATAAAATTCATCTATAGAGCATACAGATTGTCCGAAGGTAACTTCATACAATATTTTTGGTACACCTACATTCTCACTATGACCTACTTAGATGATGTCGATTCTAGGATTTTCCACTTATAGTTTCATATAAGCATTCAAAAAGGTTTGGAATTTGATGCAGATCAAATTTGATCAGATTTTTGGATTAGTAACACTCAACTTATTCTAACAATGATCCATTGACTTTAGTAATTTTATTTATTAATTCTAATACTTGCTTTGTAAATTGTTTTTAAAAGTTATAAAACAATTACATTAACTTCAAAGAGTTTCATTGATCCTTTTATGATTTAAATTTTTCTTTTTGGCATTTTTGTTATGGCCAAGATGACTAGTCCAATACAACACTGAAGAGAAGGAGGAACAGAGAGAGCATGGTGGACACTTTGCTGATTCTGCATGCCCAAGCTCACAGGTCCCTAAGGAACAGCAGGTTCTGACTAGTGATGTGAGTGTTAGTTGAATCTACAAGTGTTGGAGAGATGTCAAACTGGATTTAACTGTTGTACAAAAAGGAACTATCATAGTTAAATGGAGGATTCATCCCTCAGGTGATGCCCAGGGACAAGACAACAGGCAGATAGCCCAAAGGAAGATGCAGGAAGGAGCAATCTTCCTCCCCTCCTCACCGTCCATTCCTCCTTTAATATCAATCTAGTAAACAAGATCTATGATGGAATCACTTGGTAGAGGAGAGATGTGGCTTGCAGATTGCAGGCCCAGCATCACAAAGCCAAAGACAGAGGATGAATTCAGGGCCTAGAGGCAACAGATTAATAATGGTCACTTCGGAAATTCACATATTAACTTCAGAAACCCAGGCATGTCCCTGGGCAACTCCCAAAAGCCAATGGGCCTTCACCTCTGTTTTGTTTTACTTTCATAGTTTGGGAAATACCATCACTTCAGGTAGCACAGGTTCTCTCTGCCCCACGCTGACGCACTGCGGACTCAGCTCTGTGGAAACTGCTTTCCGGTTTCAAGTCTACCACTTATGCCATCACAGACTTTATCCTTTTTCCTACCACATTCTCTGGATTTAATGTCACTTTCCTCCACAAAAGTATTTTACTCTTGGTCCTGAGAAATCTTCCTTCTTAGCATTGCCAGTGTTAGCATCTGCTTCCATCCAGGGTACCATGAGCATGGCAACTTGCACCTCTCCCTCCCTCTTACAACTTCATGCATGCACATTCACAAACACATAGGCCAGTGCTCACAGACCTGACAACTTCAGCATAGAAACCCTGACATTGTTCACTCCAGGAGGGATGCCGAGTTAGCATCCAGCTCTCACCTTGGCTGATGCTGAAGCTTTTATTCTTTGTGTCTGGATTGCTTGCCACTGTTCTTTAGCTTTTAATACTGAGAATCAATAACTCTATTTATATCCCCTCGTTTTCAGTGTGCTTTTACATATCTTGCTGTATGTGACAATCAAATTCCTATTTGAAAAGTAGGATGGATGGTGTTATTTTTTGTATAAGAGGAAACTTGGCCTAGTTTCTGAATAGAGAGGAGTACATGTCCAAAGGAAACACAGACGGCTGGTGACCCTGCCTCTGTTTCAGTGTCTTCCATCTGAACTCATCTTAAATGTTTTGAAATTAACTGGACATCCCAAACACTCCCAGCCTCTCTTCTTTCCTCTATGTGAAAGCCACTGGGTACTGTTTGTGCTTTTAGAAATGGTCAGGCTTCTGGGAGGGCAGTGTGAGGATGTAGATGTCTTTGTTGGATATTTCTGAACAACTTCGGATCCAGACAAGGACATGATCACAGTCGAGCTAGAATGAAATTTGTGTTGACTTTACGCAAAAAAAATGCTAACCTTTTAGAAGCTAGTTCCTGGGGTATGTTTTGTTTTGTTTTGTTTTGTTTTGTTTTGTTTGTTGTTTGTTTTTTTGAGTGCTATGGACTGAGTACTTGTGTCCCTCCAAAATCAATATGTTGAAGTGGACCCTTGAGATATGGGTGCATATCATGAGGCCTGCACCCCCATGGGCTGCACAGTGCCCTTATGAAGGAGCCTGTTACCCTCCTACCATGTGAGTGCTCCCCTAGAAGCATCATGTTGGTCGCAGAGAGCGAGCCCCCCTCCCCACGTATTGACTCAGCTGCACCTTCATCCTGGTCCTCTCTCCAGAACTGTGAGCAATACACTTCTAATTTTCATGAAGCAATCTTACTGTATTGTGTTTCATAAGCCCACATGAGCCGGGATATGTGGCGATCTTTAGGACAGCTAGCCTTTCATTTTGATGCATTGTGAGAGAGATAAACTCTAAGTAGTTTGTGTTTACTTCACAGTGTGAACCTTGCTCTTCCTCAGAGCCATGAGAATGTCTGAAGATCTCTTAGGTGTTACATTTGTGCTTCAAGAGTTTATAGCTTCCAGATCATTCTCTGAGAAGTAAAGTCATCAGTGTGCTGGGTCATCATAACTCTAGTCTTAAACTAGAGTTGGCCTCAACACCAGTACCCCTTAGCTGAACTCAACAAATTCTTCTATGATGATGATGATTGTTTGTTTGTTTGTTTGTTTGTTTTAGAGGAGGTCTCTGACTCCATGTCCCTCAAACTCACTGTGTTGTCTAGGTCACCCTTGAATTGCAGATCCTTCTGCTTCCATCTCTCAAGTACCAGCATTATGGGAACATACTACTATGCTTCGCTTATATGTGCACATGCATGTAAAATCTAGAGATCAATCTACATATACTCAATTTTGTTCTAAAGGCAGAGTCTCTTGCCAAACCTGGAGTTCACTGATTAGGCTAGACTGGCTGGCCAGAAAGCCCAGGATTCCACCTGTTTCTTACTCTCCAGAACTGGGACTAAGGTGTGCCCCTGTGCCAGGCAGTTTTGCATGGGTGCTGGGAATTGGACTCAAGCCCTTAGACTTGGATGCTTTACCAACCAAGTCATCTCTTAAGCTCCCATCCTAACCATTTTTTATTAGAAAATTTCTGCAGACAACTTTTCTTAAGCATAGCAACTCCATCCATCCCGTCCCTTTGGCTACCAGAGTACAATGAGGTGACACATGTTCCCTTCTGCTGGCCTCTTCCTCCTTTACTGTGACTATGAATTTTACATGGCTACTTGGCTAGACTTCAGTGACTAGAGACTTGGTCATGAAGAATTCTGCATGTTTCTGTAATAGAGTCTTTGGGTGAGACCATCATATAAGTCAGTGGATTTCAGAAAAAGCAAATCTCTGTCTGTAACCACAGTAAGAGCCTTCAGGAGAACTGATCTCCCTTACAGAGGTGACATTGAACAAAGAGCTGACCTTGAGCTCCTCTCTGGAGACCTTTAGCTGTATCCTCTCAGCCATAGGTTAAGTATTATTGTCATATTGTTCAAATGGTGAAAACAGAGCTCAGAAGGGATTAAGTATAGTTGAAACCAGTCCGTGCACTGACCACTGTGCAACCCACCATTTGTAGCACAACACTAGATTAACCCCCATAATTGATAAGGTATGTGTGAAGATCCAGTAGCCTTGTACATTCCAGAGCAGGCTTCATGTCTCATATTACAACCCATGACACTTGGCACCAAGTCATGTGGTGTTGATACTGAAGGTCCCTTTGTCTAACAGACGTGCTAACAGATGTGCTAACAGACATGCAATGGCAGTGCTTTGTAGGTGCTATGTTGCTTGGTTTCCACCAGATGTGTTTTCAATTTGGAACCCGTGCAGAAGGAAACTGTCCCAAAGATTTCATGCCACAGCTCTGAATCAGTACTTACAACATGACTGAAGAGAAAACTCCAGATTCTAAGACAAATCATCAGAAAGAACCCACAAACAAGAACATCTGATGTTGCCTCAACAACCATCCAAAGACCCGATGTCTGAGCAGTCTTCTCTCTGTATCTTAGGAAGCATTTTGTTTGCAGTTGTAATTTAGTTGAGATGCTATTTTTATATTTCCTCAAGTGTTTTAATAGAAAATACTTTTCCTTTTCTTTCTTCCTTTTATTTCTCTCTCTTTCTTTCTTCTTCTCTTTCTTTCTTTCTTTTTCTTTTTTTTTCTTTTCTTTTTTCTTTTTTCTTTTTTTTTGAATTTCAGTGGAAATCCCAGGGCAAAGGGAAAAAAGTTGTTATTGAGAAATGTCTTGAATTTGCATACTTTGTATTACCAGGCACCTAAGGACAAGAATGAAAAACGAATTGTCCTGATCAACCCAATTATTGTCTTTGATTCTGTTCATAAAAATCAGAACTTTATTTATTTGTACTGGGAATAACATTTTTTTAAAAAGGCCGGAAGAATCTAAGAAAAACCTGGTGTACAATGTAACAACAGCTCCAAACTTAAACTTTCACCTTCCCTTCCCTCTGTCAACTTGCTGCTCAGCACAAGTATCCTGAGCACAGGAGGTAGATGGACTGAGACCTTCTGTCAGCCAGGAAAGGCACAGACCACAGAGGGATGCTGGGGATGCAACAAGCACAGGATTCCAGCAGAACAATGTTATCCTTCAGCTTCCCCACTGACAAAAGTGAACGAGAAGCTTGGGAAATGACTCCAATGGTAACGTGCTTTTTGTGTAAACATAAGAACTTGAGTCAGGATCCTCGGTGTTGGGCATAAACGCCTGGAGTGGTAGTGTTCACTTGGAACTCCAGTTCTGTGAAGGCAGAGAAAAGAAGATCCCCATAGTGTTCTGGCCAATCTAATGAAATCAAGAGAGTCCTGGGTTCAATGAGAAAGACTCTATCTTAAAAATTAAGGTATAGAGTGATTGAAGAAAATACTCAGTGTTTACCTCTGACCTCCACATGCACATAAACCCCCATATATCATACACACACACACACACACACACACACACACAAGTACACACATGCACACATGTTCATACACACATGTGCACACACATACTTGGTCAAATTGCATCATAATTTGCTCAGCAGAGACTGATTTCATGGCTTCATAGGCTACGCTGTGTCTTGTTGCTTTCTGTTCTGGTTCTATGAACATAAGGATTTCCAGGGGAATGTATTGATTAAAAAGTCCTCAGAATCATCTCTGGCAAAACAGTTTAAAATTGGTTTCGATGATGAAGGCACATGTAAGAGAGTGATAGATGTTTCCTGCTGGGGAAGCCAACAGCATGCCACAGGAGCTGGTACCAAGTCTGGACAGAATCTGACATCTTTCTAATGATCTGAAAGAGGGGACCAATGGCTCAATAATGGAGTCCACGGAGGAGATAAAATGATTGATGGAGAGCTGAGAAGCAAGAGTATTAGTAATAATAGTAAAGCTAGACTCAACTTATGGAAATGCTCACCCATCCTTGGAACAGAAAATCACCATCTGAAAGTCATTTAATAGGAGTGATCAGTCCAGAAAGCACCATGGGTACCAGCCAATGCCTGGAGGTAATGTCAGGAGGAAAAAGTAGGCAGAGACTAGAAGCTGAGCCAGCACAATTGGCATTTCTTTCTGGAAAGATCTAGCAATATCTGACTAGGGTTTATGGTTTTCCCTAGCCCATGACACACACAGCCAGAAATCTATTGTGCTCTGCCTGGGGGCTAGCCTGGTCTCATGCTTACTTCTTGCTGGCTCCCCTTGATGGGTTTCCCATCATAGTCAAGCAAGCAGATGCTGTTTAACACTTTGTCTCCTGGATGCCAATGACAAAGCCAAGGCTAAAGGTGTGGGTCTGTCTTCCATGTAGAATGTTGGAGAACATTCCAGTTTGAATTGGGAAAGGGTTACATCTTTGGCCTCTCCCCACATCCTGACCCAGGTGTGCTGTTTTCAATTTTGTGCCCAGGGTGACACTGCAGGGTTTAGCAACTGGGCTTGCTGGGTTTTAATATCTACAGCACCCTAAGTGTGTCCCATGGCATATGGGCCTCCCTTCCAGTATCAGTGTCTGTTTACCTCCTGAGGCATTGGGAATGACTAAAGAAAGTAAGCTATTTAAGGGTCAGCTAGTATAGATCTATGATTTCAGAAAATCAAGATCAAACATCTGTTTCTTCAGATTTCAGAGAGTCTAATTGTCCCCTGAAGGTCCCAATAAACTCCTTCTCTCCTTCTTCTTCTTCTCCGTATTCTGTTGTCTTTCCTCTTGTTATTTTGAAATGAGGATTCATGTGGCTCAAACTGGCTTCCAACTCATTCCAACTCAGCTGAAGCTGATCTTGAACTCCTAATCTTTCTATTTCTACCCTCCTCTGCTGAGATTACAGGCAAATGCCACCATACTCACCTCTTTTCTTCCTAGTCCTGATTGTGAGCCTTACTGAGCCTTGTAATTCTTCTGAGGGAGGGACTTACCCTGTGGTGACAGTTGTACCTGCAGGCAGGAAGTCACAGTCAGTTTCTCATCATAGCACAGCATCATGTAAATTAGCATAACATTAAAATGTTCAACCCAGAAAAAGTCCAATTTCTTCTTGTGAGAGTCAGGAGTCTACTCAGCAATGCTATCCAACTGTATTGTCTGGGGCCATTAATAAAGTTGAATTTATGTTGATTCAACATTTGGAAGAGCTGTGGATAGCAGGGTAAGCTTGCAAGTGAATTATTGCACAATTACTAGATTAACCAAGGAGAAATGACAAGGGCGGGCAGGAGTGATGGTTCTGGGCACGTTAAGTCAGACAGTGTCCAGCACACAGAAGATAGAATGAGCTCTGCAGACTGGGGCTCACTAATGGCTGCTCCACACTAGCCTGGAAAGCTTTCCCTCAAGCTCTGTGAGGACACTTGTTACAGGATACACACCCCTTTCCTAATCTGTGGTGTTGAAATGCCCAGTTTTAGGAATAGCCCTTTGAGAGTCATGCTGGGTTATGCCCAGAATGGATTATAGTGTCTGGCCTGAACTCAGGGAAACTCTGAGAAGGTTCTGTAGGTTCTCAGGCCCTGCTGGAGGCAGATCTGTCCCTTGTCAGATGTCAAATGGATGCGTGCCCAGCGTTCAACAGCAAACAGCTGATAGTTCTAAGTCCTGCAGCCTCTGCCTCTGCCCTTCCCCATGTGAAGCCTCCACCTGCTCCATGGTTCCTTGAAGCCATTGCAGTGGCGGCTGCTATGATTACATTTCATGTCACCCTCAATTAACCTGATAGGATACAGTCTTCCCCACCCCTCCAGAAACTAAGAAGAAAGAAGAGGCTTAAGGTAAAAAACAGAAAAAAAAAAAAAAACTTTTATGTCCTGGCTCTCCTGCAGGTAAATCTCTCAGAAAATTGCACTTTTATTGTTTCCAGGCCCTTAGCTCACACTGCAGCAGCCCCAGCCTGGAAGGTCTTGTGGACTCATCCATCAGCTCTCAGAGGGTGGGAACCCCTGTGAGACTGGGGCCACTCAGCACAGTGGAGATGCTAATGACAGAGTCCCAGCAAATCAATCTTCATGCCTGGAAGGTACCTCAGGTTTCATCTTCCAGATAAAAATAGCACAGAGCTTGATTGCAAAAGAAATAAACAGAGAGTGTGTTATTTGTGCACACGGGTGTGTGTGTGTGTGTGTGTGTGTCCCCAGAGGATAGTGTCAAAGCCAAATGCCTGTGGAATTTTTCAAGGAAAAATGAAAATGTAGTTGCTGTCAAGCTCTTTCAGGGAATTCACCCCCTCTCCCCCTCCACCCTCTGAAGCTGGACTGTATACAACCCAGAAGCACTGCAGTCTGTACTAAAGTGATGCCTGTTAGATAATTCTCCACATGCACATGGGGCTCATGACATAGCTATTCACATCATCTATACAACATATGAATATCATTTATTACACAGAAAGCAATATTGATAATTTAACTGAGAGTTGGGAAAGAAACTTATTAAATTTAATTGATTACTGGCTATTATTTCACTGAATTAATTAATCATTGAAGGACTAAGATATAGGGTTGACAAATTAGCAAAAATATATATGGTATGGTGGTACACTCCTTTAGTTCCAGGGCTCAGGAGGTAGAGAAAGATCTCCTAAGTTAGAAGCCATTCTGGTATACATAGTGAGTTCCAAGCTAACGGGGGTTACTGACCCTGTTTCAAAAAACAACACAACACACATGATGGAACTTGTGGCTCTAGCTATATTTGTAGCAGAGGATGGCCTAGTCAGTCATCAATGGGAGGAGAGGCCCTTGGTCATGTGAAGGCTCTATGTGCTGGTATAGGGGAATGCCAGGACCAGGAATGGGAGTAGGTGGGTTAAGGAGCAGGGGCAGGAGGGAGAGGAGATAGGGGATTTTCAGAGGGGAAACTATGAAAGGGGATAACATTTGAAATGTAAATAAAGAAAATATCTAATAAAAAATTACAAAAAAAAAAATCTTGTTCAAAACCTTGACCTGTTGTGAATGAGGTTGTTAAAAAAAAAAAAAAAACAACACAACAACAAAAGGAACACCTAATCTGTTCATTCACTTTATTTATCAACTTGACACTAATGAGTCAACATGGGTAGCACCATTCCCTAGGCAGGGAGTCCTGAAGTATATGAAAGTAGAGAAAGCAAGCAAATAAAATGAACATGAACATATTCACTCTCTCCTCTTGTCTGTGCATGTGATAAGACTGAAGTTTCTGCCTTGACTTTCCCACAAGAATGTACTATAACCTGGAATTGTAAGCAATTCTTTCTTAACCAAATCCCTTTGATAAAGATCAGAATTTTTTTTTATCATCAGAGCAACAGAAATGAATCTAAGATATCCAGTTAATCTTGATTTTCAGATAAATGATAAGTAACACATATTATATGAAACATTGTTATACCAAAACTTATCTGAAATTTAAATTTATCTGGCTATTTATCTGACAGTTTTACCAAAAGACTCACTTACAAGGTAGGTAAAGTAAGATATAACTGTAATCCTAGCTTCTTGGGAGATCTAAATGCTTATATTCCTTGAGCTCAGGAGTTTGGGCTCAGCCTGGGAAACGTGGTAATATGTCATTCATCAGATCAAAAAGAAAAAGAAGGAGAAGAAAGAAAAAGAAAGAAATAGAGATAAAGGAAGAAAGGAGGGAAGGAGGGAGGGAAGGAAAGAAGGAAGGAAAGAAGGAAGGAGGGAGGGAGGGAAGGAAGGAAGGAAGGAAGGAAGGAAGGAAGGAAGGAAGGAAGGAAGGGGGGAAGGGGAAAATACTAAATTATCTAAGAGAAACAGGAGAGTGGAAAGATCTATTTTTGGCTCACAGTGTTAAAGATATCAATCCTTGAATGGTTCTTTACACTTCACAAAACCTCAGGACAGGGATAGGATATGTATGGCAGAGAGAGTTCTTCATCTTATGACCAGGGAACAGAGAGCTAGGAAGGGACTGGGGACCAGCTATAACCTGCAAAGTCACTTCTCCCATGACCTACTTCCAACTCTGCCATACCTCCAAAAGATTCCAGAACTTCCCAACAGCGCCACCAGCTGAGAACCAAACGGTCCATAGACGAGCCTGTGAGGGACAGCTCACAGCTATACTGTAGCACCAGAAATACTCCAAACACACACATGTTCCTTCAGTCCTCATCAGGCAATATGGTTTCCCTGTTTAAAGCCAATGGTTCCTGCAGTTGATGTTCTTACCTGAATGTCGGCAAAGCGTGTATTAAGAAACTCTGAGGGAGCAGGGAATTTATTTTGCTGCAGCTGTTCTGAGTTGCAGTCTTGAGCTCCATAGTGTCTTTGTGATAGTGTGCCTGTGAAGTTTGCTTCCAAGTTATCTTTGCCACAACCAATTTCTTCATCATTTTGAAGCAGAAATATGAACATGGATTAACTATATGAACAATCCGGATTTACATAAAGAAGGAGATACTACAGGCAGAGAAGGTGTAGAGGAGGTAGTCATGAAAGTGGGGTGGTTATTGTATGCCATGATATGGGTCTTAGTATAGTCAGTCACACCTGTGGCCATGGCACAGGTGTCCTAGCATATTCACGCTTGTGATCATGGTACAGTTGTCCCAGAATAGTCACACCTGTGGACATGGCACAGGTGTCCTGACATATTCACACCTGTGATCATGGTACAGGTGTCCTATAATAGTCACCCTGTGGTTGGTAACAATTAGTTGAATACTTCAAAATAGCTGGTAGAGAGGTTTGAATGTTTCCAACACAATGGTATGATGAATGTTTGAGATGAAAGGTTTCTGTGACCTGATCAGCCACTTGTCTATATGTAGAGAAACCACATGGCGCCCTTAGAGGTGGAAAATTACCAGGTGCCAATTTAAAATAAAACTGTGTGAGAAGGAAAACAAGAATTTTATGGTGATATTTGAAGTTTATGATGTTATTTTAACTGTTTTTGCTTTAAACTAGTTCACTCTAGGCAAGTGGTGGTGTATTTAATGCAGGAGTGAGCATCTAGCATGGAATTTTTAAGTGCTTTTCTTACTCAACAGGCTGAGGAAAAAGAATACCAGGCTGTGAACTCAGGGTTAGCCTAGGCTAGGTAATGAATCTCAGGTCTGTGAGGGTTATATAGTAAGGCCATGACTCAAAAAACAGCAGAACATTTTCTGAAGAATGTCATTGTAAGAAAACAGTATTTCTAGCTTTCTGTTAGCAAGAAAATAAAAAAAAATATTTTTGATTTGTGAAAACTTTATCCTTTTTTAATGAGATACTGCTGTGTTTATTAAATAAGCAAGATAAAGTAGAGCAGATTCTTTAAATGAAAATTGACATTGAGCAGGCCAAGTGTGGGTGTAGGGAAATCATAGCAAAGAACAATGTCATCCAGATCATGTTGGGAAGACTTCAAGCATCTGAGTACTAGATGAAAGGACTCGGTGGCTTCCAAGGTGGCCTCTGCTCCCAAGTGGCATATGTGTGGATTGTCAGTCTTGCTACTTGCTCTTCACATCCGGTCTATCTGTGTCACGGCATCCTGTCAGATGCTCATGAGCAAACAGTGGCACAGGAGCTTCCATCTGACAGCCACTGACAGCCTTTTCCCATGTCCAAGTTAGCTTTCACAACACATTTGAAATGCCCCATTGGGGACAGCTGTTAGATTCTGCACATTGTCTGTTGCTGTTATATTGGGAAGTCAGAAGGCTTATTCAGGCACAGTGTACTGAAGGAAAATACCTCAGCAAAGAAAGTTCCTTCAGGCATGGCCTCCAAAATACTTTTCAGCTCAAATTGAATTTTGAGTGTAAGTCCATGTACATTGTGTTCCCTCACCCATTGGGGAGTATTGGATCACAATGGCAATGCACAATTCTGTTTTTAATTTTGGGATCCATTTGGGATTCTATACTTTGGAATCATCCTCTGATTTTTTTCCCTTTTCACTGGCTTGTGTCTCCTCCAAAAAAGGTTTATCATTTCTTAAAGCTACCTTCCAAAATTGACTCAAGAGTGCTGGTTGCCATGGAGGATATTCTGTGGTAAAGGGGGTAGACCATAGCTCTTGATGAACATTGAAGGGATATAATGAGACCCTAGAATTTACAATAAAATTAGCACCCAGAGACCTTTTTCTTCTGGTTAAAATCATTCACCCAAAATAGTATTCCTGTAGCCATGGCTTACAATGGGGAGGACTGCCTGGGTCATTTGTCTTTGCATTGTGAGACAAGCGTTCCTTGTGGCAAAAACTTGCAAAATTAATTCAGTTGAGTACAAACATACCTTTCTTCATTTATAAAGTATTAGGTGAAATTACTGACAAACATGTTTTTATAGGTCAAAATTGGAGAAAAAGCTTCAATTTTCCACTGACCAACTGATTGTGTTTCTAGGTTAGACTTGGTGACATGTAAGTTATATATTTTTAATAGATTCTTCTATGCACTTATGTGCATGTGTGTGTTGAAGCCTAAGGTTAATCTTGGGTGGGTATCTTTCTTCTGGATCTATCTTGGTTCCCTTCCCTTTCTCTCTCTCTCTCTCTCTCTCTCTCTCTCTCTCTCTCTCTCTCTCTCTCCTCTCTCTCTCTCCCTCTCTCCCTCCTTCCCTCTCTCTCTCTCCCCCCTCTCTCTCCCCTCTCTCCCTCCTTCTCTCTTCCTTCCTTCCTTCCTTCCTTCCTTCCTTCCTTCCTTCCTTCCTTAAACTTTGAGACAGTCTCTCATTGGCCTGTAGCTCACCTACCAGGTTATGCTGGTTGACCAGTGAGTCCAGGGATCCCTGCCTCTGCCTCTGCCTCCTAGGCGCTGTAACTACAAGTATGCACTGCCTTGCTTTGCTTTTTATATAGGTGGTAGAGAATCACAGTCACACCCCATGTGTAAGCAGCAACCACTTTACTGCCTGATCCATCTCCTCAGCTCAAATGTGCCCATTTCAATAGCACAATTCCAAGAAAGTATGAATACACATGTAAACACCCCAGTGAAGACACAAACGTAATCTCCTAACAAACTTTCTTTTTTTCCCAACTTTTATTAGATATTTTCTTCATTTACATTTCAAGTGTTATCCAGAAAGTTCCCTATACCCTCCCCCCTCCCGGCCCTGCTCCCCTACCCACCCGCTCCCACATCTTGGCCCTGGCGTTCCCCTGTACTGGGGCATATAAAGTCTGCATGACCAAGGGGCCTCTCTTCCCAATGATGGCCAACTANTTCCTCAGTTGAGAATTCTTTGTTTAACTCTGTGCCCCACTTTTTAATGGGGATATTTGATTTTCTGGTGTCCACCTTCTTGAGTTCTTTATATATATTGGATATCAGCCCCCTATCTGATTTAGGATTGGTAAAGATCCTTTCCCAATCTGTTGGTGGCCCTTTTGTCTTGTTGACAGTATCTTTTGTCTTACAGAAGTTTTGCAACTTTATGAGGTCCCATTCCTGACAAACTTTCTTAACTCTATTTCTAATCAGCCTCTCGGGCAACCGGCCACTGTAAACAAACTGTGTGTTCCCTAAAATTCATGTAACATGTGCAATGAAGTACCTAACTTCAGTGTCTGGTTTCTCACTGGGAAAGACCTGTTTCTTTATCCACAGTGTGACAGTCAGAAGGTAGATATTTGCTGACTATAAAACCACTTTGGATATTTGCATTTAGACCTGTTTGTGATATTCTCATTTTACATGGGTGAGTACTGAGTAGTAAAGTCTTGGACCAGAACTTATTTACTAAAAAGCTGTCATTTCTCTGTATGTTCATTTCTACACTATTTTGTTCCTATGGCATACATATTTAACTTTGCAGATAAATATTTAAGAACTGTCTTAGGATAAGTCTTAAATTTGAGCATCAGAAGAACTCTTGTAGCTTTGCCACTTTTTTTTCTAGTTTTTTTGTGGTCTTTATAAAGTTTAGAATTATGGATGGAGAGATGGCTTACTGCTCTTGTAAAGGACATGAGTTTGGTTCCCAGCACCTACGTTGAGATGCTCACAGCCACCTGTAACTCTAGCTCCAGGCTTTCCAATGGCCCCTCCGGCTTATGTGAGCATCTCCACCCATGTGCACAAGCCCACTGATTGCAAATAAAATAAATTATTAAAACACATACTTCATCAATCTTAATATATTTTAATTGCAACAGTGATGACAGTGTGCATGTTATTGGCTGTTTTCTTATAATAAAATGCCTTTAATTGGAGTAATAGTAGTTGAAAAGTGTATCTTCCTTTTCAATTTTATAAAAGAATTTATACTGTTGTTACTGTAACTTCCATAAATACTTGATGGCATTCACTATGGGAATTTTACTGTGACTGAAGTAGGAATATCTTTAATTATTTCACTACCTTAATCTATTCAATTTATTTCAGTCTATTTCATTGATTTTTTTCTCTCATCTTCATTTCTTTCCATCTCCCTCTCTAGGGCTTAATCTACTTGTGGATCTGGTAGGAAGGTTCTTGGGGGAAGCTGACAGAAACCATCTGAGTCCTCCCTGTAGGTGATTTCTTAACGCAAGGATCAATGCAAGCAAACTGGTTCTGAGTGGATAGGAAGGGCTGTGGGAGCTGCAAGACCCCCCTGGGGTTAGAACCAGATGGTGGATGGAGCATACCCCTCAGAGGCCCACTTCTCCCCATCCTTTGCCTCTCAGAAATGTTGACTACAAAAGCAATCTTACACCATACCTATGCTCTTGCTGCACCTACCAGATAATTTCATCATCTCAAATTAAGATCCTGAAGACAGCACAGGCCTTTGCTGCTTCTTTTGTCAAATGACAGTGACTGGTGTCAGAAACTGAATCTCTGCTGAGTCCACACCTGGCAAGTACAGTTCACATGAAAAACAGAAACAAGAGTGTGGATGGGTATCAGGATGCTTCCAGCACCTATCCCCAGCTGAGGTCCCAAGAACATCTATAGCAGAGACTATCTACCTGGGCTGCACTTTGGAGATTCGGACATCACCTCCTTTGGCTTACAGGTGACCAATATACCCTAGTGTTAGCAGTGGCATGGCCTGCCTTGGTCAGCTTGTAGGAGTTCAAGGTTTTCTGACTCTCTAATGCTACTTGTTTAGTTGTACAGGTATCTCCTATAACTTTGGCCAAATTAAGTAATATGTTTCTGACGCCTTTACCAATTTTATCATCTCCACTATAGGATAGTGTACATAAAAACTAGGTACATCTTTGGAGTATCGTTCAGCTCATATTTTGTCATTCCTAGACATACACCAGTGAAGTGTGGCTCACAGAGAATGTAGGGATTTGGAATGTCAAAGTTTCCACTACTAACTCCTAGTGATGAATCAGCTTTGTATATAATCAGTAAGTATAGACGTGGATTCCACATGGAACACAGTGATCTGCTCATGTGGCATCATTAGAACTGAAGGACAGCACTATATATATATATATATATATATATATATATATATATATATATATATACTATAATTACTGTTAAAGTAGTTTGTTGTCTTGCATGGTACTCAAGCTTTATGTGAATGGAGGAATTGAGCTAACCCATGACAGGGTTGTCTGTAGGCTGTTAGAGCTGCCTATAATTTGAGTCTAGGGAGATGACTGAAGTAGTATAGTTTATTATTAACATCCTATAACTCATGAGAGGGGAGGGAGGAAGGAAGGGAGGAGGGAGGGAGGGAGGGAGAGAGAGAGAGAGAGAGAGAGAGAGAGAGAGAGAGAGAGAGAGAGAGAGAGTTTTTCCATAGTGACTATTGGTAATTTTGTTTTGTTTTGTTTTTTGTCTTTTTTGAGACAGGGTTTCTCTGTGTAGCCCTGGCTGTCCTGGAACTCACTTTGTAGACCAGGCTGGCCTCGAACTCAGAAATCTGCCTGCCTCTGCCTCCCAAGTGCTGGGATCAAAGTCGTGCACCACCACTGCCCAGCTCTAAGTCTTATAAATTTAAAAGAAAAAAGTAAAAGTCACATATTTCTAATTTGCAAGGTTATTAACTCTCTTTCCCTTTATTAAAAACTTATCTCAGAATATTTACATATAAAGAAAGCAAGCGCTGGGCGTGGTGGCGCACGCCTTTAATCCCAGCACTCGGGAGGCAGAGGCAGGCAGATTTCTGAGTTTAAGGCCAGCCTGATCTACAGAGTGAGTTCCAGGACAGCCAGAGCTACACAGAGAAACCCTGTCTCAAAAAAAAAAAAAAAAGAAAAAGAAAAGAAAGAAAGAAAGCTTCTTCTAAGTCCAGCCCTGACTTAGAAATCAGATCTTCTGTTTCTAGCTTCAGATCATGTATAAGTAGTAACACTGGAAACAACAGCCTGTGAGTTTACCCAGATGGTTGTCACAAGAGATTGAAAAGGTGATTTAAAAAAAAAAAAATCTATGAATTTTGTCCATCTTTGCTTGTTGACTGGACTCATGCCAACTGCTGGAAACACAAGATCACCCCAGTAAATAATCTGTCACACTGTATGTTTTCTGCTGTCCTATTCTACCCAAATGAATCAGAGACAGATCTTTTCCCATGGAGCCAAGCTTTGGCATCTGAAGAGCCTGTAACTGATGTCAGAGAGTGTGCACTGCTAAGTTCCCAGTTGGTAGTCATCTAAATTCCTGGGAAATGCTTGTCTTTTCTCCCAGGGGAAGGGGTGAATTCTTTTGTTTAAAAGTCTCCTTTTCCTTTCTTGGGTGACTTACATTTATAAAACATGTTCTTGTCAGGATAGGAGATCCAAGGAGGAAGGTAGAGGGGCTTGGCAAAAATCAGAGGAGGTGAAACTGGCATCTAGAAAGGAGACCATGCTCAGAGGGAGTTGTGTTAGCAGACAGCAGATGGCATAGATTCAGTGAATCAAAAGACCGTGAGGTTTTCTACATTTCCCAGCAGATACCCTCCCTTTAATGAAGCTATTTAGATGTCGGAATTTGGGTTAGAAATGTCTTCTTGCTAATTAAGAAAAGAGGGCAGGATATTCAATGGTAGACACTATGGTGCTTCTTCACTCCACATTATCTCTAAAAGGAACAATGTCAGTTACAGTGAGCATTCAGCCAAGTGGCCACTTGCATTCTAAGTTATCTTGGGTGAGGCTGTATGATTTTGCAAGATATCATAATTGTAAGAATTCATATTCTTAATGAGAATACATATCAGATGGAGATCTCTGACAAGGAAGGCATTGATACCATCTGAGACAGCCTGTGAGAGCTTACAACAGTCTGATACAAGTGGTGACACAAAGCTTTGGGCCAAGCCTTCCAAGCAGAATCCAGCCATTGCTGACAACAGAACTCATAGACCTTTAGTCAATGAAGATTTTGGAAATCTATCAGAGAAAAGGAAAAAAAATAGGAACTATAACATTTCCAGATAGACACCAAAGGAGAATATATCTGTGAGGATGTATTGGCCTGACAAGGTTGTAAATTTTTCAGTTACCAAGGCCTAGGTTCTAGAATTGACTGTTGTTCACACCAACTCAGCCTAACTAGCCTAACCAGCCTAACCAGCCTAACCAGCCTAACCAGGTGTGTATATCCTGTGGCCTACACGCTGCATACATCCCAGGATACTGATGATGCCTTCATAGATGGCAGGGTCATGTTGCAATGTCAAAAGGTTGGATACTCCAACCAAAGGGGTTTATTAAAGAACCCTTTGGCTCGCCAGTGATATGCTTTAACTATAATCTAGTTGTCAGACTAGAAGAAGCTGAGCCTATGTCATTCTGTGCTACAAAGCATTGTACATGACTTCTATTTATATATAATTTTGGTTAAAAAGTAAACTTTCATTTTCACCTTGCAGAACTCCCCGAGTTCATTCTCAGATCAGTGCCTTCTTCAGAAGACACACTGTTGTGGATTTGATTTAATGCTTGTATTATGTTAATTGGGTTCCCAAAACTGCATGAGAATCCTGCATGTAAGACACTAAGGGCCCTGCCCCTAGTAGGTTCTGATTGATAAATAAAGTTGCCAGTGGCCAATGGCTGGGCAAGTAGACAGACTTTAGGACTGGGAGAAGAAGCAAAATCCCAGCTGAAAGGGGAATAAGATCCGGGCTTGAGAGCTGCAGGAAGGGAGACATACCAATCATGTAAGAGCTGAGAAAGAGTGGCCCCAGCCCCCCCACACCCACTGGGTCTGGAGTAGCAAAGATGGAATATAGATTTTAGTAAGTAATAATTCAGGAGCATCAGAAGAGAGGACTTAGCAACATGGAAGTTTGGGAGTGGCCCAAACATTGAGCTGATTAAGGCATGTTAAATTTAAGGTTTTATGTGTGTGTGTGTGTGTGTGTGTGTGTGTGTGTGTGTGTGTGTGTATGTGTGTGTCTTTCAGTTGTGAATCCAGAGCATTGGGTAGATAATGAGGAACTTGCACTACTGTAGCCATTGGGGAGATTAGTCAATTGGGGAGATTAGATTAATCAACTACAACAACAACAAACTTTCCAACTCCATCCAGGTAGGAAAGCAAGTCTGAAATCAGTGCCAGATGTTAATTAGCTTCATCTCCATCTTCCAGATAGTTGGAGTTATCAAGGGTTGTAAGGAGTTGATGGCATCAGTGTGCACTTCAAGATAGAATGTTGAATAGACTGAAATACTTCCCTCAATACTGTCCAAAGTGAACATCCTTTTCTAACCCTAAAGATAAGATAAAAAGTTGACTCCAGCTGAGAACTTGTAAAAACCAGCTTAAGAACTAAAACTAAATTCTTTCCTAACTGGACAGTGTTGAGTCCATAGTGTCAATTTACCATGAGTCCTCAGTGTTGAATTTACCTGGAGATTTTTGTGGCATACATCTTGGGTATACTGGCTTTTTTTTTTAATCCACTTTCACTCAAAAATCTAGAGGGTTCTATAAATGTAATACTTCCTACTTTTTTAAGCTTTGAAGAGAAGTGTAATATATATACATATATATATATATATATATATATATATATATATATATATATATATATATTAATAGGATAAAATGGTGGCTTTCCCCTCCTGCCCCCCAGGAGATGTTACACAGCTTATAGAAACCTTGCCTTCTGTACATTTGTGAATAGAGTCAAACATGAAATTCATACTGTCAATTAACAATTATCTGGCTTGCTAGTGTGTGCAGACAATTGGCTCAGCTGTGGGGCATATGGAAATAATACTGGTGGTTTAAGCTTATAGAAAATTGTTTACCACAGCTAGGAAGTATAAAAGCAGAAACATGCCTGCAAACCCAGCAGTCTGACTATAAATCAGTTGCATTGGTTAAACATTAACATTTTTATTGTCTTGTGTGATTTGTATTTAGCATGTTCTACCAAGTTCATTCATAGTAAATTCACTACTCCCTTGCGTTCATCATTTGAGAAAAAAAGACACAGATCTCACCTTTAAAATGGCTTCACTGTTTTACTAGGGAGTTCATACAGAAGGAATACCAAGAAAAATGGGGTGTTTGTTGGTGTTAACTAACCCTTTTGGCTCAGTTGTCTCTCATTCTTTTTTTTAATGCATATTTGAGAAAAGATGACATCACTGTATAACATAAATGAAACTCAGCTGTATAACCCAACTATTAATTCATAATTTTTCTCTCCTCAGATATCAGTGATGTCAGAACAAAAGAAAAATTATAACAAATTAAAAGGTACTTATTTTGTGACTCTAGAATGGAAACCACTTCAGTCCATAAAGGGGGGCTGAGCAGGAGAGATGATTTTCTGCAGAATTAGAACAACAGAAGCAGACTGGCCTCAAGAGACTTCTTTCCTCGCATGGTGAGGAGGGAGCATCATTCTCAGGACAGTGGAAACCGCCCTTTTCCAGGAATTTAGTTATTTCTCTTAACTGTTTTCTTGAAAGGTCATGTGACAGCTGAGGTTTGGTGATGGGAGCTTTAACACCATTTTGACTTTTGTCCTGCCATTAGGAGTTCTCAGAGAGGACTGTGGAGCCCCAGCTGATTCACTATCCTCTCCTCATTCCCAGCAGGAAGTAAGGATTTGTGCTCTATCACATGCTTTTTAATGATGAGTCATCCAGTCCCAAAGCAACGTGGCCTGTCAGCATCTGACACAGCTTTCTAAAGCTGCGGATCAAGATGAACCCCTTGCTTTATAAGTGATCGTTATAGACAGTATTTACAGTAATCCAAAGATGGTTTAAACTCACTACAATGTACAAGGTAAACTGCCAGGGCCAGTACCTTCCCTTGGAGTAACATCCTGGACTGGCTGTGCTCAGTCTCCCACTCATTCTGGGTACAACAGAGATTCGGGTACAACAGAAACACAGGGCTTGAGCCTCACACTCTCCTGGTCTTTCTCTAGTGTTAACCTGGAATTACAAGGCAAGTTTCACGTCGTCGCTGTTCAATCTGCTTTTCTACTATCTTCAGAGGAAGAGCTGTCCTGAATTATCTAGATCTTCTGTGAGACAGCAAGCCTCTCTTGAGCTTGTTTTTGCTCAGGGCATTTCATTTTCTTCAAGGAGTGATACAAAGAGCCTTCATCTGCTGCTGCTTCCAGTGCAGATGTGGCAGAGAAAAGCCAGCTGTGAACTTGAAATTGCAAAGGAAAGTAAATAAATTAAAGGCCCCAGGCTGGAGTGATGGCTCAGTGGTTAAAAGAACTAGCAGTTTTTGTGGAGGACCTGGGTTCAGTTCCCAGCACCTATAAGATGGCTCTCAAACATCCTTAATTCCAGTTTCCAAGATCTGATGCCCTCTTCTGGTCTTTATGGGCACTACATGCAATTGGCTCACATACATGCAAGCAAAGACATATAAAATAATAATAAATAAGGTTTTTTATTTTTGTTTTTTTTTAAAGCTCCACGTTTTTCTTAAAATTCCTAGAAAAATGCTGACACTGGCTAATGCGTGATTCCTTCCTATTTTATGCTGGCTTATTTTTACCATGTACTCAGCCTTAGTAGAATTTTAAAAATTAGACAGATTGAAAAAAATGGGTCAAATGTTAATGATAAAATGACCAAGGATGTTGTTAGTGTGATATAAAATACACTGCTTTTATAGGTGAAGGGATAGGAAAACATGCCTCTGAAGTGATCATTTGAAATTTTGACCATGAAGGTAAAGGCTAATTAATGTGTTAGAAAGGAAAATTACCCCCTTCCCCCATTTTGAGGAGGAGGTAATATCATACATTGATCCTGGCATCAAAAGCAGAGAAACCAAGTGACCCATGGGTGAGGAACACATGCCCAGGCCCTGGGAGCTGAGGTAGGTGGGCCTTACACCTTAGGGCTGCTTGATAGTAAGTTCTCCATTTTACAGTAATGGAAAGATGAGGGGAGGGAAAGGGGGGGGCAGTGAGGAGAGCTGTGCTGCCAACAGGGTCATAATCTTACATCAAAGCTTCCCTCCCTGAGCACCTCTCTGCATGCCAGGCAGCCCTCAAAGCTCCTGGCTTTGCTCAACCCCACCCCCACCCCTGCTGGTGCACAAGTCCCAGTTTCTCTTACAGCTCAAAGTGCTGGAACACAGTCTGGCATTGATCTGGCCAGGAGGCCCTGCTCTCTGTACAGCTTGCCCAGAAACCATTGGAAGCAGAAGAGAGCAATTAGCTCCCATGCAGGTGTGAGACTTGGAGTTTTGCTACAATAAGGAACAGAGACAAAATAGAATTCATCTTTATCCATAAGAAAAAAAAATTAATTGTAGGGAAGACAGGAAGAGCCAGCTGTAGGAGCATTTATCTGTGCAGAAATATCTTTAAAAAATAATTCTTAATGGTATTTTTATGGAGTTTTCTCACTTTCTAGGTATATTGTTCACAGAAATATCCTAATATGGCAATTTAATTGCAGAACACTGAAACTTATTCTGGAAATTGCCTTTAAAATACCAAATTAGAATCTTCTTATTCCTGTTTAAAATTTTATCAGAAATACTTTTATTACACTGGCATGGATAGCATCTAAAGCTAGACACAGACAGTGAGAATGTAAGAGCCTTGTCTAAAGTGCTGGCTTTGGTTTACGTTTGTGGAAGGTGTGTGGATCAGGGCTGAGGTGAAACCTCCAAGCTAGCTGCTGTTTTATGGGCACAGAGAACAAAAGGCCTGGGTATGCATCATTGCCACTCCGGATGCAGCCATTTTGTAGCTGTTATCTGAATCTTGGGCGGAATATTAGCAGGGAAAATACCAGCTAGGTGTTTCTGTATGTGAACAATAAGGAACAGAGACAAAATAGAATTTGCAACTTCTTAGAGGCAGGTGCAATGCTCATTCTTTGAAACAAGCTTTTCAGTTGGCTAAATCCCTCCCTAAATCCCTCAAACAACAAAACCAGGAAATAAAAAAAATCACAGAAAAAAAAAAAAAACAAAAAACAGGAAAGAATAGAGTCGGTGAGACTAACTGTGAGGCAGGACTCAGAAAGAACCCAGCATTCTGCTTTCTTCAGGGATGGGTAAAGGTTAAAATAATTTTAAACTACCATAAAAGGAAGTAAGTGGGGGGGGCGTGAAAAATTGAATCTGAGAGACATTTTTCACTTCTCATAAGCCACAGTAGATCTGAAAGGTCACTAGTATCTGTTCTAATTCATTCACATGTGGGAAAATTGTCCAAGAGATGAGATGAGCAACACAGCGGGGAAGAATGACCAACAGTTATTTCCCAAGGGAGCCGTCTATCTCCAGATATAACCTTCATTTCTCAACAGAGATAAACTCCTGTGATGGGCTCTCTGTCTCCTTTAGTAACAGGACAGAAAGCCAGACACTGACTTATGGCACGAACCTTATTGGGTCGTTTGTTCCCCAAGCCCATTAATTTTGGCTGTGCCAGGATCAAGCTGGAAAACTCTGTGCATAGAGCTCTCTCCGAGGCAGCCCTGGCCTTGTGGATGTAATGCTTAGTGTTCTCAGAACCCTTCCACTGCTGGTTGAACTCCTGCTGTTAAAACGGTTAAGTCTTGGGTAGAGCAGGATGTACTTCCTTGGGTGGCCCATCCAGAGAAGCCTCCAGGCCCTTCACAGACAATTCACAGAAGCCAGGTTGTTTGATCAATGACATCATACTGTAAAGCTGTCAATACCCTGGGAAGGGAGATTTGAGCTCGCAGCTCAGACCATTCTGACTGGTGATCTGTGATGTAAACCTGCAAGACCCTTAGTGTGGAAAGTGCTCACCTAGGATGCACAATCAGGTGTGGTGGCACACACATGTGATCCCAGCACTTAGTAGGTCCAGTCACAGGGATCAGTTGTTCAAGGTCACCCCTAGTTACGTCCTGGCATTGGGACCAGCCTTAGTTTCAGGAGATCTTGTCTCAAAAGAAGAGAACACATCACCATAGAGTTACTGCTCTCTTTGCATATTTGGCTGTGGTCTTTTGCACAGTTATATGGTCACAGTAGTAAACTCAGTAATTTGAAAACAGGAGCTCCTTCATGTTAATTTAACACCAGGTTCCACCAATGATGTTGCTGAAGGTGCTAGAGGGTACTGTCAAAGCAGAGCTGGCCCTGGGACCCTGTGTGAGGAGGGTCATTTCTTAACTAGATCACTTTGTAATTTAATAAAATGTAGAGTAAAGTAGCATTCAATTAATACATTAAAACAAAGCCTGACTTACAGAGCGGGACATAACGCACTTAATATTGATGAGTGCAATAAATATTTTATGCAGAGTGACCAGACTCTTGGCTTTCATTCTCTGTCTCTTTCCTGACTTCCTGACAGCCTTTTGGAGTTAAGCTTCTTCTCCTACAAACTCAGTCACACTTCTTCTTGATGTTCACCCCAGCAGGCAGCTAGCTACACAGCTAGCCACTCTAGATTGTCGGGAGTGCTTACTTAATTTTCTAGCTTTGTTTAGTTTTGAAACTCTTCCTAGAGACTCTCAGTGGGGAGTAAAAAAGAGGTTTGTGGGTGTCTGTTGCAGTTTTTGTATGACACCTGAGGAATGACTGCTAAAGTCCTTCTGTGACCATCACATGTAAATGCACACATATAGCCCCTCCCACATATGTACATGAGCATTGCCCCTCCCACATACGTGTACACACACACACACACACACACATGCCTTTGTAGCTTAGAAAAACATTAGAAGTAGGAAACAAGATAAGGAGAACTTTGAACACAATCCTCCTCCCAAAAATAAAGGCCAATTCAGAGAGTTTCTAAAATCATAGGCCATTTGGCTGTTTACTAGAACTACTCACAGAATTCACTGTAAGCCCCATACTTTTATCCATGGATTACTACAGGAAAAGTCACAGATGCAGGTCAGCCAGTACAGAAAGCACAGTAAGTGACATCAGGAAGAGATGGCCATGCTTCCTGTGCTCTCCCACAGAGCAAGAACTTGCTGCTCTTTGGGTATCTACCACTCCCCTGTGTGACAATGTGCATGGATCATTCCCAGCTGGGAAGCTCACCATAGGCTTTGGTGTAACATGCCCTGAGTGTGGCTGACCTTCAGGCTTCATTCAGCATTCCAGACTGGCGCTAACACCCGTACAGAAGAGTTTCTTCTTCTGCCCTCCTGGATTCATTGTCTGAGCACTCTGCAAATTAAATGACAGAAAGACAGTAAGAGAAATTGTAGATTTAATTATACATATTGGCATGGCAACTCCACAAGAACCATGACACAAGAAGGCAGTTAACCTTAGAGCTTATATAATGCAACTTTATTTTTTTTAAAGTTATTTTTATTATTTTATTTTATGTATGGGTGTTTGCCTGCATGCATATCTGTACAATATGTGTGTGCCAGATGCCTATGGAGCCCAGAAGAGGGTGTTTGACCCTCTGGAACTGAAATTACAGATGGTTGTGTGAAGTGGAAATTTCTGGTTTCTTTGGAGACTCGGTTATGTCATGTGATGTTTTGCTGAAGCAGATAGGTGAGAGGATGTTTTGCTGAAGCAGACATGTAAAAGTACATGTGATGATTAGAAAGAATATAAATATAATCCACAGACAGTATGATGAAGCTCTTGCATTGATTCACCTTGTATCAGTTGCTTGCCATGACTTTGTAGTGGGTAACTCACCAAAGAACTTTTCCTGGTAGAGCCTCGTGGTTTCTTCTGGATCAAGCATTGAACTACCAGCAGAGATTCCTGACAGGCAGAATGTTCTAGATCCTCCCCTGGGGCCAAGGACAAAGGCCAGACTTGTCTTTGGAAAGTTCTTTCTTCACAAATATAATAAACTTCCAATATTTGCTATTCAATTCTAAGTTATAAGACTGTAACACCAATCTCTGCCATTCATATTCTATCCAACAATGGATAGAGTCAAGCTGAGGGGACTCACATGATTCTGAAATCCTGAGGAATTTTGTAAGCCAGTTACCAAACATGGACATTTGAAAAATTAAATTTAAAAGACGAAAATGATAAATGAGGCTAGAAAAACAGTGGAAGTCAAGGAGACATGGAATGAATCAGGCTTCAGCAACTCACCAGCCGAGAGCCAATAACTCAGTACAGTTAGCAACATTTGCTGTGAAGGTGGCTGACAAATAGACAATATTCCTTTTTTCCTAGAGATATTTTCAAACAAGAATGTTAAAATAGCAATGAACCATGCTTAAGGCTTTCACACACATGACCTTGAAGTATGCTCTTAACACCTTTCAAAGCCATAAATCTGCAATTTTCTGGGAATTTTGTGAACAAAATTATGAACTTCACTCATGGTCTTAAAAAAAAATGTGGCCTAACTTCCCGGTGCACCCCCTGTGAGCTGTGCCTTCCCCTTTTCAACTGTGATGCTATCTGAGACACCTCAGGAGCCACCCTATGATGCCATTTACAGAGAAGAGGTTGGGAGGAGATAAGGGAGGTGGGAATAGAAGGGGGAGGGGGAGGGGAAAGTTTCAGAGATCCTTTGAACAATGTAACTTCAGAAGTCACATACATACCTGGCCTCTGTTAATACACTTAGGCATGGCTCTCCCGAATGTGTGTTTGTGTGTGTGTGTGTGTGTGTGTGTGTGTGTGTGCATTTCCCTTCTCTATATGCCTCTCGTCTGTTAATGCCTGTGCTTAAGCCCATGCTAAGATCTCTTTTAATAAACTCAAGATGCACTTCATACTGACCCATCCTGAGATTCTTTTCTGTGTTGAAGAACTCCACTTTGCCCAGTAGACGTCTCTGAAAAGACCTCTTCAAGCCACAGCTATGTCTCTGCTTCCCACTCTCCTTGCCACTAACAGCCAGTACTCAAAGATGATAATTTTACAGTTGCCTAATTATTCATAAGCTCTTGATCTTATTCACAGATGTTTTCCACCTGTGGAGAACCCTCCAGAGCACTACCATGAGACCCTGCCTATGTCTCTGTGTTGGATTGTTACCTTTGTAGCACAGGTTGGACCTGAGTGAGCACAATATATGATCCATACTATGATCAGGACGTCGTCATCATCATCATCATCATCATCATCATCATCATCATCATCATCTTCGACCTTGGGATCCTCTCTGCTGATCCACTGGTGACAAGACCTGTTGAGAATGTTTCAGACCATGCAACACCCAGCCAGATGTTCCCCATCTCATCTCAAAGCAGAAAATGTATAAAGAGGTCATGTACCTGATGGAGAGTTTTACCTAAAAATTTCACTCTTCATACAACTTTGTTCTGTGGGACTCTGAATTTAGTTTTAAATGTAAATTTATGCGATGGCATTTTAGTGCTTCTGACATTTTGTGTAAATTACGGAGGGTGTATGAGAAACTAAAAGAAGTACTTTGATTTGTAAGTGTAATATAAAAATGTATGCGTGTAACACTTGATTCGTATAAAAGCAGTGTTCTTTTCTGTTGTGCATAATGATTTGAATATAAGGTTTAAGATATTTGTTTTGTATGTGGCAGTGGTTTCAAACCCAGAGACTCCAAACGCTCTGGAGAACTCAAGTCTTTTCATTGACAGGGCTCAGGGCATTCAATCCAAAGTAAGGCTCCTTGGCACACTGGATATTTCAAACTGAAGGAATTCAAGAAGAGTGATTGGTTCAGAAGGGCCTCCTGACTTTGCCTGAAGCTGATCACAAGGCCTCTGTTGTCTGAGACAATCAGCTTTAAAGAGGAAGGCTTATTTTTGGCTCACACTTTCCCAGTCAGGGTCCCACTGCTTTAGGCCAACCATGGTGGCAAGTGTGTGGAGGGACAAAAACCCCTCACCTTATAGAAGAAACAAAAGAGAGGAGAAGAACCAGGGGCCACTCCTCCTTGAGGGAAAGGCTCCATTGATTTCAAACCTCCCTCTGGACCTAGCCTCCTGAAGATTCCTCCCCTTGCAGATATGGCCACACACTGGGGAACTGTGCTGAAGTGTCACTGAGCATGACAGCGAAGCTCTGAGCTGTTACAGTCAACATGTGAGAAGTGGCAGGGGTGTCAGTCTCCAAATGTGGAGGCCCCAGAACAAACCTGACTGGATTGGTGTGAGGAGCAGAGGATCCCCTGTGTGTTTGTGAAGTCCTGAGTGAGGATGCGTGCTTTGACATAAGAACAGAATGTCACAGGTCCCAAAGCCTCAGGCCCATGGGAATGGCAAAGCCAATTCAAATGTGAATGCTCATAGTGTATTCGAAGAATAGCCAACATTGCTTTCTTTTCCCAGATATTTATGGCCTGAAGGCTGTTCCCCTCCAAAGCCTGCTCCTATTGAGATTATCTAAACCTGACTTCTTGTTCAGCTGTATACAATAATCCACCTCTTGTTTGGTTGTATGCAATAACCCCGCTTCCCCGTTCAATTCTATGTATGGTAAACTCACTGAACTTCCAAGGTACTGTGGTTTCCCTATCAGAGAGCTCCCCCCAACTCATCCCAACTTTTCTGTGTGTCCCCGTGCCTCTCATTTCTTCAGTCCCTCATTGTTCCCGTCAGGTCAAGTCCTCCCAGCTGTGCAGGGATGTGGTAACTCAGCTCTGCCAGGTTTCCCCAGTTACCACAGTCTGCTCATTCAGCCTGTGCTATCATGTCCTCCCATGATCTTCTATTCCCCAGCAAACTGAATGTAAAACCACCAGGCTAGAGCACAAGAGAGGCTCAGTGGTTAAGAGCACTGGCTATTCTTCACAGGACCAGAGTTCGATTTCCAGCAGCACATGGCAGCTCACAACTGGCTGTAACTCAAGTCCCAGGGTCTCTGACACCCTCTTCTGGTATTTCTTGGCATTACATGCACGTGATATACTGACATTCAGGCAGGCAAAACACATCTATTCGCATAAAGTAAAATGAAAAAAAAAATCTACCAGTCTTAACTGTCTTTGGGTATTCATTTCTGTGTGCCTCCTAGGACTTTCAAATCATATATTAAATCAGTTTATAGCCTTTTCTTGTTCATCTATTATTCTGACTCAGATAAGAGCCAAAAGGACAGGGATGAAAAAGGGGGTGGGGTGGGTATTTTCCTTTGCTTTCCTCTAACATGCCATGGTAGTGTCTACATGCATGCTTTTGACTTGTAGGAACAGAGTGGCAGAGTTTGCTCTCTAAGTGATGGAATGTTAAAGTTCAGCCTCTGTGCCACCAGTCTGGGACCTGGGAAGACCACCACCCGAGACATGTGACATCCCAGACTACCCCACATTTGCCTGACTCCGCACTGGGCAAGTTGGGAGCACTGGTTGCCTGTTGTCCAAACGGTTGAAAAAGCGATAATGTTTAAATTACTAGATATCAAAAATTAGTATTTTTAAGTTTTGTTTTCAGTTATTTTGCTAAATGTCTGCCTTTGTAACATTGCACTTGATTTCCTGTATCTAACCTACCTGATTAGGGAGTATTGTTAGCATGAAGAAAATCACAGTGGTCTTTATTCAAGGAAAAACAGATCATTGAATGATACTTGTTAAAGCACAGTCAGGCAGACTTAGTTCAGAATAATGGTGACAGGCACAGAACCATGGCAACAAGATCTTTCTGTGGGGATGGAATCAGGCTCAACCCTGAATGCAGCCAGAAGCCAACTGGGAACTGATATTCAGGAGCCGAGTGTGTGTGTGTGTGTGTGTGTGTGTATGTGCGTGCGCGTGTGTGCGCTGAGTGGGGTGTCAGGGGATGGGATCCTGCTAAAATACCCTGTCAGACTTAAGAAGGTGCTGTGCTTTGAATGCAAAAGGCCAGTGGGGGTGGACCTTGCCTTTTATAACCCAGACCTACTTGTAATCCTCTCTCTGCTTCCTGTTCCTCTGGGATAAAGCAAGCTCTTGCCATCTTTCTTTCACCCCCAGGCCTTTCTTGCCAGGATGCACTCCATCTCCCCAGATTGTTATCTAGATACATCTTTCCTCCATAAACTGCAGGTACAAGAAGATTCTGCCTAAACTGATCTACCAGGATTATTCTGAAGCCAAGGTGGCTTCAGAACTGGCATTACTGAGTGAATGGTGAATATAAAACTGATCAGATATTCAGCATCATCAAATTTAAGAGGTATCTTTGCTAAAACTGGATTTTATAGAGAAGTGGACAACATCTATGGCCCTGAGATAAGATTATGAACCCTCACTAAGGTTTGGCCAAACAACGGATCTTAACAGTTAATTTGAAATCTGTTTCATTAAAATATTGACTTGCCACTGATTTATTTCTAGTGTTGTGCTAATACTGTTCAGTAATCCCATTCCCGTGATGTTTATGAATGATCCTGTCTGACCCTCAAATGTACTGGTGGAATCATTTGTTTCAGAATGCCCTGGGTGGACACAGATATCTTAGAAGGCAGTACTCCTGCAATTACCAAGCTCTTAACCATAATTGGAGACTAAGCAGTGAGATATTAAATCTAATTTCCTTTTGGGCCCTTTATTAGCTGAGATAGTTGTTTTGTGCCTTGAGAGAGGAGCAGGCAGTTTGATGGCACCTGCTCTCTGACGCTGGCACTCTATGGCACGGAGCAGGATTAAGTCAGGAAATGATGCCCCGGGAGAATCTTCCTATGCGTGCTCCTGGTTCACAGTTCATGCTCTGAACATAGATGTGTCAGCACCGAAGATGTCCTACGTTGAAACACATTTAAGGCTTCCAACCAGTGGAGCGTCAAGGTTAGCAACCTGAGCACCCCAGCGTCACCACAGCATTGATTGTGTGCTTCCCTGCGGAGCTTTAGGAAGTCCAAATCCGACCCTCAAAGTGCAGTTTCTGTGCAGTGGGTGGCTCTCACACCACTGCCAAGCTGGAAAGCTCTGGGCTGAACCTTGTAAGTGAGTTCGTCTTGATGCCGAATGAACTCCAAATCCATCATTTGAAGTGGCCATAGTGAAAATGTCACTGATTGCCGGAGACAGCATGCACCTAGATGCCACATACTGAATATACATGCTAAGGTTCCTGAATGCCTCTCCCTCTCTCTAGAGTCTCATCTCGGGTTCCCGTCATTAGGATCATTGTCACTGACAACTCTGATTCTGCTTCACCTAAAATCCCAAACTGCTGTGACGAGGGGAGGTGTGCCTCTTGTGAAAGAATGCTGTGAAGAAGTGTGCAGCCATAGAATCTGTTCTTGAAGTCACTCTCCTGGGTTTAGAGTATTGTCCCTAGCTAGCTCTTGTTCATCACACCACACACACACACACACACACACACACACACACACACAGAGAGAGAGAGAGAGAGAGAGAGAGAGAGAGAGAGAGAGAGAGAGAGAGAGTCCTTGAGTAGCTTTGTGCCTCTATCCTTCCTTAGCACAATGTGCACCAGGTAAAACCTACATCCATTTTTTTTATTACTATGGAGGGAGCAAAGGACACAAGTGTGTGTGTGTGTGTGTGTGTGTGTGTGTGGTGTGCATGTGTGTCAGTTCAGCAAACTCTGCCAAGTACAGTCACTGAGGGTCAGATGTTCTAAGAAAGCTGTCATTAGAACACAAGATTTCAGCTTTGCTCCCCTCTCACCAATTTTGATTCACCAAGAAAAACCAACAATAAACAAAACATCAAAAGAGGCAAGAATGGATCCTGTCTTGGACTATGTCCCTGTTAATTTGGGAACTGCCGCATTAAATGTTCTGTATTTAAATTTAAGGGGCCATTGGGAGGCTCAAAGAACAAATTCTCCTTTCCATTTCAAGTTTCTTTTCTTTCTTGTCAAAAGTTTGATGTTTGGTTTTTGTTTGTTTTAATGATGACTTTATTTTGAGGTTTGGGGTCTGGATGTACGGAGTCTCAGTTAATTTCAGTAATAAAGCCATGACCATTCAGAAGTGGCCTGAAAGAACCAGGGGAAGTCAGTGTTTTTCTGGAATACCTCATTTATTTATTGTGATTGGCATTCAAAAGTAGAACAGTTTCGAGAAAGACAGGAAGTTTCTGAGCCAGAGGCAATGCCAAGGCAGTCCATAGTTTTAATTTGTATTTAAGGGTCAAGGCAGTCTCCCAGGAGATAATATTATAATAATTATACCCAAGAGATCCATCCAGTAAAACAGCAGGGAAAGTTGCTGGGCTTGGGCAGCTGAGGCAGGGGTACTCTAGTATTCGAGATCAGCCTGGCTTCTGTAGCCAATGCCCAGGACTGCCTGATAGACAGCCTAAGGCAGTGTCTCAAAACCAAAACCAAAACCAAAAGAAAGCCAGAAGTAATGCGTTCAGCGCCTCCTTCATTGCTTAAGAGTTTAAGGTAAAAACAAAAGGAAGAGCTTCCCGTATGGAAATAAAAATCAAACCCGGGGCTTATTATAAGCAGCAGCAGCAGCAGAAACAGAGCAAGGAGGCAGTTCACAGCTGGGGATGCACCCCTGAGCTTTGGGAAAGGGACTGCTTTGCGCCTTGCGTTCCCAGGACTGGGGCATAGCACCGTGGAAGACTTCAAGCCCTGCGGGTGCTGGAGCTTGTCCCCTATCTGCCCAGCATGTTTCCAATCGCTCACGCCTCCAGGGAGAGAGGGTGTCCCGGTGCAGACTGAGTACCTGACAAGCCTGCCGACTTGCGGCCGGGAGGCAGCGGAGACCTGCCCCTCCGCAGCTGAGACGGGCAGGGGACAGGTCTGGGAGAGCAGCTGGGCGTACCCGGTGGGACCCTGGGTGGCCTTCCCGCGAGTCCCCCTCAAGCCCTGCAGCGACCCGCTAAACCTGCGCGCTCTGGCCATCCCGGACGCAGCGCCAGGGGGTAGAGGCCAGGTGTTGGGGACCTCAGGTCCCAGGATCCAGGAGGCGGAGGCGCGCAAGCGGGCATGCGCAGAGTGGGCGGAGGCGGCGGCGATGGCCCGGGGAGGCGGGGGGATCGCTGTTTATTTGCAGCTGGGCCACCGCGGCGGCAGAGCACCGGGCGCCCGGGCGGGGACAGTGGGCGCGCGATGCCTGAGCCAAGCAGGCCGCCGCGCGCCCGGGTCCCGGCCGGGGAGGATGCGCGCCGCGCGGGAGCGGCCGTGCGGGCGGTGCGATGCTGGTGACCCGCGGGGACCGCGGCGGCGGGGAGCGCGCGCCCTCGCGGCGCCCGCGCTGCGGGCTGGTTCCAGCGGGGGCCGCGGCGCTGCTTGCTGGGGCCAGCTGCCTTTGCTACGGCCGCTCGCTGCGGGGCGAGTTTGTGCACGACGATGTGTGGGCTATCGTGAACAACCCAGACGTGCGGCCCGGGACCCCGTTGCGCTGGGCTATCTTCGCTAACGACTTCTGGGGCAAGGGCCTGGCGGACAGCACCAGCCACAAGTCCTATCGGCCACTGTGCGTGCTGTCCTTCAGGTGAGCCTGTGAGTCCTGGGGTCTAGACATCTGTCCCTGGAGAAGGGATGGTACTGCGGGGACACTTCCGACAGGTCCCTCAGCACCTCCTCTAGGTTGTTCTCCCCTTTCAGCTAGGTTTTTCTCAGTTCTACCCCTGGTCTTCTAGTCATCAGCCAGATCCTCCTGGATTTATCTCGTGTTCTGGCTGTTCAGTCTGGTCCTCTAGGGTCTACGCTTGCTCCTCTGTCCTGCTCCGTTCTCCAATCTCTGCCCCAGGTCCTGTGGGCTCTATGCTTGGCGCTCCTGATTCTATCTTAAGTGTTCTCTACTGGGCTCTGGGTCCTCCAGGGTCTGTCCCAGGCCCTCACGACTCTAGTATTCTGTCAGCGCAGCCCCAGATTTTCTCTGAACGAGGTTCTCTCCGCTCTGCCCCGAGACCTCGTCGTTCTGGCTGGGTTCTCTCGGGTCGGACTCTGATCCTATTGCTCCAGGCTCAGTCCTGAATCCACCTGGCTCTGCTTCTGGCCCTTACCCGGGTCAGCTTAAGGTTCACAAGGCTTTGCTGGGGTCCTGAAGCACTACATCGTTTTCTTCTGGCTCTGTTTTGGGTTCTCTCCGCGCTAGTCAGGGAGATCTCTGCTCTGCCCCGTATTTTCCCATCTAAACCTAGGCTCTTCCGCGCTTCCTGGCTGCGGAGTTGGGACCGAGTTCTGCCTGCTATGTCCCCGGGGCTGCAGGGATGGCAGACGTGACTTCTCGCTGGAGCTTTTCCTACCCGCGATTAGCGGGTTCCAGAGGGTGGCGGTGCTCCAAGTTGTCAGCTTCTCCAGGGAGGTTGTACTCCCTGGGCAGATGAAGAATAAAGGGACCGGATCAGGTGGCCTAATATGCTCCTGAGCTGCTAGGCTGTGGGTGTTCCAGACAGGAGTCAAGGAGAGGTGTCAGGCACCCTACTCTGAGCACCCGGCTTTGCGTACTGGGATGCCAATAGCCTCCCTAACCCGGGCATCTTCAGTCCCAGCCTTTGCATCCGCGGTTCTGCACCCAGCCTCCGGGACCCACACTGAGAACGTGCAAGGTGGAGGGGCGCAGAGAGCCCCTTCCCCAGCTCCGGAACCATGACTCAGCACTTCTGGTGTGAAGTAGTGGATCCGGACCGAGTACGCATTTTGTAGGGTGGTGTATCTGCTTGAATCCTGGGGGAAAGGCCGGATTGGAACCAAACTGCTGAGCTCCATTCAGTGTAACGTGGCTCCGCGTTTGAGCTGGTGTGCGTGCAGGACACAGCAGCTCACAGGGTATTAGCTCCGTATTAACTCGTTTTCAAATCTTTGTTATAGGAGCCATAGTTTATGGCACTGATCTCTGGGGACAGCTGGCAAAATTACAGTTAGCGTGAGCCTTCAGGCCCAGGGCTTTGGAGAGAAAAGGAAAACCTGCAGTTGGCTTTCGCGTAATTCTTTAAAATAAACTAATGTTTTAAAGACAGCGAGAAAATAACACATCTGACTTCCAAGGAGATGTTTTATAAACATTTATCTTTGGAGAGTTGTGTTAGTTTTCATCCCAAAGATAGCCTTAGCTGCAGTTTCTCAGCCCTTTTAATTTCCCAAGTGCTTTAAAAAAAAGTCATAAAACTAGGGACGCTTCTTTTTACACTGGATGGACCATAGGCATTTTCATGGAGTGGGTGAAGCTGTTGATTAATTTGAAGGTGTATAAGCTCACTGCACTCCATATGCGGACTTTTTACAGCCCTAGAGCCTGCCCTGGTCCCAGGCCTGAGAACAGTTTCCATTTAAAGCGCCAGGGTTGACTGCCTGCTGGTGGACGGGCATAATAAGTATAAGGTGCTGGCTGTCCAAGTGTTTTTAATAGTTCCTAATAGGAACTCTGCCAAGCCAGAGGAGGAAGGGCTATGTAGTAGCTCCACCTTTTATCACTAGCTTGACTTCATTGCCCCTGCCCCCACCCTGGGAAGGTGGTGGGGATAGTGAAGGGGGTGGGGAATGAACAGGACTGGCAGAATGGGGGAAAGGAAGGATGTGCAACCTCTTTCTGGTGCAATTGTCTAGGACTGTTGCTCTTTGGGTTTGGGGTTTTGTTGTTTTCTGGTTGTTTGGTTTTTTCTTTCTTTCTTTCTTTTTCAACGTCTCACAAGCTAGGGTCATCTAGGAAGAGGGAAACTCCGTTGAGAAAAGGATGCTCCCATCAGATTGGTCAGTAGGACATTTCCTGATTAATGATTGATGTGGGAGGGCCTAGCCCACTGTGAGTGGCGTCATTCCTGGGCTGAGCAAGCCAGTAAGCAATTCCTCCATGTAGGTTCCTGTCTTGACTTCCCTGAATGATGGGACTGTGGTCCAGACGTGTAAGGTAAATAAACTTTTTTCTCCCTAGGTAGATAGATATTGTGTGTGTGCCCATGTGTGTTGTGTTTATCACAGCAATAGAAAGCAGAGACACAGAGAAATCTTCCCCTCTTTTTCTTAATGGTCAATTGAGTTGTGAGTCTACAGAGCACAGGGTGTGACTTGGAATAGTTTCCTCATCTGGAAGAGAAAGCATCGAATTCCCCTCTGCTCCTTTGTTCACTTTCAGTTAGAGTGGCCAACTCATCTACAGTAAATGAGGTGTGCCCCATGTTCCATGCAGCAGCAAGAAGCTCAAGGTCCTTGAAGACTTCAGACACTTTTAATAGTTTTTGTTTTCTTTCTTTTAGCTTCTTCTACGATGTTGTTGTTGTTTGTTTCTTGAGATATGCTCTCACTCCATAGCTCAGGCTGGCTTGGGATTCACTATGTAGCCCAGGCTAGCTCTTTACTGATCATAGTCCTCCTGCCTTAGCCTCTGAAGTGCTGAGATTACACACTCAGTGAGCCACCATGTCTAGTTAGATCTGTATAACTTGAACCTGCAAGAAGGGATGGAAAACTATTTTATTTGGTATGAATCAAGCATTGGCCTAGTGTCCTGGTTAGTTTTTATGTCAACTTGAAACAATTTAGAGTCATCTGTGAGGGAGATGACTTTAATTGAGAAAAGGCCTACATTGTATCAGGCTGTAGGTAAGCCTGAAAGGCATTTTCTTAATCAGTGATTGATGTGGGAATATGCAGCCCATTCGTGGGTGTTTCTGCCTCTGGGCTAAGTGGTCCTGGGTCCTAGGAAGTTAACATTTCTATGAGATACCACACCCCCTAAATTTCATCAGCTTTTTTTTTTAAGATTTATTTTATTTATTATATGTAAGTACACTGTAGCTGTCTTCAGACACTCCAGAAGAGGGCGCCAGATCTCGTTACGGATGGTTGTGAGCCACCATGTGGATGCTGGGACCCGAACTCATCACCTTCGGAAGAGCAGTCGGGTGCTCTTACCTGCTGAGCCATCTCATCAGCCCCTCATCAGCTTTTGAATGCATATTTTATTTATCTTGGTGTATATTTAGTTCTCTGCAGTTTTATGACAGGCATCAATTTCTGAGATTCTACTACAATCACAATGCCTAGAGCATTTCCATCTCGTGGACCCTATACTTCCTCACTGTGGCCATGCACCGAAGATCTAACACCTAATTAATAAAACTCCCACTTGACCCAAGTCAACCACTAATTCTCCATCTCTATAGTTTTATCATAGCAAAATTGTTTCATACATACTTTATTGAGGTTGATATCTCTCTCTCTCTCTCTCTCTCTCTCTCTGTCTCTTTCTCTCTCTCTATCCCCCTCTCTCTGCATTTCTTTGGGGCCTTATTCAGATGTTTATGTGCAATGAAGAGAGTTAATTCCTTTTCACTTCTGAGTGGTATTCCACTGTATAGATGTCCCGTAGTTTATCCACTTTCTCTGTTTTTGTACCTTATATTTTTGTTCTCATAGAACCCCAAATCAAAATTTAAAACCGTTTCTTAATAAAAGTAAGTTTATATCCTTGATACATTTGACTGTGTGTCACATACTGCATGGGAGATAGTAACCCCCTTAAGAACAAACATAATTATCTGGAGAGATGACTCAGCAGTTAAGAGCTCTGACTGCTCTTCTAGAGGTCCTGAGTTCAGTTCCCAGCAACCACATAGTGGTTACAATCATCCAATGCCCTCTGGTGTCTCTAAAGATAGCTACAGTATACTCATATAAATAAAATAAGTTAATAAACTCTTTTTTAAAAAGAACAAACATAATCAAGTAATTCTTTTATCTGGACAAATGCTCTGTATAAAGAATAACAGTGATACCTGTTTAGTTAACAGCCTGATCATGTTTCTCACATAAAGGGTTAAGTTGACTGAGGAAAAGTTTACCAGATCATAACAGTTTCAAGGACCAGAGCAGGGAAACAAGGTGTGACAGTATTGTACTCTTCACTTTAACTATCGACATTGAGACTGTTTCTAGAACGCCCAGGGTGGCTCCGTGCTAGGGCTGGCCCCAGGAGACATTTCTGAGGGGTTTCCACACCTCATTTACTGTAGAAGAGCTGGCCACTCTTAACTGACAGTGACCAAAGGAGTGGAGTGGCCATGATCAGGCAGAGAAGGTTGGTGCAGGTTTTCAGGCTGTGAGGTCTCATGCAGATTGAACAGGAAGTGCTAACTACTCCTGGAGGTGACATCACTAGCTCAGGCCTGCAGACTCCCTCAGCTCCTCCTCAGATGCTGAGGATGCCAGTGCGGGGAGTGAGCAGTGAGCGGCAAGATTGGAAGAGTCAGGCACGGTATTCTGGCATGCAGTATCTGTGGTGCTAGCTTATCAGCTTTCATGTCCAGTCTTCTCAAATGCTCGTGAGCAAGGACGTGCAACAAAGTGTGTTTCCCTTCTCCACAGACCTCACACTCTTTCGATTCTGCTTCTGTTTTTATCCTTAATTTCTTTTTTATTGGTGTTTATTCAGTGTACATAACTGTGCTCGGAGGTCTTTACACAGACTGTTTTCACTGGAGTGTATCCTGTACTGACACTGTATCCAGCCCATATCCTCCCCTTTGTCCTAGCTGCCCCTCCTGTCAGTCCCTTACCTCTTCTCTGGGTTCACCTACATACCGTGTGTGTGTGTGTGTGTGTGTGTGTGTGTGTGTGTGTGTGTGTGTGTTATATCAATAAACTCCAAGTTCCACCTGTGAGAGGAAACATCTGACAGTTGACTTTTCTGGTCTGCAGTTGAATCCATTTTCCTGTGAAGGACATAATGTCATTCCCCAACCTGGTCACTACCTCTGAAATCAGGAGGGATGCATTAAACTTTGCTGTAGATACTGAACTGACAGAACCGAAGGCCACAGTACCCATAACGCCCCTTGAAAATTGCTTTGATTGATTTAAAAGGTACTTAGTGTTTTCATTTTATCCTCTTGGGAAGAAGTTCCTGTGGAAATTTCCATTAAGTCAGTGAATGGAACCTGCCTGAAGAGCCCGTAGTCTTCAGCACTGAAGATGGGGAAGCTAAGGCTAATTACAGGACCTTAAACTCATGGCTTTTCTTTCCATGCTTAGGCTATTAGATCATTGTTTGCTATAAAGTTTTACTGAACGCTCCTGATACTAACATAAATCATAAGAATGAAGTAGGTGGCTTAAACACAGAGCTAAAAGATAGAATATGTTAATATGTGTGTTGTGGGGACCTGCAATGCTTTAATGCCTGATAACGACAGATTTTTACCAGTAGTTTGCATCTTAGTAGCCATAGCATTCTGCCAACTCTGAGAATGTGCAAGCATTAGCTATCATCACCTACACCCAAGAACCGTGAAATGTTCATCTTGTGTCTACTCCTACTGATCTGACCTCTTTGAGGTCCCGTTGTCAGGCAGTCTGTCTCTGCAGGGGTGACAACTGCTCTCTGTCCTATTCTAGACAATAAGTGAAGATGGCCTGGGATATTTGATTAAGGTACCCAGGGTACCTAATGGAGACACAGACAAGTAAAAAAAAAAAAGGATTGAAGGCAGTAAAAACTCTAGTGGGGCAGGAGGGAAATGACATTAGAGAACAAACAAAACCATCCTGCCCTGAAGTCATGAGAGTGGGAGAGCTGGTCCAGCCCCTCTGTCTGCAGCACTTGGGAGAGCAGGCTCTGTATCTTGCTTGGGCAGCACAATATAGTTGACCCTGCTGAAGTGAGCTTCATTGAGCTTGCCCCCTAAGACATGAGAGCAGGAGAGCTGGCTCTATCCCTTGCCAGCTGTGGTGTTGGATGAGCTAGCCAGGGCAGTCAGTGCTGGAGGGCTCACCCTAGTGGTGTGGATGCAGGAAGGCTGGTGGGCTGACCAACTCAGCTGCCACATAGCCCCAGATGCAGGGCTTTGAGCTGGCCTACCCCATCTATTAAGGACTAAAGCAAGTAAAAGAGCTGGTCCTGCAGATCCAAAGCTGCAGGATCTTCATGACACAAGACAGCAGCAACAGGATATCTTAGAGGATCCAGGATTGATGCTGTAGCAGGAGCCAGAGGTCTCAAACCAGACCCATGGCTCATTGCGATGAATATTTGCAAGTGAAGATGTGTTGCAAAAGGGTATTTTGGGACTCACTGTCACACATTACAGCTTCCACAAGGAGATTTCTTTTTTCTTCAAAGGGGGGTTTTGCAAGGGTGGAGGGCAGGTACAAAAGGACAGGGAGATGAGTGGGATTGGTGTACATGATGTGAAATCCACAAAGAACCAATAAAAAAATAAATAAACCCCCAAACTTTGAAAATTTCTATACTATAAAAAAGCCCTGGAGGTAGACTGTCATCATGTCTCAGGGTGAAGTTGAGACCTCAGTCTTGTTGTATAGGAAGCCAGGAACAGAGTACTAGACTGGGGGTGGGGGAGGGGTTTACAAGTTTGTCCCCAAAGCAAATCAGGGAATGCCTTCAAAAGTGTGTTTTTATCGACAAATATCCTTCTATTTCCTTTGCAGCCACACTCTTACTTTCTCCAGATTTGAGTGTAGTCATTCCTTTTTATGAGGCCTGAGGAATGTTTGCTCATGCCAAAGGAATGGTAGTGTCTCTCTCACTGATAAGACATGGCTTCGGCCTGCAAAGTCCTGGACTCCACCCTGTGGTCTAAGCTGTCATCTCTACCCAGCACCCTGGAGCCCTTGTTCCTTTACAGAGAGCAGACTGCTGCTGAGGGCCTCTGCAGTGGGCTGTCTTCTCCTACAAAGCCCTTCCCCATGCTGGGCAGGGCCAGCTTTCTCTGTGCCTTCAGTGTCTGCTCAGACTTCACTTTGTCACAGAGGTAGGCCCAGGACTCCTGATCTACACACGTTCCCTGTTTTCACTTTCACTTTCTTAAGCTGGTCTGTTAGTCACCTTTTCAGCATTGTGACAGAATATGCGAGATTAGTTTAAGTGAGGGTGAGAGGAGGGAGGGAGGGAGGGAGGGAGGGAGGGAGGCAGGAAGGGCGGTACATCATATTTTAGCTCAGAGTTTTAGTGTATGATTGCCTAGCTCCATGTTTTCTGGGCCTAGGTGAAGCAGAGCATCATCATGGAAGAAGGGTATAACAGAAGGGTATAACAGAGCAGAGCTGCCACCTCATACAGCAGGAAGCATAGACTGAAACAGATGCAGACCCCCCTTCCCAAGAGCTCCCTGCCCTGTGATCTCTTTCTCCAGCTAGACTCCACCTTCCTATAACACTAGCAAATTACTAGTCCAACACTGGACAGTCTCTGCTTAGGTCAGAGCCCTCATGGTGTGAACACTTCTCATTCATCATTCACCCTTTCCCCCAGGGTAGCACTGGTTTGATCCACCTTCTAGGAACCAAACACTCAACATATGGACCATCTGAAAGACTGCCCTTACCTAAACCCTCCATACCCCGACTGCTGACATCATTTTTGTTCCTGGTTTCAGTGTTCTAAGAGCTGTCTATAACACGTAGAGCTTTGCCTGACTTGCAGAGCTGAAAAATTAAAGGTGGAGCTGCACTCTGCATGGGAAGCCAGCTTGGTTTCTGTCCTTAAAAATTTTTTCTCTGTGTGTGTGTGTGTGTGTGTGTGTGTGTGTGTGTGTGTGTGTGTGTCTGTTTTCATATGTACTGGAGTGCAGAGCCTGTAGAGGTGGTCAGAGCTCCTTGGAGCTGGAGTGATGGATAAATTGTTAGTTGCCTGAAGGGAACCAAACTCAGGTCCTCTGGAGAAGCAGCGAGTGCTCTTAACCACTGGGTCCTCTCTCCTTCCCAGCCTTCTGTTTTAATTTACCTTTTCCTTACTCTCTCAAAGAGAAAAGTGGAGAAAGATTTCCTTAGATATCACAGAGGATCCCTGTGTACCACAGATCAAGGGCAGCTTTGGTTGTTAAAGGAGGATTGTGACTCTCAGTTATAATGAGAGAACAGCCATCTTTAGTCTGGCACCATTCACCCTTTCCCCCAGAGTAGCACTGAAGCATAAATAGCTGCAGAGTGCATGTCACAAGTTCAAGGCTGAGGGAAAACCCAGAATGAGGTTCCATCCCCTTCTTCCTTTGGGTGATTAAGACCCATTCATGCCAATGTCCTGCTTTCTACAAAGTCACCATATGAAACACCAGGACCTCAAAGGCTTGTCAAGTTACTAGCCTGGGATACATCTTCCTTTACTATGACTTCCTCAGGCTATGACTTCCTTTGCTCTAACACAGCCATCTAGATTTGGTCTGTTTTTTGTTTTTTGTTTTTTTGTTTGTTTGTTTGTTTTTGGTTTGGTTTGGGTTACTTCAGAGAAACCTTTCTTGGAATTTCTCAATATGAGGAATTTCATATTCACAGGGACCAATCAATGGGTTTGCCACACCTGAGGAGCAGGTGACTCAGTGTAGGCCCTACGCTCCAGATGGAGCTGGCCATGCTAAAAATGTAACGATTGGGAGGTTGGGCTTTGAGCTGTGTACTATCAGCTCTGCCTCTAATTTGAAGAGGGGAAGGGACTTCAGACTGAGTGTCAACAAATGGACCAAATAATGAAGCCCTAGTAAAACCCTGAGCCCGGAGTTTGCTCACACTTCCCTGGTAGATTCTGCCACCCTAGTGCCCTGAGCCAGGTGCATCTTAAGGCCTGGCAAGTGTGTGTCTGGGACTCTCCAGGTCTCCTGCCAGGCAAAGCTAGCTTCCCTTGACCCTGAGTTTTTTTGTTTTTTTTGTTTTAAATCAAACTCCTATAGTTTAGAAATTTCCTTAATAATCCTTAAATGCAAGGTATTCTAGAGTATTGGAGGACCAGAGAGAGTTGGGGGAAGCCTCCATTTTATAGGCAGCTGGTCAAAGCTCAGGTGCTTTGGGGATAAAATTTCCAACTCAGATATTTGAGTCAGGAGACCCAGCAGGACTCTGCCTAACTTAGGTTACTCCTTAACTGTGGATAAGCCCTGTTAGAATTGCAGTGTATCCAGGTGTGCTAGAAAACACATGGTTTCCAAAGAAAGTAGATGCAAAATTAACAGCTCAGTTACAGTTGTTACTAAGATATGTGGCAAAATTAACAACTGTAATGAAGATATGTGGCATTAAGTTCTAGTTACTTGCTGAGTTTCCTCTTAACAGGTTTCTTGAACATGTTTTCCTGTGTGGTCACCAGTCTCCCCACCCCCAACTCCTCACACACACATACACACTGTTTCCCTCCCTCTAATGTCCTTCCCTTTAGTCTGTCATTACTTGGAGTGCCAAGGAGACAGTAATGGTGGTTGGCACCTTTCCCAGGGAGTAGCTTTCTCATAGTGAAGATGAGAGGACTGAGCTCCGTTCAGTTGCATGTTTGTTTCTTCAAGTGAAGTATTGATTTGTTGGTTTGTTTCTAGAACTAGAGGTAATGCGGAAGAGATACAGAATGATTGATGGCCCATGGGATTTGCCTTACAGGGAAAATAAGCTGAACCAGATGTTATCTATTGATTGAATGATATAAGATGACCATGGAAACCATTCTCAAGCATTTGAGAGCCACAGTACAGCTTGTGGTGGGGAACACTAGACATAGATGGGTTCAGTGGGTCATGCTGAGCTGTGAACACCCAGAAAAAATATCAGAAATGGCAAAAGAGTTGGGGAGGTAGCACAAAAGATAGAATGCTTCCCTTGCAGGCATGAGGATCTGATTCCAATCATCCAGAACCCATATTTTTTTAAAGGCCAGGCTTAGTAGCAATACTATGCTTATTAGCCCAATGCTAGGGAGGCAGAGACAGGCAGATCTCTGAGGCTTGCTGGCTGACAAGCCTAGTCCATTTGGTGGTCTGTCTCAAAATCGAAGTAGATGGCACCTAGGAAATGACAGCCGAGGTTCTTGTTCAAATGCACATGCACACATATCTCTGTATACACGTGCACATGCACAAAAGAAATGATAAAAGGGCTACACTTACATCTCCCCCTCCTTTCCTGGCTGAGTTGTTTGTTTCTTGTTTTTTAAAGAATGCTTCCTGCTGAGCACACTGACTTTTCTGCTGAGCTTGTTGCTGGTCCTGTGTGCATTCCTTTGAACTTTGAGATCTATGTCTCATAGCTCTGCTAATCCCCTGCCTAGGTGCAGATCTCAGGCTTCACCCCAGATATGCTTTCAACTACCTTAAGATGGGTTGGGAGCAGGGAGTCATAGATGAAGGTCACACAAAGAAGTTTGGTGACCAGGGGTACCCCATGAGGCCTATGTCTAGGAAGATATGAATATCACTTTGTCCTTGGTACAGTGTAGCTCATAGCCGAGGCATTTCTAGCTGTCTGTGTGCCTAGCCTCTGCTCCATTACAGTTCTCCTGAGAGGAAAGAGTCAGGTAGCTTTTCTTTCACCGAAACACTAGAGTGATGCCATTGATGGGACAGTACAGAGTGGAGAAGCTATGAGCCTGTTCCTTTCTGCAAGCTGACTGTGATAGAGCTACCATGGGGAGGGCTTTCAGATGTTAGCGAAGGGACCCTTGGTTACAGAAGTTTGAATGCCAAACAGGAACATTCACGGCAGGCAGCAGAAACAAATCTGATGTCAGAGGACTTGGTCTACACCAGGGTTATGGGTGTGGGCAGGCACTCATGCCAAGGGAGCTGAGTGAAGTACAGAGGGTGATCCTATGTACCAGGGAAATCCCAGGGGTGTGTGTGAGTGTGTGTGAGTGTATGTGTGTGGGACTCTGTATGTATGTGAGAGAGTATGTGTGCATGTGTGTGAGAGAATGTATGTGAGTGAGAATGTGTATGTATGTGTGTGTCTGTGTGCATGTGTTTATGTGTATGAGAGTATATGTGTGAGTGTGTGTAAATGTATGTATGTGTGTGTGATTGTATGTGTGTGAGACAGTGTGAGTGTGTGTATGTATGTGAGTGTGTGTATTAGTGTGAGAGAGAATGTGTGGGAGTATGTATGTATGTGTGAGTGAGAGAGTGTGCATGAGTGTGAATGTGTGTGAGTGTGTATGAGTGTATGAATGTATGTGAATGTATGTGTAAGTATGTGTGTGTGAGTATGTGTATGTATGAGTGAGGTGGGGGAGGGCACAGGAGTAGACTGGAGCTACCACTGTGAAAAGTCCCCCCTCTGACCCAGTTTCCAGACCTGGCTCACTAGTGGATTTGGAACATTCGGACTGAAGTTCAGGGGCTCTGAGATGGACTCTGTATGTCTTCCAGCACAAGACTCTCTTTCTAGGATGCATCCCGATTAAGTCTTGCCTTTCTTCTTCACCTCAACCAGACTATATTCTCTAAAGAATGCGGAAAGAGAGTGGGAGTTTACCCAAAGCTCCTGGCTATGAGAGAGAGAGGAGGTGGAGAGCTGGCCTCCTTTCTGCCTTTGCTCTTCTTTGATGTCAGATTATTTGACCTGACTTCTCCTGGGACCTGATGTGGCTGTCCTGGAGAACACCCAGTCTTATTGCTTTGAGTTCACACCCTGCCTCCTGAACAGCTTCACAGGAAGATATTGAGGTTCAGAAGAGGAAGGGGGATTTCAGTCAGAGATGCCTGTTAAGGTTATTTGAGAAAAAAAATCCTACTGCCTGTCCTAGTTCTAAATGAGAAATAAAGCCTAAGCCAAATAAAATGAGACATTCTTAGAGCTGAAAGGGAAAGATGGGCTTTCCTACTTCCAGTGTAATTTAAATTCATTTGTTTATTCAACAGACTTCTTTTAGAATCATTGTGTGCTGAATGCAGTGGATTTCAGCAATGGAGAGAAATTAGCTTCTTAAATCTCTGAAAAACTGCTCATAACCCCTGAAGACAATTATTAGTGAGTTTTAGAAACGTGGTTGAGCACCATCTTGGAGGTACTCTTGGGGTGACCTGGAGGCTGAGACACTGCTCTGGCTAGATGGTGTCAAGGGACTGTCACCAGACTCTTGTGGGCAGCTTGGATCACCCAGGCACTTGTATGTTTTCTAGCTATATTGGAGTTCTATTGAAGTATTGAACCTATAGAATGTATACGTAGTATAAAAGAGACTTATCAGGTTGTGTTACATGGTAGGGGCTGGGTGACAATGGCTACCTACATTCTGGAGAAGCTGAGAAGCCTGTAGCTGTGTGGTCCACAAACCTAGATGCCAGGATAGTCCCCATCCTGTGGTGAGGTCTGGAAGGTCCCCATATCCTCATTGGAAGGCCAAAGAAGTGAGGATGTCAGCCAAGGGCACACTCAGGGAGAAGCAGTGGCTGGCAGGCCGAGCTTCATTCTCCTTGGATCTCTGTGTCTTCTGCACTCTTTTGGACAAGTGACACCCACTTTGAGCATGGGTGTCTCTCCTTAACCCTTTCAGGAAGCTGACATAGACAGGCCCATAGTTCTGTCCCCTAAGTGATATTACATCCCATGGAGTTGGTGATCCAGACAGATCATCACACTTTAGTGCTACTTGAGCTGACACCTTCTTGATGTTCCTCTACAGGTTGAAACCTCAGCTGCTGGAGGTGTCAGCTGACTGCAGAACTGAGGGACTGAGCTCATGTTTATTTGGCACATAGTACTTAACATTTATTTGTAGGGACACAGTAATACCTTCTTCTCTAGGAATACATTTTGTTTTTAAACAATAGTCATTCTGCCTATATTTTCATTTCCCATTTGTGATTCTAAATAGAGCCCCAAGAAACAATCTACTGTCTTCTTTACTACAAGAAAAATCCTGTGCCATGATAAGTGAGTGGCTTTCATTAGGACTGGTAGAGACTGGCTAATTGTGAACATTCATCCTAATAAAACAGGTACCCAAATGTTCCCTGTAGCACAACCAACCTGAAGTTGTCAAGTCTTCTAATATTTTGAGATAAATTAGAAATATTTGTATGCAGACAATTGCTCTAAAATTCTTTTGACAGATTAACAGTATGTTAAAACAATATATTAAAAGGTATAAAGGTGAAGTGAAACTGTATTTAGAAGAAATCTGGGAGATTCTGTTTCTGGTGTAGCTAGACCTTGCTTTCCCCTCAGATAGACTTAGATAGTCTGTCTTGGTGCTTCATTTATTCATCTGTCTGTCCATCTGCCATCTACTTCAGAATTTACTGTATGATATCCATGAGTGAGCAAAGCTGTAAGCTCCACAAACATCGTATCCTTCCTTTCTGATCACTTCTGTCCCCCATGTCTCCAGACTCACCTTTCTGAGACACCATTTCAGAGAGGCCCTCCCCCTTATCCTGGAGTTTCCTTGTGCAAGTGACCCCAGTGTCTAAGATGCTCTCTTAGCCCTGCTGCCTCCCAATGAGTACCATGGGTCTTGCCTCTCTTCTCTACTTGGAGAACATTTCCCTCATTGAAAGCTCCTTCCATTGCTAGAGCTCTGCTGCTCCATCTGGGTATGTTCTTTTCTTACTCTCACTGCTCTGGGAATCCTTCAAGAGGAGACACTATGCCTTTTCTTCGTATCTCTGGGCACTTCCTCATGTGGTTAAAATCTAGCAAATCTTGTTGAATACACTTAGCAGAATGATAAACTGCAGTTCTGTGGCTCCTTGTCTCTCTGTTGGTGATTTGTCCTGCTTCTGTGGCTGAAGAGCATTAACTTTTCAGGTGAGGGTAACAACCCCCTCTGGGCCACAGTATGTGCATAATTGTCCTAATCTGGATGCGAGTATTTTGTTGTTTTTAGCATCCAGCATAGCGTTGACAGAACACTGGTGACCACTTTGGATCTCAGTCAGTCTCCCAGTGTACTTTTCTCCTCTCAGCAGACATTTTTGTAATCTTTGTAAATTTGGATTCTCTAGTTTCATTTGAGCTGTTGGTAATGACCTTAGGCAAGCAGAGCTAACACTCTGACAGGCACTGGAGGTCTCAGTCCAGAAGGACATTGATGTATTAGTCCCCACTCTGTGTAGGTTGCAAATCCATCCTGGGCTGTCATGTATGCAGGCAGACTTCAAGATATTTTGATAGATGTCTCTGTTAAAACGTAGATGCAGAGCATCCATCATAGACCCTCTTCTATTAAATTATGAAACATAACCCCCCCACACTTTTTTTTTCTGTGCACCCATATTGGCTTTCAGAACCAGAGATTCTGTTCTCTGTTCTCACAGATAGGCTATGTTTGGAAATGTTGTTAGCATTTTGTCTCGAACTTATGTGTCTCTATCTTTTTATCCCCTTTAGATCTTGCTATTTTATAAATAACACTGAGATACATGTGAGCATGTTTGTATGTGTGTAAAAATATTTATTTTCTGATGGAAGTTTTCTAGAGTTAGGATTTTTCAGCCAGCAAGTACACTGTGTGTGTGTGTGTGTGTGTGTGTGTGTGTGTGTGTGTGTGTGTTTGTGGAAGTTCAAGCTTGATACAAGGAATCATCCTTAGTCATTCTTCTACATTATTGACTGAGCCCTGTCTCAATCAAACCTACATAATGTGATTCACACTGCTTCAGTCCTATAATCCTGACTACAAGCACTGAAGGAATAAAGAAGGGACAGACACACAGGAGTGGATACAAAAAGCTGGGATCAGATAGTACTGTCTTCACTAGAATGGAGGGCACCAATAACCCCTGGTCACCTAAACCTAAGCATGCTTATTAGGTCCAGTGAGGGAGAAGGGTTAGCTCATAGCATGTCTCTGTAGGTGCCATCCCCATGGGGCTGAGACATTGGAGTTCTTGGCATGGCAGAGCCCGTGTCAAAAGCACATATTCACTGATTCCTCTGCTACCTATACTCAGAGCTCACCACTATGGCTAGTTTTGCTAGCCTGTTTGATCTGGGAAATCCCAAGAGAAAGTTTATTTTGGCTTAAATTCCAGAGGGATACAGTCTACAAAGGTGGGGAAAGCATTGTGCAGCAAGATAATGGAACTTGAAGCTGGCTGGTCACATTTTACACACAGGAGGTAAAGAAGGAGAACAGGAAGAAAAGGGAGGTTATACACCCTCAAACCTTCTTGAAGTACTTCCTCCACCAAGGCTGCACTTCCTAGCTGTAAGCTCTTCAAATAGTTCCACCAGCTGTGGACCATGTGCTCAAATAGATGAGGCCTATGGGGATGAAGGTTCTCACACCACCACAACCAACAACTGTGGTGTTTAGATTCATGTTCCCAAATGAAGCTTGAGATGTTTAGAGTTTTGAAGGTCCAATCTGTGCACACATCACACTATTTAGAACCCATATATGTCACCTCTAAGGGTGACTCATACATTCTTGGTTGGATGTTTTGGCAAAGACGGTTTTGTAAGAAAGGCAGGTCAATAGCTCTAGGATAAAGACCTAGGATTGTTGTTTTGGTGTGATGGACTGAAAGCCAGGTATCTATGAGCCATCAACTACTGTGTACACACTGCCCCTAGGACACTCGAGATAAGAGTAACTTTTATTTTTTGACAACATTTTTTAAAAGGGGCTTTACTATGTAGCCCATGTTGGTCTCAAATTCACAACACTCTATTTCCACAGCCACCCTAGTGTTGGGATTATAGGTGTGTGCCAGAATACCCAGCAAGAGGTTTTGTTTGGGAATCTTCTCTACAGCAGCCATTCTCAACCTATAGGTCACAATCCCTTTGAAGGTTGAAGGACCCTGTCACAGGGCTCACCTAAGGCCATGGGAAAACACAGATATTTGCATTACAACTCATAACAGGAGCAAAATTACAGTTATGAAGTAGCATCAAAAGTAATATTATGGTTAGGTGTCACCCTAACCATTGCATGCTACAGACTTAGTTGGGGACATTATATCCTGTTATTAATGGTGACCTTTAGATGTATTTGTTCTGTATTTTGGTGTTATGAAGGTTTTAATTAATATTTATTTATTTATTTATTTATTTATTTATTTATTTATGATGTTGAGCACCTGATTTCCCTTCTGGTTATAGTTCTCTTTTAGTTGGCTTACCATAGTGTTAATTATCAGATTCGTAGATGAGTGGGGGTTTGTATTATAAAAACAAGCCCTGATCATCTAGATAGCTCAGTGGATAAAGACTTGCTGCCAAGCCTGATGACCTGAGTTTGATCTTTGAGACCCACATGGTAAAAATAGAGAACCAGCTCCCACAAGTTATACTCTCACCTCCACATGCATACAGTGGCATCCATTTGTGACCCTACTTCATCCTCTACCTCCAGACACCCAGACACCCAGACACACACACACACACACACACACACACACACACAAAATAAACAAGCATTAACAAAAACACTATAAATACTTAAACCTCATGGTGAGTTTGCTCTCCGTGTTGTCTCAGCTGCAGCCTTGCTAATGAGGCCTGCATGGGGAGGCAATAGATGCAGCTTCCAGATGTAGAATCTGGAGACATGGCTCCTGGTGGTACTGTGACTGAGAACACACGTTCTCGTTCATGCCTGATTTGACCTGGTAAAGGCACAGTTGCAGTCTCCTGGTTTCTGCTCATCTCCAGTGGCCATGGCTCTGATAACAGCACTTGAGACCCTTCCCTGGGTTACAAATAAAAGCAAGACTGACAGGAAGGGGGTCTTTTGTGAACCATGGAGCGATGTCTGTCTGTCTATCTGCCTTTTAAGAGGTCCAGGTTCCCCGAATAGCACGATAACTGTCTCTATTGATTTCTGTAGATGAGTCAGTTCTGAGATAGGAAAAAGCTGGAGTCCACAGCATGAAATGTTGAGACTCATCAGAAGCTATTATTAAATAGTGCATCTTCTTAAATAATGGGTGGATCTCTTGTGTGTATGCTGTGATTATGGCTTGTATAGACCTCTCCATCTTTAATTTTTACTTTTTAACAGGCTAAACATATTTCTGACTGGCATGAACCCTTTCTACTTCCATGTGGTCAATGTCATTCTGCACTGCCTAGTGACCCTTGTGCTGATGTATACCTGTGATAAAACTGTCTTCAAGAATCGCGGACTGGCGTTTGTCACAGCCCTGCTCTTTGCGGTGCACCCAGTCCACACCGAGGCGGTGAGTATAAAAGATGCCTTGATATAATGGCCACTAACAGCCAAAATAATATCTATCTGCATATACCAGCTAAGCCAGTCATTAAGTCCACACCATGTGTAGGTTTACCCTGTACCCTGCACCTTGACAATGGTATTCTTTGAGTGTTCACATTGGTTCTGCCCAGGATGTAATTGCTTCTTTGCACGGGGGCTAAAGAACACTCCTGATTTTATATTTGCAAAAAAATTAAATCCTGTGTGCTTTTGGATAGCAGGGGTGCCTACTATGGTGTTGTCATCTCGGATCTGCTTCATGCCTGTGTTTACGGTATGATAGTGCTTGTGCTGGGGGAAGGGTCAAGAGAATTAGACTGATGACATTCTCCTAAGTTACATAAATGGACTTAGTGACTTAAGAAGTCTAGTTGTTGGCATAGCCTCTCTCAAGGTAGCTATATCAGGGTCCTTTCAGCAAAATCTTGCTGGCATATGCAATAGTGTCTGGGTTTGGAGGCTGATTATGGGATGAAAAGAAACAAAACAGAGATATGGGAAAGAGCAAACAGAGTAAAACATCCACTGTAACATAGGAAACATTCAAGTTAATTATTTCATATTGATTTTTCTATACTACCTGAATACAATTATTAAAACGTTCAAAAAAAAAAAAGAAGTCTAGTTGTTATGTGTGGGGAAGACTTTGTTCAAAAGGTATTGCTAGTTTAGATCTGTGACCCTTTTTCGAAGGTTTGGTCCATCATGCACCACACAAGATAGTGTCACAAAGCCACTGTGCCACATCTTATTAAAAGTAGCTGATTTCTTTTGTATGTGTTGCTGTGGACAGGTAAGAGCTTTCTGATGGGGGCATTGGTACCAAGGTTTTCAGAAAATGAAGCCTTCTAGTGGGTGATAGGCACCATGGTTTTCAAAGAATGGTTTGTAATGCCTCTGTGGGCATCTGGACACTTCCTTGAAGATCTGCCCAAGAGCATACTTTTAGTGAAGATACCAGGTTGGATCTCTTCTGGAGCCTGCTCAAATTTACCCTTTTCTCATTTGGATAAGGAATGCTCACACATTGTGATCTGACTGTGTTCTAGCAGCGCACACTTCTGAAACCCCTGTAAATGACAGTTGATATTTCAAGGCCTCTGTTAATTAAGGCATCATCATCATCATCATCATCATCATCATAGAGAAGGCTTCCTAGCCACCTCCGCCTGTTTTCCTTTTTTTTGATGAAGACTATGACCCAGTATAAGAAGTACTGGGTGGTCAGAAGTGAAATGGTAACCATGGAGAACCATAGAATGTTTATTTGGACTGACATGAGAAGTCTGATTTTATTAATTGATATCAGAGTAAGGATTAGTCTAGCCAATTTGGTATATGATGGATATTTTCCATGAACAGAATTCTAAATCTCTAAGCCTGAGGTTTGGTGTGTGTGTGTGTGTGTGTGTGTGTGTGTGTGTGTGTTCATATGTTTGTGTGTATGTATATAGTCTCTCATGTGTAAATCATCTACAGGGTATGTACAGGTATGTACATATATGTATATGCATATTAGTTTTGATGTGTGAGTATCTAATGAGTATCTAATGCATTATATGTGGGGGAAGTGACAGATAAAAATCACTTCATAAACAATTAATCATTAAGGTAGTTTTCCTTACTCTTTCTGAGTATGTTAGACTGGACAAAGTTCCTATAAGTGGAAGAGTTTGAAGCATAAGTAACAGCCCTCCAGTGTGGCTTGGTGAAGTTGTTTTCTGTACTTCTGTAAAATACTAACAGTGAGAGGAGAGACTGGTGGGCAACTGCTGTAGGGACTGATATTCCTACATTCATTGCTGCTGTCTGAATTAAAGTCAAACTTTGATGATTTGTTAGATTACAGGCCATAAAACATTATGTTTGTCAATAGGTCCCTATGTGGTAATCGACCCTGACTTTGGAGTCCAAAACATTTAGCTATGCCTGTAACTCACATCCTTCTGTTCCCATCCATGGGAATAGTCTAAAAGGTGGAAGCCAGACTTAGAATTGTGTGACACACTCTCTTACTCTTCTCAGAAAAGGTAGACTAACCACTGATGCCAAAACCAGCCACACTTACTAGCATGTACACCTTCATGTTCAGGGCTTAGCTTCTTTCTGCTTTCATCATGATGTGAATTATAAACAGAATACTAATACATAACTGAAATATAATATGTAGAGATTTACAGTTATCCCAGTAAGTTTAAAAAATAATTAAGGACAATACATATAGCCCTGTGATAGGATAATTGATCACTGTGTATGAGGTCCCGAGTTCCATGTTTTGCAACATACATACATACATACATACACACACACACATACACACACACATATACACCAAAATAATCCATATGTACTTTCAGTATAAAGAGGTAATATGATAAATAAAATATATTTAATCATATCAATGCAATGCCTCAAGAGAAAATGCTGAGGGTGAGTAACACTGAAGTATGTAAGTTCACAGGAAGAGAAGACTGGACAGGTTCCCATGGAAAGAAGAATTCTCTCTAGCAGGTATGATGGTCAATGATCTCAGACCTTGTGAAGTAAAGGCAGGAAGATCAGGAGTTCAAGGTCATCCTGGGCTACTTAGTGAAGAGTTCCAGGCCAGTCTGGGATACATAAAATGCTGTCTCAATAAACTTAGGAGAATAATTTTAAAAGCCCCCTTGTAAGTAGGCAGAATGCGGGGTATCGGGCTGCTCAGGCTCCCTTGGGTACAATACAGCAAAAATTTTAAATGCCAGAATTTATGGTGTATGAAAGGGTAGATTCTGATAGTATTTTAAAGTGTTCTGATATGTTTTATGTGTGAACTTAAGTAAATGAGAAATGCCTAACTTTCTAATGCTCTCTGTGTACATACTATGAAGGAAAATGGCAGAGTTGGACATATAGAAGGCTAGGATAATGTTACATTTTGACACATTTGTAAACTATAGTTGAAGGGCTGTACTGTACTTGGGGATAGTTATTACAGGAAAGATCAACTGAATATACAGTTAGAGTTTTAATTCATCGGCTGAGGAGAGAGAGTGTACATGCAAGGCAACCTTGGGCAGTGTGATCAGGAGCTGATCCAGGTTAAGTTAGATTCTTAAAAAAAGAGAAAGAAAGAAAGAAAGAAAGAAAGAAAGAAAGAAAGAAAGAAAGAGCAAATCCTATTAAATGACCTTTAAAATGGGGTTTCTAGGGGTTTTGTGCTAATACAAAAATCCATAGTAACACAATTAAAGAGGCACAGGTGTTGAAGAGATGGGAGAAGCATATTGGGTAGGCACTTGAATTTGCAAGATGAAGGAGCTGTGGAGAACAGGCAAGGAACGCTGACCCAATATACCATTTACGCTATGGAGCAAAATGGAATCTGCTATTTAATTATAGATTGAAGTTTGGGTCTCTAGGGAAGAGGACAGAGAGACAGAAGAAGCGATGCACTTCACAGACAATTAGTGATAAATTATTAAACATGCACAGTAAGACATGGGGCCTTGGGAAATCTCTCATCTTCATTAAACAAGACTACACATGGACCATATGTTATGCTATTCCAGGAAGATGGAGAATGTAAATTTGGATGGAATTTGGTTTAGATGCTCTGACATGATTATGTGTCAGCATGTCAGTGTGGTTTACTTTGTAAGTGAGGCAGTTAGCAAATAGATGATGGGTCTAGACTTGTAGGTGCCGGGAGATCATAGGGATTCCTTCCACAGCTTATATTCACAGAAAACCCAAGACTGGACACGAAAATAGATGTAAAAGTAAGACCCAGAGGAGAGAACAGTTAATTCAAATGTAAGCACAGGGGACACCTTAGTTAGTCATATTTTTCAGCAAGCATTTGAAAGCATGCATATGGTGACAGCAGGATCGTGTTCTTCAGGGCAGGGAATGAAGAGGTCCAGACTACCTCATTTAAGCCCTGGAGATTCTTGGGCAGGTTTCCCAATGTTGTATTTCTTTGAAATTTTGTGCTTTTCTGAATTCTGAATCATGGAAAAACAGCAAAATCGGGAAAATCATTGTGATTCTCTTATGAACATTTACATCTAGTCAACATAGCTATCTCTGGTTTGCAGGACTGAAAGGGAGAGCAGAGGAAGCCGGCACACAGAGTGGGAAGATTAAAGCCAACATGTCTAGAATCAGAACAGGAGGGCTCAGGAGAAAATTGGCTCTGATCTAATCAGCCGGTCTGGCTCCTGGCTGTTCCCACATGTTCCATTCACGTTCCTGGCCACGTCTGAGGCTAATGGAGCTCATTCTTGCAGATAAAATAAATATTCGTAACTCTATACAGAGTCTACTTATACAAACCCTGTCAATAGCGTTCCTAAAATAACACAATGTAACCTGAAGGCAAATGAAGTTCTAATGGGCATTTTCTGTGTGTGGTTTTGTTATCCTGGCTGACAGGTCCACATATCCATTACAGCTCAGACACCCATAACCTGAAAATCTCAAATTCCAGATGCTCCAAAGCCTGACACTTTGAATATTGTCATGATGTCACAACTGGGAAATTCCTTACCTGCTCGAATGTGACAAGTCACAGTTGAAATGTGGAGATACTAAAAATGCTGTATAAGGTCACCCTCAGACTTTGTATATAAATTATATGGAAATAGAGATGGAGTTTGTATTCAGTCCTGGGTCCCATCCCCAAGACATCTCATTGCTTGTACATGAAGATAGATATTCTAAAATCTAGAGAGGGAGAGAGACAGAGACAGAGAGAGACAGAGACAGAGAGAGACAGAGACAGAGAGAGACAGAGACAGAGACAGACAGAGAGAGACAAAGAAACAGAGACTCACCTGTTTTAAATTCTATTCAGTCATATTCACTAGCACTTTCCAGCATTTTAACAGTTTTAATGTAACACACCCTGGTGATGAAGAACTACAGCTTTTGGCTGAGAAAGGTACATACATTTCTACTCACCATGAGCTACCCAGCTGCTTTTTATGTCAGGACACTGGTGGGTTCAGCTGCCATTGCTGCAGCAACCCACCTATACCTACCACCTCTGCTGCCTGGTATCCTTCGGCACACTCTCTGTTGACTGCACATGCCCTGTCCCTATGGTTCCCCGCTTCCAGAACCCCTGCATGCCCTCCTACCCTCCAAGAGGAATGCACGTTACTGCTTTTCCCGGTCCTGCTTCATGTTCCCCAGTCTCAAGCTCCTGAAATCTTCTTTGCCTCTTCTTTAGCTATCAGATTCAGAGCCAGCACTTCTGTGATACTTCCTAGACCAGTGGCCAGAACGAATCCTTTCTCTTTTCTGGCAAAGGTGGCTCCGTGTATTCTATTTAATACCCTCTTCTGACCCCAGCAGATGTTAAAGTCCTTGAGGCAAGCAATTGCTTTCCAGTTGGCATAGTACCTTCTAGTTCTCACTCACTGGAACAAGACCACAGTGAACGAACAAGATGACATTGACTAACAGAGCCACAGGAAATGGTAGCTGTAGCCAAGCAGTTGATAGGGATGGTCACTTTATTTTAGATGTCAAACGCTTTGCCCAAAGACCTCAGCTCAACAGGGGTACAGAGTAGGCATGTACTGTGTGCTTTGTGGTTTGGCCTGGAGAGGGGCCTGTTAACATCAGCACTAATACTGTCACATCCTTTATTAATTTCTGCTAACAGGACTCTACATTTTGATGTTATTGTTGAGGTAAGTTCTTTCTCTCTAGCCCAGGCTAGTTTTAAATTCATGACCTTCCTCCTCAGCCTTCCAGTGCTGGGATGATAGGCATGAGTCAGCATGCCCAGCTGGTATATTCATTATGCATTTGTGCATTCAGCTGTCGTAGTCTTGATCTTTCAAGATTGGTTCAGAGTGAGAAACAGGGTTTCAAGATACTTCAGAGACATTGGTTATACCTGCCTAACTTGTGACTGACTGCTGTACTCCACCTTATTATAAGCTTTGCTGTTGGCCACGTCATTCGTTCTGGGATGAGCATCCCTCCAGGTTTGCCCCACGACTTCGTGACAGGCTAGGTGGGATATCTTCTTAACCTTCTTGAATTCGTGCTCACTTAAATGCTCTAAGACAGCAGTGACCACTTAACCCATCTGAACCTCACATGTGACTTGTGCGGTCATCACTCAGCTGGGACCTTATACCTCAGTGCACACTGTCACTGCCTACCTACCCAGAGTCATGTAGCTTCTCTAACATGGCTCTCAAGTTCCTTATAGATTAGCCAATTAGTGAACACTGCATGCAGTCTAAGTAGCCATGTCAGATCACAGCATTTAGCTCTGTGTTGCCCTTGAGGTTCTTGGTCTGTGTCCAGGCATCTCATGGTATAGGATGGAGTTGAAGTTTCCCCAGAATGTAACCAGCTATAAGTCCATATATATACATAGATTTTATATAACTGATAGACATACTAAGCTAGCCAATAAAGTTAAATAAACATACCATGCAGGTAACTTTTCAAATGAAAAGGTAGTTTCTATTAGCCACACATAAAATGCTTTGCTGGAGTTAAGAGTTCTACCCTTCTCCAAAACCTACAGGGTGCAGCACCTTCACATCGCCTCATTGGCAACTGCAGTCAGGTGTTAACACATGAGCTAACTAGGGACTCAGCTGGATTTCAGAAGTCAGATGCTCTCTTCCATGCTGACACCACCAGCTCTGTATAGTGTATTTATAACATGGTTTGTTCATGGTTCACACTCCCTGAACCATGTGTGAAGACTTGGGTCTTCTCTGATGTGGGTGACAATGTTTTCATGTGTGAATGATCAGCCTTACTCATGTCCCACATAAATAGCTCCTGGCCCATCTATTCCTTGGAAGTTTTGTTGGTTAGTTTTGTCAACTACACACAAGCTAGAGTCATCTGGGAAGATGACAAGCCAGTGTCATCTGGTCCTAAGGCAAGCCATGGGTAGACAATTGATGTGGAAGGGTCCAGCACACTAGGTAAGGTGACACCCTTGGTCCTGGGTGGTATAAGAAAGTAGGCTGAGCATGTCTTGGAAAGTTGTGTTTTCCATGGCTTCTATTTCAGTTCCTGCCGCAAGTTGCTGCCTTGAATGCTGCTGTGAGGTAAAATGAACCCTTTCCTCCTCGGGTTTCTTTTGGTTGTGGCACTTTTGGTTATAGCAATAGAAAGCAAACTAGAACACAGATATTTTTAAGACTATGATTCTGTTTCACCTTTACAATTTTATATCTTAGACTTTAAAAACAAACAAGCAAAAACAAAGAGAAATGCATGCACATCTTATGGAACAAAGTAACATTAGTGTTTGAAAACCATCCCTCACCTCGCCTTATGTCCCTGAACGCAGTGTCATAAGCAGCACTTGTGAAGCTAACTTGGAGCCTATGGCTCACCCTGGCTCTGTTCTTTATCAAGGCTTCGTTGATTTTAACTTTTGCTGATTTTTTTTGTCATTCCTCTCGTCCTCCTCTATATAAAAATATTGTTTGTTTTCTGAAGCAGTTAGAGAGGGTTGCATAATTCATGCTCCTTTAAACATCAATAATTCAGTTGTGTATTTCCCAATACAGAGAGCATTATTCATGGTTCGGGTTTTGTCTCTTTTAGTCCTGAACACTGACTTACTGTCATATGATGTATACATTTCAATATGATTTGGAGTTCATATTACAAATATATAATATAAAGTTTTGAATATATTTGAATGCAACTTATAAATGTTATATGAATATACACTATATGATGTATAGCACGAATATTTCTTAGAGGCACAGTACCTCAAACTTTATGCCTTGAAAATAAAAGTAATATATATTATATTTAAATAAATAAAATATAATTTAAATGTATGAAATTTAATGTCAATATATAATGCCATATATATATATGTATATATATATATAGTAGGCCTATACATTTATGATTTTATATTATAAATTACAAGTAGCAACATAATTAGTAATCATAATAAATAAAAATAAAAATAAGGTTTTAATATACACTGATATGCTATAATTTAAATTATGTGCTTATATTTAGTAACATATTTTTATCCTCATTCTTATGGACTGTGTCTCACCTTGGATTTGTCTGATTTTTCTCACACATGTGATTAGGTTATACATCCTTGGCTAGAGTCAGGCCTTCATGGCATCTCTGTGAGGAGAGATCCTGGTAGACATGATGTGTTGTCTTAACACACCTCTGTAGTGTCTTCACTCTTTATTTTTCTGAATTGGTGAGGAAGTGGTTTGAAGTCATGAGGATACCTTGCATCTCAAATAACTTACATGTCCTAGATTTACCATCTGCTTTTCTCTGCTTATATTCATTTAGTAGTTCTGAGGATTGAACCCAGGGCCTTGGCCTTGCTGGCCGAGTGCTTTACTGCCAAGTCACACTCCCAGCCTCACTGATATTTCTGGATCCTTGCTCTGTATGACCTTTTCTCTTCTGGAAGCAGATGGGTGTGTCCACTGCTCTAGCCACACAGGCAGAGCAGAGTCTCCCTTATTCACTCATTAGTTTGCTGTTTGTGTTTGTGCACTTGGAACCTTTGCCACCCATGTGTCTCCATGTACATTATGGTTTTCTGTGTTTTTAATGGTTTATAATGTATTATGCTCCTTGTTTATTTTAGTCACGTTATGTGAAGTTTGTTCACTGAGAGCTCCTTTGGATTTTTTTCCTTTTGATTACCTTTTTTGTTGTTGATGTTGAGTGATTTGTGCTCTGACACGAGAAGGTGACCCTGCTGCTCTTGAGTCTCCCCAAACCTCAGCCTTAGAGTCAGACCCTTTTCCAGGGATCCAGTGGGTCTGAGGTGGGTCAGTGGACTATGGGACATTGGCAGACCTGTGAGACCATACACATGTGCATCTGTATACACACACACACACACACACACACACACACACACATACACACATCTGTGCATACACATATACATCTGTACACACACATACATATCTATGTTCTCTCTCTTTCTCTCTCTCTAAATCAGAAGTTCCCTCATTGTTAAAAGTATTGATTTCTCTGATTTTGTTTTCCCTCCACTCTGCAAATGCTCTGTGACACATCACTACCCCTCTACCCAAACATGATCACGGTGTCTGACACTCTGTTTCATGGTAGAGTTTATTGAGACTCAAACCCAGGCCATTGTACAGTCTAGCCAAGCACTCTACCACTGAGCTATGCCCACAATCCTTAATGTATGTCTTAATAATTCAATAACTGAACAAACTTTAATGCTGAGAATTGATCCTCTGGAAGAGAAATTAGAAATAAGGTTAAGTATGAAAATTCTGCCCCTCATCCCTCCTTTTCTCTTTCTAGAAATGTGAAACCTATGTAATAATGAGAGGTGTTTGCTCTATAGATTGCCACCCATATGCTTTCTGCTATGCTGTTCCTCAAATCAAACGAATTTCCACAACATACTGTGACAATAATTTTCCAAGGTTTACAGTTTTCGTTGTGTTGCACTTTCTAGGTGGCTGGCATCGTGGGCAGAGCTGATGTACTAGCATGCCTTCTGTTCCTGCTGGCCTTTCTTTCCTACCAAAGGTGAGTGGGGCTAAGTAAACCCCTCTGTGATTTGGTCACATGCTGCCTGCCACATGTACACTGACCCCTGCTTCACCAGAGAGAGGCTCTGGGCTGTTACATGCTCAGTGGGTATCAGGGATAAAAACCGTCTTTTTACCCAGAGTTGAATTGTTACCTTCCAGCCCCATTCTGAAGCATTTAATATCGTGTGTGTGTGTGTGTGTGTGTGTGTGTGTGTGTGTGTGTGTATCTCTGTTCACCCAGTTCCAGGATTACAGACATGATGTCCACCTTTTTCTTTTTTATGTGTGCTAGGGATTTGTGTAGCAGGTATGTCACCTCCTGAGCATCTCCCTAACCCTGACATCAGCTTTGAAAGACTACCGTCCCCTCGCTAGGAATCTTTTTTGCTTACCTTTTTCTATTAGTGTTACAATAGCCACTCACAGTTACATAACAAGGTTGGTTAGGAGGTATTGCTTCTTAACTGTCATTTTGCGCTTTAGAATCCTTTTGTCAAAACACAGGAAACCTCTACTACATTTCATCGTTATTCCCAAAGTGAAGGCATTTCAACAGACCTGTGACATGTCCACAGAGAGAAGAATGAATTAGTAAAATGTGAGTTTGGACAGAGGACTCAGAGCATCTCCCTAAAGAAGGCAGGCCATGGAGATATCCTGGCTGAGAATCTGTAAACTTGGCCTTTGGATCAATTCACTGACCTGTAACTTACAAAACTCACTTAAGAACACTGTTCTAAACCTTTGGTACTTAATTAGTAACAACTTTCCTTCTTCCTCTAGTATAGCCATTCTTTGACATACTATGGCCCAGATATCTGAGAGAACGGCCTAGGGAGTAATTCTTTGTTTTGTCTCAAAGTTTTAGCCATGGTTGGTTGGCCTCATACATCCAGACAGAGTGCAAGAACATGTGGCAGGAAATATGCAACCTCATGGCAGACAGAGAGAAAGGGAGCGATTTCAGATCCAGAGCATGAGATGGCCTTCCAGGACACACTCTCAGCGCCACTTTCTCCAAGCAAGGCCCACCTTCTTCAGTTCTTCCACTTTCCACTGGCATCTACTAGATAGAGAGGAAACGTGCCCCTGCAGGATGCCCTGCAGTACACAGGACAGGCCCTACAACATAGAGCCATCTGGAAGGGAAATGCCAGTGTGGCAAAGGCTGAGGACACCTGGTGCAGTCCAGTGGAGGCCTTGCATGTGGAGTAAGATGCATGGAGCCTAGGAGGTGTTGCAGTAAAGGGTGGAGACAGGTTAGTAGAGTATTCATCTTCAGGCCCAAGCCTGAACTGCCCACTGCATTCATAATTGTGCACATACTGTTATGAAGTCTCAAAACATGTGCTCAGATTTAATGTTTCTGTTTAAAACTAGAATTAACCTACTGATTAATTTAAAATTTTCTGGTTGTTTGTATCTAAATGTGCTCCCATATGTGTAGCTATGAGCCAGGTCATCACGGATTGGTCATGTGTGCCCTGCTCACCTTTGGAAATCTTAAGTTCCAGGCAAAGCCCATGGAAAGATGTGAATTCTACCATCAAGTTATCATGTAATTCTAACTGTTCAGAGATGCAGTACACAGGAGGAGCTGTCACAATATAGAAAGAATATTGTCCCTCACTTCAAGGGAGAGAGAGCTTAGTGGCTTTGCACTTATGTGAATAAATAGTGATGTTTCCTTGGAGTAGTTTCATTTTATTATTTGGGAAATAACACTGAAAACATCTTGAAATTTCTATAGGAAACTGTGATTTAAAAAAAAATAAAGATTTCCAGGCTTGAAAGATGGTTCGGTAGTTAAGAACATATACTTCTCTGGCTGAGGACCTCATTTGGTTCCCAGAACCCATATTAGGTAGCTCTCAACTTCCTGCTTCAGGGGATCTCATGGCCTCTTGTGGCCTCTATAGGCAACTGCATTCACGTGTGTGCAAAAGCTACATACATTCTCTCTCACTCTCTTTCTCTCTCTCTCTCTCTTTCTCTCATACACACACACACACACACACACACACACACACACACATACAATACTAATAATTAATTAAAAGGTTACCCAATACATATATGTTGAAAATAAATTCAAATAAACAGATTAGCCAATAGAAAAGAAAAATGTTCAAAACCCATTGTCCCATCATAGAGAGAATGCTATTTACATTTCTCTCTCCTGTTTTGTGCATAGAAGGGAGTAAAAACCCTTTGATCTAATCGTGGTGATGAGCACTTATAGCTGTCACTTACCTGGTCCTTGCTACCATGCTGTTCTCTCATTTCTGTGGCATAGTATCCTGTTTTCTAACTGTACATCTATGGGTTGTACCAGGAAATCCGGCTTCCCACTCCATCCATATGTGTTAGTAATGTGTGTTATTTTCTTGGACATATTCACTTGAACATCCTCCTATCTACTAAATCTATCCTTATGTAACTGTTTTAAATGAATTTTTAGTGTTCATTCATTATGAACCATATTGTATCATAATTTGCATACTGTAATTTAAGTTCTGAGTTGATATTTTTATATTCTTTTCCATTTAAACAATATTCTAAAAGATTTATTTAAAAATATGTGTGTCTCTGAGTTTCTGTGCACACATTTGTGTGCATTCTCAAGGAAGTTTGGAGAAGGCACAGGATCTCCTGGGGCTGCAGTTACAGGAGGTTCTGAGCTTTCTGATGTGTGTTCTGGGAACTAAACCCCTTCCTCCAGCTGAGCAGCAGGACTGAGCCATCTCTCCAGCCATCTTCCATCTTAACAGTTTCAAATAGTTGCAATAGTGCTCTTGCAGAAATCCTTGCTCAGAACACCTTGTTCTACATGAGATACTTCTCCAACAGGGACGGTTCCATAGCAATCCATGTGTTGATAAGGAAATTCCCAACTTGCTTTGCAGGAGTCTGGATCAGGGCTGTACAGGGCAGTGCTTCCCCCCGACGGCTTCTCCCTTCTTCCTGCTGCTCAGTTTGTTTCTGGGGACCTGTGCCATGCTGGTGAAGGAGACAGGCATCACTGTGTTTGGAGTGTGCTTGGTTTATGATCTCTTCTCCCCCTCCCACAAGCAGGACAAGTTGTAAGTCATTTCCAACCTTTGGTGTCATGTTAGTTACTTTACTTTTTATGATAAATCTGACAAACTAACTTGAAGGAGGGAGGGTTCATTCTGCTTCATGGTTCTAAGAGTGCCACATCTGGAAAGGAAAGCAGCTGTATTAACTGCAGTCTGCAGTTTGTATGAGTTGTGTGCTGCTGAGGGAATCTTGATTCACAAGGAAAATCGTATTATGAATGGTAAGCATTAACGGCTTGTTTTGAGTTTCCAAGCTCTGATGGCTATTACCCATGAGTGAGCTCTGTGAACTTGAAGCCTGTCTGCTTTCTCTAGTCCTTGGACCTAAGAGCATTAGAGGTTGGCTGGAACCAGTCTTGACCATCCATGTACACTCACTCACTCACGGGTCATGTAGTTTTCCAGTTAAAGAGATAGCTTATTGAGTGCCCCATTTTTCTCTTAAGCTATAAAGGTGCACTTGTTTTGCTGTGTGGATTGTGATGCTAAGACTGACTGGGGAATATTAGAAGTTCAAGCATGTAGAATTGTCCTCCCCAATCAAATCCACAGTTCTTCGTAGTTTTACATGTAGTCATTAAGGGGAAAAATGACAACTGCTGATACAGCTGTGGATCCAAGGGAGAACTTGTGCACTTCTGGTGGAAAAGCAAATTAATCCAGACATGTGGAAATCAGTATGGATGTTCCTTAGAAAACTGAAGATAGGTCTATCATATGACCCAGCTATAGTGTTTCTGGATATTTACCTGAAAGACTCCAAGTCAACATTCCACAGAGACATGCACATGAATCTTTATTGTAGTACTAGTTACCACATCTAGGTATAGAATCAACCTAGGTGTCTATCAGCAGAGGACTCTATAAAGTAAATGTAGTATTTATATACAATGGAATTAGGAAAATGGATGTAACTGGAGATCATCATACATGGTAAATTAAATCAGAAAGACAATTATCACATTTTTCTTCTCATTTGTGGGTCATGTAGTTGCATATATGTGTGTGTGTGCACATAAGACATTAAATTGAGGCTGTCCTGGGGATGAAGGGGAGAAAATGGAGAGGAAAGGGAAGGTTAGAGGGGGTGGGGTGGGGGGTAGGGTCAAAATATATCATGCACTTACATGCAAATATCCCCATGAAACACAGCAGCATGTGCAGTGAGTATGTGCCAGTAAAAATAAACTGAAAAGGAAAACCTTGTAATGCAGTTCTGCTTTTGAAAATAGTTGTAAGTAGCAGAAAGGGGGACTTGGAGATTTGGGACAACATGCTTTCAGGGATCTTGGCTAGGAAGGTAAGGATGGCTGCTTCTTGCTGCAGCCTTGCCATTTTGTCTGACTTGTTTCCTCAATTCTGTGAATGATTTAGGAGCAATGGGGCGGTCTGTCAGCACAGCTCCGGGCAGCCAGGGAGCCCGCAGCCCTCCTCTCAGCAAGCCCACCCCCACCGTGAGAGCAGAAAGCAGCGCTTCCCACACAAAGACTCCTGGGGAGGCTGCCATTCACCATTGCCACCAGAGCCCAAGAGCAGTGGATCCCCCATGTCGCCGAGAGCAATGTGGTCTCTGATGAGGTATGAGGCTGGGTTCTCTACCATTTTCCTTGGGTCATGCATTGCCTATAGCATCTGTAGAGCTATAGTGTTGAATCAGCTCTTTGAGACAACCTTCCCTCCCTCAAAGGTCTTGGCTATGGGTTGGGGACTTTCAAGGTGGTCTGGGAAATTAGTCTGGATTGACTGTGAACATCTTGAGGGTGGAAACTTGCTCTGTGTTGCTGGCAGTTGATTCCAAGTTCTTAATGCAGTCTTTTGCTGGTAGTTATTTAAATGTTTGTGAGATGAATAAGTGAGTGGGCCATAAGAATGGGTTGGAATCAACCAGGGAAAAATTTTTCAGAACTGGAAATGACATGATAGGGAAAAATATGTTAAATAGAAGAATATTAAGCATTTTTTCATTTTTATTTTAAATTTTGTGTGTGGGGTGCAGGCCCACATTGTGTGCAGGTGAACAGTATAGAGGAGAGATGAAAAATACTAGAGCAAGAGGTGTAAAGACAAAAACCCCTGCGGGCGGCACACTCATATCCTCTGACTGACTCTCTAAAGACGGCATCTGATTATTTGTACACCCACTTCATGTAAATGTTCCCATCACAGCGAATGCCAAGCTGTGGCATGACATCACTGGGCATGGAGTAACTGATGCCTGTCACTCTGCAGTTTCCACCAGACAGATGAAACAGACACTTGGCATCTCTTGAGCCAAGTTCACCATGTCGTCTAACTAGGAAATGCCCAGAGTTCATAACACTTTTTTTTCTTTTCTTTTTTTTACACAATTTGTTTAAGTTTAGCTAGCTTGATCTTCAATGATGGCTGGCTTTAAAACAGTTAGTCAACTACTATTCCAATTCACCGTTAGCTCCTTGAACACCAAGGAAGCAGGTTCATTGTGAAACCGAAACAAACTTGTTTGTGTCATCCACCTGCTGTTTACTGGGTAGGGAGGGGAGAGTTACACATCCTGTTTACTGAGGAGGGAAGGCTGTGATGAATGTGGCATATGTCTGAGTGTAAATTTATTATTAAAAATTGGTTTTGAAAACTTTGCTTATTTATTTGTCAGATGTGATTGGGTAAAGGCATTGAGTTCAGAGAGGCGATGGCATCTTGCTTTGTAAGACCCCTGGCTCTGCAGACAGAACACTAAATCACAGTCCCTTTTTACTCTCTGATAGCCTAAAAGTAGCATGCCAGATTGTCAGTACCAAAGGGGTTTGTACTGCACATCAAGAACAAGAGAATCGGCAACTGGAGTTCTTCCGCTGTGTGGTAGATCCCACACTCTAATTCTTGTCCTGTTAGCGATAACTGTCAACTTGATAACAGCCTAGAGTCAACCTAGAAGGGAAGACTCGGCTGAGGAATTGCACAGAGCAGATTGGCCTGTTTCGTGTGTGTGTGTGTGTGTGTGTGTGTGTGTGTGTGTGTGTGTGTATCTGTATGTGGGGGGAGATTGTTTTAATTATTGATGTAGGAGGACCTAGCCTAGTATGAGTAGGACCATGGCCTGCTGCCTGGTCGGGGCTGGATAAGAAAGACAGCTGAGCATAAGCCTTTGAGGGAGCCAGTATTCAGCAGAGTTCCTACATGGCCTGCTTTAAGTTCTTGCCCTGACTTGAAGTAGAAGCCAAATAAACCATTTCTTCCTTCAAGTTGCTTTTGGTTAGAATGTTTTTATTGCAGCAACAAAAGGAGCCTCACATAGTTCCGAACTGTGGATGCCGTGTCATGATCATATGGGTGCGGTGTGAGTGGTGAGCGTGTGTATGTAGCAGAGAGGGAGAGGAGGGGGAGTTTTCTGTTTCTGTTTAACTTCTAGTAAACCTGACAAAAGTTGAACCAAGAATCATCATATAAAGTGTTGTTTTCAGAAGTTTCCTAAGTCAGGGAAAAATACAAATACAGGAGGAAAGCCTACTGCAGGACATTGATTTATTGGCTTGTCTTTGCGATTGTCTTATGGGTCAAAAGTATATTGGAAGATGGAATGCTGAGGGCCTATGCCCTGGAGTAAGACCACAGTTGACTGGTAGAACTATTTACTAGATCACTGTATGCAAAATGTCAACAGATCTCCACTATCTTTTTTCATTTTTTTATTAGATGTTTCTTCATTTACATTTCAAATGCTATCCTGAAAGTCCCCTATACCCTCCCCCACCCCTGCCCTGCTCCCCCTACCCACCCACTCCCACTTGGCCCTGGCATTCCCCTGTACTGGGGCATATAAAGTTTGCAAGACCAAGGGGCCTCTCTTCCCAATGATGGCCGACTAGGCCATCTTCTGCTACATACGCAGCTAGAGACACAAGCTCTGGGGGTACTGGTTAGTTCATATTGTTGTTCAACGTATAGGGTTGGAGACCCCTTCAGCTCCTTGGAAATTTTCTCTAGCTCCTCCATTGGGAACCCTATGTTCCATCCAATAGCTGACTGTGAGCGTCCACTAATGTGTTTGACAGGCACTGGCATAGCTTCACACGAGACAGCTATCTATATCAGGTCCCTTTCAGCAAAATCTTGCTGGCGTATGCAATGTGTCTGCATTTGGTGGCTGATTTTGGGATGGATCCCTGACTGCAGCAGTCACTGGATAGACCTCCACTATCTTAAAGATATAAAACATATACACACATGAACATGCATGTGCGCACACACATGCACACACACATGCACACACACACACATGCATGCTTTGCACACCTTTCCTTTCATGTTAGGAAGCTCAGAGAGTACTAAATAAAGTTGCATCCTTGTTCTTCACGTATATACTCCATTGATTCCATAGACCACAGTGGTCACAGTAGGCACTGTGCACAATGTTTCTTGTACACGTCCTCTGTACCTCCCCAATTCCATGGCACATCATCCTGCCATCATGACCCACCCCGCTCCTCTATGCATGCGAGGTATAAATTTTTGTGCTGAGAATATGAGAAATCAATGAACACATTTGGCAGGTGAGAATTCTACCACTGAACCACCCATGCCCTCAATGAGCATATTTGAAACTATATTAAAATGTATATTTATTATTTTATTTGTTTTGTTTGTGTGTGAGGGTGGCCATGCCACTGAGTGTAGAGGTAGAGTACAGCTTGAGGGAGTCTGTTCTCTCCTTCCATGTGGGTCTTGTGATTGAACTCAAGTGGTCAGCCCAGGTAACAAGTGCCACCTCACTGGCCCTGAATTATTTACTATCAAACAGCTTTAAACCTGTTCATGTCTAGAGTGCTGTCATTGGGGTACCCTTTTCTAATCTTAGCCCTTCATGGCTTGCTCGTTTTTCTTTAGGACTTTTTCTAGACCCTATACTCTTTGGTGATTGGGCCTCAGGATTGCTGGTAAATTACAGTTCTGGACTAGTGCAGGCATTTGTCCTCTTATGGAGAAGGACATGATTTATTGAGAAGGTTGGTTGAGTGCTGGTGTTTGCCCTAAACAAAGGCACTAAAGGAAAAGCTGAAAGATTTATACCTTTATTTACATTTTGGTTGTTATTAGAGAAAAGAGTCTCCTTATATAGCAAAGTCTGGCTTGAGACTCATGACACAGCCCAGGCTGTCCTTGAACTTGGGAAGTCAGGTTGCTCTGACCTAAACCTCCCATCTAAAGTCATATCTTGCTTATGGAGCAAATGGTATCTGTCTTCTTTTGAGAAACAATGCTTGTAAACTATTGGAAAGATCAAGGGGTTCCTTCTTCCTTGCTGGGGAATGATCTGTTGTAAAATGCCTTGGGGCTGATAGTTCTTTGTGACAAGAGCCTATTCTCAGTCACCTGCTTAAGTGAAGGACTTGCATTTAGCCTCACATGCACGGTGATCTGTAGTTTTCTTGAGTAGACTAAGACACTCCTGACTCAGCCGCCAGCGTGCTGCAATTATAGGCATGCACCCCATCCCCACACAGCAAGACATTTGCTATAAAATAATTATTAAAAAAATAAATTAAAATACCCTAATGGTATCAGAGTTGCAATGTGCATTTAGTGTGATTTGTGTATTTGGAGACAGTGTGAAATTAAAGTTTTTAGTGACTTTAGTTTCTTTCAAATATGGAATTTATCAGAACAACCATTTTCTTCTGTTGATGGAGAAGATGAACACAGGGTGTTTTTTTTTTCTTTTTCCCCCTCTTACTATTTCCTATCCAGGAACTGAGAGTGGGTAGGAAGAGCAAGCAGGCCCAGTATGCGGTATAGCAGAAAGTATCTGACATGTTCTCCCAGAGCTGGTTGACTTCCTGTTCCATCTTGGGCTGAGCCCAGTGCACAGTGAATGGCTTCAACAAAGCCTTGACTGGCCTCAGGAGCCTCAGAACTGGAAAGCTTCTACCACACACACATCAGGCCCTCAGGAGGCAACGCCCCTTTAATTTATGGGAGCAGTTGGTGCTTTTGAAGGGGCTGGCAGTCCTGCTTTGTTCTGCTCTGCTTGATTGGCTTCTGTATCCCCTGTGAGTTGTAGTCATAGGCTGATCAGGTCCTTTCCTTTTTAGCATAGAGTCATCAAGCTAGGAGTCTGCTTCCAAGTGGAGACACAGAGACATATGTTGAAGGAGAGAGCCACCGGGTACAGGCATTTCTGGTTGGCACTCAAACCTGTCGCCATCACAACAGGCTCTTGGAAGGGGTCTCAGGTTGTCTGCTTTTCTAGCAGCTCAACAGACACCATCTGGGTATCCAGTGTCTGGCTCCTGTGGTTTAGAACATTGTAGCTGTGACTTCAAGACCACCAACCTGCTCTCTCTCCTTTTGCTAAACTTGGAGAGAGATCTTTGGGTGTCGCTGGCTGTTTGCTGCTATTTTCTGCTCCTTTGTTCTCTGGCTAATTTTCCCCTCTTTCTTTCTTTTTTTTCTTTTTCTTTCTTTTTTTTTTTTTTTTTTTTTTTTTTTTTTTTTTTTTTTTTTTTTTTTTTTTTTTGCAGTGTAGCCCCTGGCATAATTGTATTAAAAAGTAGTATTAGTTCATCATAATAATACAAACACTCAGGGGGATATATAAATGTTCTTCTATGAGATATTCTTCTGTGCCAGGTCATAAATCATTGAAGTTTCAGGCATTTCTTTGGGATTTGAGTTTGTTGCTTTAACAGTTGCCTGGCATGTGTTTTGATCAGGTGTCATGAGTTGCATAATACCAAGTGTTGCCAAATCTCAAAGCAACACACATCTTGAAAAGGGACAAAAATTCTTGATACGTTTTGAAGGTCAGTTTATCTAATGAAAGGAAGAATCATGAAAATGCAAATGATTTGAAAATTCAGTTACAATGGGGGATAATTGATAGAACCATTATTTTATTATGATCAATATAATGGGCACTAAAGTAGTGCCCGTGGGTGGCCAAGATCCACAAGACAAGCGTTAATAACAGCTGTAATCCTTACCAAAGGCTGTGAGGGAAGCAATGGGCTCTCAGAACAGTGCACTAGGGTCTGAGTGTCTGGTTTGCCAGTTATGTGAGTAGTTGGAATGACTTCAGCTCTGTTTCCTCCTGTGTACTTGTCCACTGGGGTCAGGATGGGAAGCACATGAGTTAGTATGAAATGAGCTTAGTTAGAGTAACTTTTCATTGTGATTTTCACAAGTGTTAAGATCACACACACAGACTGTAGACATGTGCACGTTATATTTATGTAAAGACTAGTGTGAGAAGAGTGTTTAGAGCCCTTTTGCATTTGTTTGTTTGTTTGTTTGTTTGTTTGTTTTGATTTTTCGAGACAGTGTTTCTCTGTATAGCTCTAGCTGTCCTGGAACTCACTTTGTAGACCAGGCTGGCCTCGAACTCAGAAATTCGCCTGCCTCTGCCTCCCAAGTGCTGGGATTAAAGGCGTGCGCCACCATGCCCGGCCCCTTTTGCATTTGTAACCATCACTTTTCTTTTGCTGTGTTTATGAAGGGAACTTGTTTAGTCTTGGTTTGACTTATTTATAGAGCTTGGCAACTTCTTTTTTATGAGCTTACAATATGCTAGAAGGAGATAGAACATGAAAGACAAACACTTCCATAGTCACGGTGGGAAGCTGTCCATGTTTAGCAGAAGAGTAGACCGACTGTGGTTGTAGTCCATTGATTGATGTGAACTGTCCTCCTTAGAGTTTCAAACATTGTTGTTATTTTTCACTTCTGAGACTATTGACTTAAAAAAAATTAAGTAGTTAAGGCTAGCCCTGGATTTCTGATCCTCTTGCTTCCATCTTCTGAGTTCTGGGATCACAAGCATTATGATGTCCAGCTTAATTAATAGTTTTAATACATTGAGAGTTATGGCTGAATAAAATGTTACAATAACAAACAAAAATGGAAATGCAGTAACAAAGACTTTATGTGTAAGGGTTTTTAAATAGATGACCCAATAACCTTAGAGAGATGTGCTTTATGGTATGGATTTATAAATGTTTCATGTTGTTCATATTGCTCAAACCACAGTCGGCATTCTCTCTATAAGCTGGGGATACATACTGATTTTGAAATCACCCCAAGCTATTGACTTTGCAGATTTGCTTTTTAGTGATTTAGCCTACCCAAGTATTGCTAAACTGTTTAAAGGAACATAAGTATTGATTTTAGGGGATAATGGCAATTAATATAGCATAATTGAAAAAAAAATTGAAATAGCCAGGGTTCTACAGAAAGAAGGACTAATGTTTGTATTAACTGGTATTTTGGTTCTTGAGTGGTGCAGAATGTGTTGTTACCAAGAGTTAAACATTTATAATAAATATTTTTAATACTTTATATTTTGTTCCAAGTGATAGAATATAGCTTTCAAATGGAAATCTTCAATACATGAAGATGAAAAGCTTTGATTGGAAAAGGATAGAGAGGGGATGGGGTAGGGTGTGTGTGTGTGTGTGTGTGTGTGTGTGTGTGTGTGTGTAGGAGACTGGGGTTTCCTTAGTCAGTTGCCCCCTCCACTCTGCTGTGGAGCCCTGACTAGTCAGGTAAACTTTTCAGGACACCCAGATGGGGTGCCTGTATCCAGACATTCACAAGTGACAGCAGTGGGTGGCTCAGAACACAATGTCTGGAATGTGAACCCTCTTGACTGCCTTGTCTGAGTTGTTATGAAAGTCAGGAACAATGTGGACCAAGAGGAGTACTTGGATAGTGTTTTGTTTTGCCTTTTGTTCTTGGAAGAATTAGTTATTTCCAGATCTTCCTGGAGCTGCAGATAAGAAAGGAGAGGCAGTGTGTACTTCCCACTGGCTTCCATGCGCATGGTGTCTCTTGGGACAGTTGCTGAGCTCTCTGGATCTTGGTCTTTCCTCCACACCCACACCGCATTCCTCCTTTCTCCCCTTCTCTTCCTTCCTCCCTTGTTAGTTCTTTCTTTTCTCTTCTTCAGTTTCCCCTCCTCTTTTCTCTTCTCCTTCTTTCCCCCAACCCCTTTAACTTTTTTCTTTTGAGACAGAGAGTCTCACTCTGTAGCCCAGGTCTTTTTTGCTGTAGGTTCCTGAGCGATGCCATTACAAGTATGAGACACCACATCTGGTTCCATACTAATTTTTAATTTACTTAATTAACTGTGCATGTGTGCCCCACAGTCTACATGTAGCAGGTAAAGGACAGCTTGTGGGAGTCTGCTCTCTCTACCATGTCTGTTCTGTGTTCTGTACTGATTTTTCTTACACTGAAAAGATACAGGGAGGCTGGGGTAGGATGGACTGTGTGGTATTTCTTCTTGAATATGCTTTCTTGGATCTCTCTGGAAGCTTCTGGGTGGGTCACTTTTTCTCAGCTTTTTAATTACCTCTACTCACTGTAATACTGGAAACTGAAGTAGGAGGCTGATCCAGGCTGAGTCCCACAGTGGCTCTCGGGAACACTGGCACATACTGCAAGGGAACGTTCTGCTATGTTTGGTTTGTCATCTTTCCCCCTCATTTCCTTTTCTGTTCTAGACTCTTATACTGCCCAAGTCAATGTATTGATGGAAAATGTCCACATGAAAAAGATGAACGTCTAAATATTAAATGCACTGCTTCCAGCCCTCCTAGATGACCTTAAATTATCAGTCAGATTACTGACTCACTGGAGTAATGCACATTTATTCTATATGCACAGCCCACTCATCTTAAGGATTATTTCCTGGGATTCACATGGGTTTGACACAGTGACCACCAGGTCAATGCATATACTTATTTGGTTTTGCCTTACTAGAATTTCCTGGTATTTCCTTTGATTATTTAAATATATAAATATATAGTTTTACTTTCCACTCTTTAGAACACTTATTATCTATTTGTGCATGCGTGTGTGTGTGTGTGTGTGTGTGTGTGTGTGTGTGTATCTGTGTGGGGTGTACACTATAGCACTCACTCATATGAGGTCAGACTACAACTGTAGAAGATGCTTTTCTTCCATCATGTGGGTTCTGGGATTTGAACTCAAGTTATCAAGCTTGGCAGCAAGCTCCCTTACTCCCTGATGCTGTTTTGCCATCCCTCCCTTCTTTAAAGACTGATGTTGTCATTGTTGTTGTTGTTGTTGTTGTTGTTTATTATATTCTACCCTCTTCCTGTCTTTATAGCTCCCCTCTCAGTTCAATTTAACATAAAAGATGAGCTGTGATTACTATGTCCAGATTCGTTCTGAATAAGTAGAGTGGTTAGCCTAGGCTAGCTCTAAGAGATCATGCAAATAAAGGGATGATTTCCCTGCCAGTGGGAAACACAAGGATAGAATTAGAGAGTACACTAAAGAGGTCACCTTGCATCTGGGGAAGTCTGACTCTAGCTGAATCTGTTATGGTGACACTGAGAGCTGGGGGTGGGTGGGGGTGGGGTGTGGGGGTGGGAGAAGCCGTGGCCTCTCAGGGCCCAAAGCACAATTCGGGAAGTTCCGAACAGAGGCAGTGGGGGTCTGCTGGAGGAAGCCAGAGTGATGATCAGGCACCTCAACGGACTGGACCGGGTGCATGCTGGGCAGAGTGCTGTGTAGGCTTGTCTGAATTACATTTCTCTGCGGAAAACCCTGAGCACAAGTCTTTCAGTTTCCAGAATTACCTAATGATAGTTCTAGATGTTTTGAAACTGTGACTGAGTTTTGTGTAGCTGTGAAGGCTTAATATTTTCTATTAAGGTTATGTCATACATTATAGTCATACATTTTATATATATATATATATATATATATATATATATATATATATATATATATATATATCAACTATAATGTATGTTTATATGTATTTTATTTACATAAAAGAATCCTTTGTCGAGATAAGGATTCTTAAACTCACTGGGTAGCCTAGGCTAACACCAAAGTTGCAGTTGATTCTCTTGCCTCAGTCTCTGTAAAATGTGTGTATTCATTCTTAGAGTTTTGTATTTTTGCAGAATGTTCGTTTTGAGAGAAGTTGACAGGAACCGAGGAGAGCAGTTTTCTCCTGGCCCTCAGTGGTTAGTTTTAAAAGTCACCTTGTCAGACTTAGAATCACCTGACAAGAAAGCCATCATTGTGGAATTGCCTCTGGACATGTCTGTAAGGGGTTATCTTGATTTTTATTTTATTGATGTAGGAAGACCCAGCTCACTGTGGGCAGCACATTCCAGGACTGGGAGCCCTAAACTATATCTATCAGACAGGAAAAAGCTAGACACAGCCAGTTAGCAGGCAGTATGGGCGCATCCATTTCCCACTGCTTTTGACTGGAGCTGCTCCTAGTCCCTGCCTTGACATCCCTTCAGTGATGGATAGGGGTTGTAAGCCCAATAGTCCCTTTCTTTCCCTATGTTGCTCTTTGTCAGAATATCGACCACAACAACAGAGTCAGGATGTCATTTGTCACCTGTTCATTGACTTAAGTCCTCTCAATTCACGACTGTCTTCCAAAGAGCATGGGCACAGAACCCTGTGGGCTGCTAACCCCTCCTGTTATTAGCGTAGTACACTTAGCTTATCATCATGATTTCTGGTTTCTGCTAAAAACCCTTATTTCATCTTATGATAATTGTGTCTGGGCAGCTGTTATATTTTGAAGCAGATAATTACTTTCCTAAGTGGCAGAGGAAGCTGCAGATGCCTTTTTCTGGTTTGATTGATCAGAAGCTCTGTGGTCCAATATTGACTGGGTGTTCCACGGTGGTGGAAGAAGTGCTCCAATATCTAATGGCAGCTGCTACCTGCTGAGAGCTCTCTGTGCCCAAGACTGATCTGGCTGAGATCAAGTCAGACTCTGGCTGTTAGAAATTGAGGGTGAAGCTGGGTGTGGTGGCACACGCCTTTAATCCCAGCACTCGGGAGGCAGAGGCAGGCAGATTTCTGAGTTCGAGGCCAGCCTGCTCTACAAAGTGAGTCCTAAGACAGCCAGGGCTACACAGAGAAACCCTGTCTCGAAAAACAAAACAAAACAAAACAAAACAAAAACAAAAACAAACAAACAAAAAAAAATTGAGGGTGAAACAACTGAATGGTCATAAGGAAATAGTATGCTGTTCTGAAGGGACCCATGTATATACTTCCTCACAAAAGTCTCTCTAGAGCTTTCTTCCTGGCTCACATGGAGTGGTGGAGAGCCACAGCATGTGTAGTGGTGTATGGAGCCCAGAGTCACACAGTGGTTTAAATGAGATCTCTCATTTAGTAGCAGTAAAAGTTGCATTAGCCAATTTCTAGAGTTCTTCAAGAGGATGGCTAAATGATTATTACAGGTGGCATGTCTTATGTAAGGAGTTTAGCAGAAGCCCTTGGTGCTGCTCCTTATCTGAAGATGCCCAGCTTTCACAGTTGGCGTCAGCAGAGGTCAGAGCACAGTTTAATAGCTCTACTTTTCAATGTTCTGAGGGTTTTGATTTGTTATCCATTGTCTTTCTGTCATTGTAGATAAAAGGGAACCAGTAGGCAATGTCTGTCATTTGGCTTGATCCCTGCACTGACCATCACCAAGCCCTTGGGATACAGGCCTTCTCGACACTGTCCTTAAATGAAAGGCCTGAGTCTTCATGTGGTTGCATCATTTATAAGATCTGTGCCTAGTTTTCTTACTTTGATGGATTAACAATCAGATGACCTCACTGATCCTGAATCTCAGACCTAATCTCTTGTATGACTCCAGGATCCATGTCCCTAAGTAAGCTTGCCCTTTGTTCCACTGTTGTTATATGTAAACCAGGAACATCCTAGGGCCCAGAGACTATGTAACTTCATTGCAGTACACAGCTGGAAACTAGATGGTCTTGGCTTTGAACCCACAGCTGTTTGCTTACCTGTCCAGGCTTCTTCAGACTGTAGAAGTTAAACCCCATGTAATGTTTTTCTGCAAAGATTTATGAACAACTTCTAGAAATGCCCACAATAGGGAAAGCAGATAATTACTGAGGGTATTGATGTACTGCCAGCATTTGGCTGCTTTGGGGGCAGTGTGACTGTTTCAAGGTGAGTGAGTGAGTCTTGAGACCCTTCACCATAAAGCGAAGTATTGGGTGGGAAGTATTACATTATTGAAAGCTCTTCGGGACAGTGTGAGATGGCCATCCAGGGACACGTGGCCTTCTAGCATAAAGCTCAGCCTGGCCTTCTTCCTTCTCACACTGCCCTGCTGTGGAATCTCTCAGGAGTGACATTTTCTAGTGATGGGCTATGGGGCTCAGTGCTCCCCGTGGACGGACACACATGAGCCTTCCGGGTGGACACGTCCCATGGACTGACACAAGCCCTGCTTCCTGTCGCTGTGCAGCATCATTGTCTCTGAAGGTCTTGGGAATGAGAAAGGCTGTTGTTCCATCTCTGTCGGAGAAATTTAAAATACTGAGACTATGAGAAACCGCACCATAGACTTCTGTGTTCCTATTTCATCACATATTCTCCATCTTTTTCTAAGGAATGAATTAGCACTGGACAGGAAGGGTCTGCCTCGCCAGCATTGTTCTTGGTCCTTTCTCAGCTCCTTAGGGTGGGGACTGAGTGAGGGACTGTAAGAGGGTGCCAGGACCACCTCCTCCCTGTCAGCAAAGCTTTACCTTCTGGTTAATTTGGTCTTTCAGTAGATCTCTGCATCAGAAATGGATCAGAGATGTGTGTGGCTGGGAGACAAGCATGTTCCTAGGGATTTTAAGGTCTCATCCAGTTCTCATATGGTCCTTTGGGCTATGAAGGGCCTGATGGATAATTTTCTTTGAATCCTCAGTAACCCAGAGAGATCCAACTTTGGGCAACTGTAAATGACACAAGGCTGATTCAGACTTATCTTCGTCTCTCCTACTTCTGGTCACCTCATGCACTCATGCACCTGCTGTACAGTGGCTGCCAGTGTTGTTCTCCTTACATTTGAGTGCCAAAACCGTTGGAGCCAGCAGTGACTCTCAGCAGGACTCACCCATCTTACCAGAGTTCTGACATGAGCAGTCCAGTCAGCTTTCTCCACATCTGCTGATGTGGTTCCTGAACCTTTGTTGGCATTCATTAAACACCACCAGCTGGGTGATAAGGTCATAATTTTCTTATTGGATATGATATTAAATTCCAAAATAGAGTCCTTTCTAGAGTGCATGTGTGTGTGCATGTATACACACACACACACACACACACACACACACACACACACACACACAGAGTTTTAAGAACTTTTCACAAATGGAACTCAATGGGATCCTCACATGACTTTTCTGGTGCTTTGATGATCTGAATAGTACAGACTCCATCATGGAGACCCAAGAAGAATAGCAATGCTCCCTGAAGACAATCCTCCAATACATTCCAGAGCAGGATCCTGCCTTTCTCTGCTCTGCAAACTCGAGGCTGCTTCTGCTGGGAAATTTTACAGCTTCCTGAAGCATTCTTCATCAGTATAAGGATAGATCTTCTGAGTGGTTGTCACAGGCGGGGTCTCTGCTATCCTGACCCAGGGCACCTTCACTCTGAGCCTGAATGAAAACATGTTTGTAATATGACTCGGTGTTTGCAACTCTTAGATATTTTTAGCCTGGAAGAAGCTGGCACTTATAATGGAAGCCAAACACTGTCAGAAAGCAAGCTCCAAACAAAAACAAGAACAACAGCAACAAGAACAAGCTTATTCAAAAGATCCACAGATTATGGGACAGCCCCAGAGCCCCACGGCAAGGCTCCCTTTCATTACAAAGAACTTGTTTCTCCTGGAAATGCTTCCTGACTTGACTTCTGTTCTGCAAAGCAAAACAAGAAAACAAAATGCTCCACATTAGGAAGACTAAAGAGGAACTTAAAAACCTATAAAGGCCCATAACCACCCTGTATCAAAGGCTTTAGAAAGTGTGGTATATATGCTTGTGTGTACATGACTGTTATATAGCACATGCATTTGCCTGAGAGTGCACATGTGCAGAGGCCAGAAGTCAACCCTGGTGCCTTCAAGAGATGTCACATTGTTTATCAAGTAACTCAGTTAGGCTTGGTTGGCTCGCTGGAGAGCCCCAGAGATCCTCCTGTCTCTGCCCCCTCAGTGCTGGGACTATAATCTGCCACCATGCCTGGCTTTTATATGTAGGTTCTGAAGTTTGAAACTCAGGTCCCCTTGCTTACACCATAGCTGCTTCACCAACTGAACTGTCTCCCTAGCCAAAGATGGTATGTTCTGAAAGTTTTCTCCTGGGTCGTTTCACAGCTATGTGGATAGTTCTATAGAACCGTCGGTGACAGCTTATAGAACTTCCAGTGTGACTGTGACCACCAGGCTTATTTGCACAGACTAACCATCTGTGCAATACAGCAGCTCAGAGGATAGGCCAAGTGTCAGAAATACAGAAAGAAGGAGGGCCTGGGTCAAAGGCAGAGGTTAAGGGGTCATCTATTTGGGATTGCATCTCCTAGAGCCTACTGGAAAGAATCAGAGCATGTATCTATTCTGTTCTTCAGGCTAGTAAAGGCATGTAATCTCTTAGAGAGAGACTAACACAGCGGGGTGTTCCAGCAGAAATAAACAGTCTCTGTGGATATCATATTTGTGCTTTCCTGGAGGTTAACAGAAATATAGAAATTTACAGAGACAAAAAGCACTATTGTATTAGGACTAGAGGTTGTGTGTTAGAGTACATAGGCTCATATGTATGTAGTTTGTGCATTTTCATGGGTGTGCATGTTAGTCAGTGTACATGTGTGCATATGGAGGCCAGAGGTCAACCTCAGCTGGTTTTCCTCAGGTGCTGACATATTGGTTTGATTTGAGACAGTCTCTCTCTGGCCTGGGACTTGTCAAGAATGTTTGGCTAGCCGGGCGTGGTGGCGCACGCCTTTAATCCCAGCACTCGGGAGGCAGAGGCAGGCGGATTTCTGAGTTCGAGGCCAGCCTGGTCTACAGAGTGAGTTCCAGGACAGCCAGGGCTATATAGAGAAACCCTGTCTCAAAAAACCAAAAAAAAAAAAGAATGTTTGGCTAGCTGTCAGTAAACTTCAGGGATTCTCCTGTCTCTGCCTTCCCAGCTCTAAGATTAAAAGCATAGAACAGCATAATTGACTCTATAGGGGGACTGAACTCAGGCACTCATGCATGAACAGCAAGCACCTTAACGACTGAGCCACCGGACTGATAGTTTAATGAACGACCCTTGTGGGCTTATTGAGAGAGTGGATGCTACAACATGGTTTTTAGGACACTTTCTATCCTGGAACACGGACCAGTGTGCTGTGAAGGCACAGAGGTTTGTGCATTCAGAGCAGAAGCAAGCCATTCTCCCAAGCAAGTGTTAGGTGTAAGTCTTCAAAGGAAAACAAGTAAGCAACTCCAGTGCGTTAACTGTTGTGAGGGGAAAAAAAGCCTTGGGTTGTCAAAATGAAGGGTGGAAAGTTCCCAGAGAAAACTGTACAGCAAGCACAGCAGTGTTGTGCGGGTAAAGTAAGTGTAGCATGCTGAGTGCAGAATTATTGATGGCACAGAAACTGAGAGGTACGAGGAGAATCTGGAAGAGGCTCAATAGAAAGTCACGCTCACTGCAGGGCGTAAAGCTATCCTGACCGCCAATTGTGTCAAGTTGCATCTAGGAGGAGGAGGAGGTGGGATGGACCCAGAAGATGGAAATTATTAGAATGATTCTGGGAGAAGACATGTTGTGTAGAGTAGCGGGGACTCAGCCACACATTGTGGCCTCTCCATGCCACAGGAATAGCTGGCTCGGTTTGTGCTAAGCCTTGTGATGAGAGGTTTGCAGTCTAATGCTTCAATACCTGTTCGAGATGGATTCAGTAATTATCAACATTTTATGAGTGAGGGCATCAAGCTAGGAAGCAGTAAGGGCCATGGTTAGGATAGGGTTGAATATTGTTCTACAGAGCCTTTGTGTGCATGCATGCAAGCGTGCGTGCGTGAGTGTGCATGTGTGTGCATGTGTGTACGTGCATGCACACACCCATGGATGGTTTGTCTTCAGGCTCAGCTTTCACCCTTGTGTCTCTGTTCCTACATGCTGTGAGAGTTTGCACTAGCCCAGTGGCTGCCCACTGAAATGTGCCCACATTCCTGATATCCTGGTTTTCTTTTCTCATCTGCCTTGGTACCAGCTCCTTAGCCACTCTCAATAATCCTCATCAAAGACACTCCTTTAATCCTTCCCACCCCCCATCTTGGCATTAGAAATGGACCCCACAGATGTGCCTGGAGAGCTTGGTAGGTAAGATCTTTGCCACTGAGGCACAGCCCTACCCTGTAAATGGTTTTGCCTAAGCACCAACATGGTTCGATTTCCCTTCCTTCTAAGGCACACTGCATCATGACTGGTCCTTGCCTGCCATGTGTTTATAGCCTGTAATATGCTTACCCTTTGCAGAAGGATTTTAATGTCTTTAGTGTATCCCTTAATGCTATGCTATTTACATAATTTACATTTTTATAGTCAATTGATTGACCCCAGGAAGGGAATATTCTAATCAAAAGGTATAATCACAATCCATATCTGGGTTTATGGAAATTGCAATAAAGTTGCCCAAATGTTGTACCAGAGAAAAAGGAAGGTGCACGAGAAAATAATAGCTAAGGGAAGAGATAGAGTCAGAGAAAGAGTATTGTGGAACCGTATGGGATGTGAACATTTTTGGAAAATTGGATCACTTGGGTCAGAAATCTTTAACCCTGTAACGGAGGCTGACTACAGAGCCAACTAACCATAGAGACAACATGCTATATAGAGATCAGGCTGTACCTCAGTGTGGGTGTAGAGCAGAATATACCAGGGTGGATGTAGAGCAGGCTGTACCAGGGTGGATGTAGAGCAGGCTTTACCTCAGTGTGGATGTAGAGCAGGCTGTACCTCAGTGTGGATGTAGAACAGGCTGTACCAGGGTGGGTGTAGAGCAGGCTGTACCAGGATGGATGTAGAGCAGGCTGTACCTCAGTGTGGATGTAGAGCAGGCTGTACCAGGGTGGATGTAGAGCAGGCTATACCTCACTGTAGATACAAAACAGCATTCCTCTTCCTTCTTAGCATTTAAAAGCAGCTAATGTGTGCATGTCCTTTACATATTGATTTTATTTGTTCAGCTAGCTTTTTTCAAGTAAATGAGAAGAAAAAATAAAATTCAGAAACTTTTCGACATTTTGTTATGTAGAAGTATTTGTATAAGCAGGAACTGTCCCTATACATTTTATTATTTTATTTAACTTTATTTCAAGAGCACAGCCTTCACTGAGTACTGCTTTTATTTTAGGCTGGTAAGGTCTGCTTTGATATTCATTCATTATTCATCCATCCCCCCCCATTTTTTGCCTTATTAATGTCTCTTAGAGTAAGAACCAGACAACACTGAGAGAACACTGCTGCCCAAAATAGTTTTATTAATGTATTACAACTAACTGAGAATGGTTTCATCCAAATTCCAATTTGTGATGTTCCTCAAGAATCCGTGCTGGTGCTTGGGCTAGAGAGATGGCTTAGTGGTTAGGAGTATTGGCTGCTCTTCCAGACGGTCTATAACTCCCATTCCAGAAGATCTGATGCCCTCTTCTGGCCTCTAAATGCATAGCACTCATGTGGTACACAAACATATGCAGAGGTAAATACCCATATATGTAAAGTAAAAATATTTTTTAAAAATGCATGGTATTTGCACCTGTTTAGTGTTAACAAGATGAGCCTCTCCATGAAGCAAGGGCTTCCATGCTTAGTATCCACAAATACTAACAGAAATGTTGACACCCTGAGGCTGCCCCTCCTGTGTAAATAAGAAGTAAATGGAACTTCTGACTGTGGCCTCTCCCCTTTCTTATACCAAGTAGATTAGTAGTAAGTTAACTATTAACATTTGGAAACTGAGAAAGATTATTACTAGATTTAATGAGTTTTATTCTCATCAGAAATAGCTGGGAAAAAAAGAGCAGGTAGATATGGGTCCTTTGTTGGCATAGGGAAATAAATGAGTTTTATTATTGCTAATATCATAGTCTCTAGTACATGTAGCAGAGGTATCTGCTGTGCTGTCCCTTCTCAGAGGTGATTAAGAAGGTATAATCTTTGCACACTTGAGGAAAATCTAATTGGGAAGAGGCAGGGGTGCAAGAAAGAATCAAATTTTCTGGTTTCAAGGCATGGGTGATATTTAGATTCTATATTAGGTTTTCACATCTTAAGCAGAAGTGGAGGACTGACTCTGGAAGCTACAAGCTTGAAGATTTAGGAGACTCATACTAATAATTTATCTAGCTCAATCCATCTGCCTCCTATTAAGTGTGTGTGTGTGTGTGTGTGTGTGTGTGTGTGTGTGTGTGTGTGCAGTATTTCTATGGAGGCACACAGTGGTTTGATCTGATAGAAAAGTTGCAAACCTTACCTTTTTGTATTTATTCTAAATCTTACTTTCCCAGGTAAAATCTTTCCAAAGTCTTATTTTAGTACCCCCAAATGAGTACTTTATAATGGTATCCACTTCTGCTGTGTCTGTCTTCCAGACCAGGAGTTGTATGGGCAGCTTATCTCCTTCCCACCCCTCTTCGCCAGCCTGTCAACTGGATACACACAAGCTGATTTTTGTTGCATTGAGGCAAGCTCTCTGGATCTAGGATTGAAGCATAATTTTATTAAGAAAAATAAATTGCATTTAGACCCACGGAAGGACTCAGATGCGTGCCAAGCACATTAAGTCTAGGATATGAATTCTATATTGCATACACTTCTTCATTTCTAGTGTCCCCACTTCTCATATGTGTGGAGAGCTTCCTTAAGGAATTCAGTAATAGGAGACATTGTCACCAGATAGTGCTGGTGCATTCAAATTAGGCACTTGGGGAGGATGGTTGTAAACTGTTTACTGGGACCAGAGCCAAGACCTCAGGACAATGACAATGGCAGAGCTGGCATTTCCACCACTGGGAGGAAAAGGTCCTTCAGGAAGCTATCTTGAGGCTGAGGCAAGAGGGTGTGGACTTTTCAAGCCATCTGGGTTTCATAAGGAGATCATGCCCTTCCAACTTCCACCCCAAAACAACAGCAATAGTGGAAACCATTGAAAAGCCCGCTGAGGTAACTTTGCTGATGGAAAGAGAGGCAGAGTTCTGGAACGTACCTATGCCCCATCTACGAGTAAGCCAAGGGCAGAGTGTGTCACTGAGGGTGTGCATTTGCTGGGTTGATAGAGCTAGAACTGGTGTAAAGTAGAGCTCTGCAGACCTTCACATTTGTGGGCTTGCTCCAGGGACTGTACTTACAAGTAGTACCCGGTTCAAGTGTCCTGTGATGGTACAGGAGTGGCTCCCCTGATGTGGTTCCTGAGTGATGGCTGGCACGTATGGCTCATCCCAGGCTGCAAACACTGGACTCCTAACTCTACACTCCTGCCCTGCCCATATTATAAATGTCCTGTTCAGCACTGTCCAGCAGACACTACGAAAGTAAGCTGGCCTGCCCCTGCCTGGCCCCCTCCTCCCCATGTTCTAGGCTTGGATGCCCACCCTAAGTATGGCCTTGCTGCCAGTTTCTCCTTCCCAGGTCCCAGGCATTGCCAACATCTGGCACTGTTTCTTTTGTCCCTTGGTTCTCGTGCCCTGTCATAGCTGAGCAGGCCACTGGGTCCAGAAGCAGAGCCTGGCGCTCATAGGGACACACATTGTCATTTATTTTACACTTTGGAATTTCAACCCTGAGCTGTAATGAAGACCTCTCTAGCATCTTAACCGAGTTTCCTCCTCTCTTAAAGGGCTCCTACAGTTAGAGTAACAAAACAAACTTATGTCATGTGGCCAGTCAGGGTTCTGCTGTAGACTTGTAGTCTACAATCTCTTCTCCCCCTTTTCTGTCTCAGAAGATTGACATTTGCTGCCACAGAAACTATAGATGTAAGCTGAAAAACAAAACAAAGCCAAACAAAATCCCCAAACCTTTCTTAATATTTGAAACAGACACGGGTGTCTGGTTCCCTGTGTTCCCAAGCATCCTGCCTGTGATCTGGGGTTCCTTAGCCATATGCAAAGCCTCAGCAAATTTCCGAAAAGCAGCCAAGGGCAATGCTGTTCCTTTCTTTTCCCGCTTTTCTTCCTTTGCGTGAACCATACAGCCCCTATCATTCACAGGCTGAATCTTTCCTTGTGCACCGCTTCTGTGCCATTATGCACCATGTGTGATGGTTTCTTCACTGTGCTTTGACAGTCGGGTGGGTTAATTGCACTGAAACTGCTCTCTGTCTAATCAGAACCTAGCAGGAGGCTGTGCCCCTGCTGTGCCCAGCAGAGCCTCCTTCGAGGTTCAGGAGAAGGTTGCTGTCTGTCTTGTTGAAGAATTCATTATCTTCTAACTGCATCCATGATACACCAAAGTTATACAGGCCAAGTATTTAAAAGGGATGATCTTTTCTGAGTATATTTACTTTGTGTGTGTGTGTGTGTGTGTGTGTATGTGTGTGTGTGTGTGTTTATGTGTATGCATGTGCACATGTGTGCCTGTGTGTGTGAATATGTATGTAGAGGCCCGTGGTTGAAGCCAAGTATGTCTCTCATTGCTTTCCATCTTACTATTTAAGACAGTCTCTCCCTGGACTGGTTTATTTAACTAACAAACCTCAGGGACCTTCCTGTCTCCACCTCTCAGCACTGGAGTTACCAGCACATCCTCAGCTTTTTATATGAGTACTGGAATTGAACTCAGGTCTTCATGCTTGCTCAGAAAGCCTGTTACTCTCTCAGCAGCCTCTCTATGTAGATGGGGTCTCCACCTGAACAGGCCAGGAAGGTTGTGTTGAGGCTGTTGCCGTTCTGCCTTCTCTTGCTCTGTTTTTAGGAGTGTTCTTCCTTCCTGCGGCTCACAAGCACCATGCTGGCATGCCCGGGATTTAACCTGGGGCAGGAATCCTGAGGTGGTTACAGGTTAGGTGGGCAGTGCTGTCAGGTTTAGTTATAAGGCTGGTGATGAGTGTGGGAGAAGACAGGGAGAATTCTAGAAACAGCAGGATGGAGTCTGGGCTTGATTGCCCCCTGCAGGAGCAAGGTCTGTGGGTGCCTCTGCTAGTGTGCTTGTCTTGGCTGTGCACCTTACTTATGTCTTGGGGAATGGAGAGGACTTTATTAAAAGTCTAAGGACGCTGTTTTCAGATGAGATGGAGTGAATCCATTACTAACAGTAAATGCGATTTGTAAATGTCCCGAGCATCCTTAAAGCTGACTTTTACTTCCCTTTTTTTTTTTTTCCTTAAAAACATCAGCTATTGAGGGGAGCTCTGGGTGCTTTCCAGGGACCTGCTTCCTTCCCTCCCCACTTCAGTTCTCTACAGATCTGTCTCAGAGGCCAGGCTCCGGTCTCTGGGTACTAGGGATGGGTGGTGTCCCCTGTGCCTGCATTGTTTCCAGAGGAGAGCTGGATGCCCCAGAACACCCTGTGTATATTTAGATTCTGCTCAGACTGAGAACTTGGCAGCATATTCAGTTGAGCGGTGGAATTCTGAGCTGAGGTGAATCTCTCTAGAAAGTTTTAGGTCTTAAAAACGTCACAAAATCCAGAGGTAGCCTGTCCTGGGGGTCCCAGAAGGCAAAGCCAAACCTTTGAACTTGAATAATAGACTTAATATTTTACGTTTTAAGTGACATTGTTTTCTCACTGGAAATCGGCCCAGAAATGACCCTCAGATCTATTTTTAGAAACCCGAGTTCTGTGGCAGATGATGACGGTGAAGTAGCCAGCACAGTGAACAGCTTTCCTGTAATGACAGAGGCTTTATTGCTGAAACGTTTCGTTTCTGTAGAATGCATAATTAATTATGAACAAGAAATAAGTTATATAGTTTGTGGCACATTTATCTGGTACAGCATTTTATAAACATGATTATTCACTGGTGTTCCACAATTCTGCCTTTATTACATGATGATCTGATAATTCAGAACAAGACATAGCTGCATTAAGGACTTGGCAGAGAGTTTCATACTGAATTTTAGATTGTTTGTAGTAAGGCAGCCTGAACGATACTAGTTTCTTTTTTTGTTTTGTTTTGTTTTTTTGTTTGTTTGTTTTTTTTGTTTTTCGAGACAGGGTTTCTCTGTATAGCCCTGGCTGTCCTGGAACGAACTTTGTAGACCAGGCTGGCCTCGAACTCAGAAATCCTTCTGCCTCTGCCTCTGCCTCCTGAGTGCTGGGATTAAAGGCGTGCGCCACCACGCCCAGCTAGTTTCATTTGTTATGTACCTTTTCCCCATAAAAGTTGAATTTTGAGTAGAAATTTAAAAATTGGATTTTTTTTTCTTTTACTGCATTGAATGCCCTTCTTCCATGTTACCCTCCCTGCAGCATCACAGTAGTGGTGGAGATGTGCTGGTCTCTTCACAGCAGTGTAATTCTCGGTGTGATGCTATATAGACTGGAGAACATATCTGTCACCTATTATCAAGAACAGCAGAAAGAAAATTGAATTCCCAGGTTTTCCTGTCACAGGCAGCATTTTTTTCGGCCTTCCTTTATATGTTTGTTGTCCATGTACACAGACTAGGTTATGTTTTTTTTTTCTGTACTTAAGATAGTGGTGTGTGCATGCGCGTGTGCGTGTGCATGTGCGTGTGCGTGTGTGTGTGTGTGTGTGTGTGTGTGTGTGTATGTGTGCACCTGCACACATGTGGAGGCCAGAGAAGGATCCTGGGTATCTCTTGCTCTATCTTTCCCTGCCTTATTCCCTTATGACAGGGTCTCTCCCTAAGCCCAGAACTGGGGTGGCAGGCAGAAAGCTCAGCAGTGCTGTCTGGTCTTCACACTGTGTGGTCATGCTTAGTGTTCAAGGCAGGTACGAGGATCAGAACTTATGTCCTCACGACTGCAGACTAACCATTCTACTGACTGAGCCATCTTTCTGGCCCATCTCTGGCTCCTTTTTAAGGTCTTGTTTTGGTTTTCGGTCTTTGCGCATGTTCATCTTCAAAGGTTACATGTGTGTAGGTTTCTTTTGCTCCTTGTGCTTGGGATGTGTTCAGAGTCACGACCTTGGGGACGGGGCGCTTTCCCATCTGGAATCCAGTACTGTTCTGCTTTAGTGTTTCTCCCTTTCTCTTCTGGGTCTCCTGCTAAATGTGCTGACTTTCTCCTTTTCCTCCATTCCTACTTATTTGCCCTCACAGTCAATCTTCTTGTCTGTTGTTTTTATGTCCCGGGTGACTCCATCAGTTCCCTCACCGTCTGTCTTTGTGCTGTCCGTAATTCTGTCTGTGGATTTTATACTTCACTTGCACACCCCTTATTTTTTATTATTTGTTATTCTTGAAAGACTTTGTTGTTTTTTTCAGATCTACTTGGACTTTTTTCTTTTCATACTTTGTTGTCAATTCTTTAAACATAATAGAGGGAGAGAATATGAATTATATAACAGCACACACACTGACTTGCCTGGTGCCATGTTTACTGGGGAAACACACAATAACAAATGTCCTACAAAGAGGCCCACCAATCTGGTCCATGGATTATGGTCTAGACTTATTTTCTTTTTAAGACAGGGTCTCCCATGCTCTGTGGGTTGACTGGAACTCATAGAGATCCTCCTGCCTCTGACTCCATGCTTGAGTCTTGGATAACTTTTAAAGATATGAGGAGAGGGCTGGTGAGATGGCTTAGCGGGTAAGAGCACCCGACTGCTCTTCCGAAGGTGATGAGTTCAAATCCCAGCAACCACATGGTGGCTTACAACCACCCATAATGAGATCTGACACCCTCTTCTGGTGCGTCTGAAGTCAGCTATAGTGTACTTATGAATAATAATAAATAAATCCTTGGACCGGAGAGAGCAGGGACTGAGCAACTGGGACCGACTGGAGCAAGCGGGGTTGACCGGAACGAGGGGGAAAAAAATAATTAATAAATAAATAAATAAATAAATAAATAAATAAGTTTTAAAAAAAAAGATATGAGGAGAAAGTGTTTGGATCTAAGTTGTGGAGTGTTTAAACTGTGAGGTTGGGGTCATACCATTGCTTTCCCGCAAGATTAACAAATGGGTCCAAACATTATGGCAGTGTGGTATATTACCATGGCCTCAGCTCTGCTCCATATCCTCCACTTCAATAAATACAGCTTCAGTCTTGCCCCTGTGCTTTGTAAGAATTATGACCAGTGCTCAGATCTAGAAAGACTCTATGGAGATTTCCCAGCCTTTGGCAAATCCGTGTCATACACAAACCAGTTTACAAACTAACTGCCTGTCATTTCTTCCCCACATCTTGGCTTCTCTGAAATTGGGGTGCAGCTTCCAACTGTAATTTCAGATTTTTTTCCTTATAAATAAGAATATGGCACATTGGAAAGTTGGTGGCGTTTTAGAATTGGTAAAATCTGACAGTTTGTATTTGCGTTTTAGCTAATTCTGGTCTAATTTGTGGGTCTGATTCTGCTGCCTGTCTGTCTGTTTTCAATCTGTAGATTCTGGTATGCTGTCTCCTTTGGGTTTGTTCCTCAGTGCTGAGCCCATCTGTCTGTGGGCCTTGTTTGTGTAGATGCTTAGATCTCTGTACATGTCTTTTCCCTGGGGATAATGTAACACCCAGGAGTAACTCAGGTGTACATGAAGTGTTTTGTAAAAAGAACACAGTAGTATGGATTCCAATAGTAAAACCTTGTTCTGGACAGTGTGCTTATAAATTCTCAAAAGGTTTATTTCTCTCCTAGCCCACATCAATGCTTAGAACAGTGACACTTCCTCACAGGGCCCTGACAATGACAGTGCAATCATTCCAATGCCAGCTAACTGTCAGGGACATCCTGGAGGATCTTTCTGATTGCCACCTTGGGTGGTTCTTGCGCTGTGTTCCTGGGTTTCAGTGCCTGCAAGGCCATGAGCTGGAAGGGCCACCATGTTCTTGCTCAGCAGTTTCTCTCGAAGTCCCCTTATGTTTTATTTGTTTGTTTGGAAGTCTCAGGAGGGTTCATATGCAACATTGCTAGGAAAGGAATCTCCCGTCTTTCTGCCCTTTAACTGCAGGAAGTGTGGGGGCTGAAACTCCTTCTTTTTAGAAGTACAGCTGAGTAGCTTTTTAAACCAAGGGTATATATCTTAAGGAAAAAAGTACCATCCTGAAGACTCTGTAATCTGAAAATGAATCTGCACAGCGGTCTCTGATGTTCATTAGAGATCTCAGACATGTTTGCCTTTCCCGTCCTTGTGGATTCTCCTAGGCTCTTTTCTGTGTGCTTGTCACGTACTTGTGGATGTAATGGTGTGTTAGATGAGGCTTCTCATCACTGTGGCAAGCACGGGAGGAAACAGTTTCAAGCAGGGAAGTCTGTTTGGCTCATGGTTTCAGAGGCCTCAGGTGTGGTCAGCTGGCATGGTAGAGGAGACCAGGTGGTATTAGGAGGCAGAGGAATAACACCCCCCAGAAGATTCTTGTGTGCCTCCAGGTACCTGTCTTCCACACTAAGTCACAGACCTCAAGTTCATCATTGGATCAAGCTTGGTCATATCAGATCTGTCATCATTAGTCTTGTCTGGAAACAGCAAGTCAGAGAAAGACTGGTTCAGGTTCAAGGCCAGCCTAAGCTATATAGTGAGATCCTGTCTCAAAGTAAAAAAATAAAATAAAATCTGGAAATAAATTCATATGATTTTTAGAATTGCCATGTTTGGGGGCAATAATTAATAAATCATTGCCATATTAATTATGGGCATTATTAATAAGCAACTTTAAAAACAGTACTATAATTTGTTGAAATGTATTGAGGTCACATTGTACAGATTCAGGAGATGAAATAAATAGTTCAAAGCCAAGCTTTAAGTACAGTTGCTCCTAAAATGGAGATTAAAAGTACTATGCCAGCACTCGGGAGGCAGAGGCAGGTGGATTTCTGAGTTCGAGGCCAGCCTGGTGTACAAAGTGAGTTCCAGGACAGCCAGGGATCCAGGGATGCACAGAGAAACCCTGTCTTGAAAAAAAAAAAAAAAAAAAAAAGTACTATGAACCTGACTTGACTGTTAAGAGGTAGTGTGTGTGACACACTGAGAATAGCTACATTGTAACAAATACATTTTTTATTATTCTATCTATGATTGTTGAAGGTGAACAGCCACTGACATGTTTTCTTATAAGACAAATACATAATAAAAATCTGTTAATGTGTCAGTGGTGAATATTATTTAGTGTTGGGATGAATCTGGTTTCAATTGTGGCTATCCAGATTTTTCATTTAAGTGTTTACAACAAGAAATATTTTTATATAAGTAAATAGATAAGAGAATTTTAAAAAATCTTCGAATTCCTTTTGGGCTATGTTCCAAGAAAGTCACTTACTGATCTTCTCTGAGATCATTTAATGATCTGTCAGAGAGCAGTACCATTTAAGCTCAGTTTGGTTTTATTCAAAGAATTCAGCTGGAAACTACTGTACTTGAGGAATGATTCCTCTCTCTGTCTCTTGTCTCCGTATCTTTCTTATTATATATATATATATGTACACATGTGCACATACATGCTTATAAACACATACACACACACTACACACTATGGTATACCTGTGGAGATTAGAGGACATGTTTTGAGAGTGTTTTCTTTTCTACCTTGTGGGTCCTGAGGATGAAACACTCTTTCACCTTATATCCTGAGGGAGGCAATAAAAACAAAATTATTAAGTCTTGTGATCGTTATTATAAATTGTCAATTTAACAGAAATTAGAATCACCTTGGAAATGGGCCTGTGGGCATGACTGCTGGAGATTATTTCTATTAGGTTTATTGAGGCAGGCCAACCCAACCTCTGTAGGTGACACCATTGCCTAGAAGGGGATCCTGGTTTATATAAAATAGAGAAAGTAAGCTGAGTACTAGGCGTGTGTCTGTTTCTGACTATGGATGTCATGTGACCGACCGGTGGCTTCAAGCTCCTACACTGTGGCTTCCCCTCCATGATAAACTGTCACCTGGAGCTTTGCGCTAAACCCCAAACAAAACCCTTCTCCTTTAAGCTGCTTTTGTTACAGTATTTTGTCACAGCAACAGTAAAAGAAACTAAGTCAGTACTCAGGACTTGGGTCCTCTGTTTTAGGTACAAGCTGAACTAGTCTCATTATTAAACAACACATTGTTTTTGTTAGAAACACTATCAGAAAAGTGTCTTCATTTTGTGTCGCTAGGATACAATACTACAGACAAGGTAATTTATAAAGCATGTCAGCGTATTCTCTCAGAGATCTGGAGGCTGGGAAATTAAAAAAGGAAGAACTAGCAGGTTAGGTTCCTGTCTCTCTGACACCTTGCACTCAGCCCTCCAGAGGGGAGTAATGAATGGTTTGATGTGTATCCAGAGAGCCACACAGAGAGAGATGGTCTCATGGTGGCATCAGAGTACCACAAAGGGGCCATTCTGTGCTTCATATACCTCTCATTCATCCCCACATCTCAGCACGGCAGCACAAGTGACTACATCTGAGGTGTGTGACTTTTGGGCAAGACAAGCTATAGCAACTGTGGCTTTTCAGATGTGAATATCCATAATCTCCACTTTCTCTAAATGAGCAATGAAGCTGGCAGTCATAGGGAAACAGCTTACAGTATTATGTATAGTGCTAAGATTTAGATCTTCCAGCAAGAAAAATGGACTTTTGGAAAGTGGCCAGTTGTATGTGCTGGAAAAGTAGGACACTGGGTAAATGAGGGGGCGGGGGGAAGGAGGAAGAAGAGGAACAGGAGGAGAAAGAGGAGGAGGAGGAAGGAGAACAGGGAGGGGAGAAAAAGAAGGGGAGAGGGATCACGGGGAGTTTGGCAAGTTTGGAATGGTCCAGCTCTGAGGCCTGGGCAGTGAGGCAAGGCTCCTTTTTGAGGACTCAAGCTTTCTCATAAGGCCATAGTCACCAGATTAAGTACATATTTGCCAGTGGCCCTAGTGTCCTAGTCAGATAGAAGTCGTTGGTTGTGACATGAGAACACAGAAGGTGTTGCCCTCAGCACTTGATGCCATTATGCCCAGTTTGAACTTAATAGAGTTTTTTGCTTTAATAACCCATTAATCCCTTTAGAGTCTTGTAACACTCCTGCATACACCCCCCCACCTTTAACCTTTGAAAAAACTAGTAACTTTTCTAAGTATTTCCCTAAAAATAACCTCCATAAGGCTCAGGTAAGTGACACCAAAGATGCTTGAGGTCACAGTAGTTGGTGATACACATTGGTCTCTCTGCACCTTCTGGTTTATGTCTCATGGCTCCTGAGAGAGCCCTGAAATAGGAACCTTGTTTGGTGACTGCAGAGACCAGCCACAGACTGATTGGTGCAGACTGTTTGGCAGGCAGTGGGAATTCCAGGAGCCAGGGGCTTACAGGGGACTGCTGTTTTTGCAGGCCTGGAGGTTTCCTGTAGACTTTGGCAATGTGGTGCAGGCTGGGTTTAAAGAGGTTCAGTCAGAAGCCAGCTGGCTTTGTGTCAGCTGCTGGGGACACCATGGGAATAGGGTGGAGATCGGGAAGCACACTCAGGAACAGGACAGCTCTGAATTCCTTTTGCTGGAGATGGAGAGAGATCTGTCCAGTAACAAGGTTAGTAAGGTAGACAGCCCAGAACAATGTCCTTTTGGCATTTAACATGAGGGTGTTGTGTACAGTCCTTCAACACGATTTTCTTCTCTGTAATAAGGAGACTGGAGTTCTGCACACAGATAAGAAAAGTGTTTAGTTAGTGTTAGTTTGCAGTTTGAGGGTACAGTGTGTTGTAGCAGGGAAGTTGCTGTGGCTGGAGCAGTTGCACATCTGGGGAAGTGTCTTCCAGCTTAGTGGTCAGAAGCATGAAGTGGGTAGAAGCAACACTGTCTTATTTATGGCAAGAGTAAGCAAACAGAATCACTTCATGTCTTAGGACATGAATCACTTCATGCCTGGGCGTAGCGTTGCTGACAACCTTTGTTTAGGATGCTGATTTTAGTCACCAAGTTCCAAAGTCTGGCCTCTTGGTTGCTGCAAAGGAACAGGTACCTTGTGCCTCATGTAGCGTCTGTTGGAGAGCCTAAGGGAACACCATGCATGCTTCTATCTGTGCTTGCTTCTATCTGTGCTTCTCATGTGGACACTCTTGTCCTTAGTGATGTGTTAGAATGGCGGGTCGAGTTTCAACAGTACACTAGGCCAAAGCAATCCACGTGGAAGAGGTTTGATTGGAAGGGAGAGAAAAAATAGTGGCAGAGAGAGAGAGAGAGAGAAGAAGGGGAGAGAGAGAGAGTGAGGAAGCGGCGTTCTCCTTACTTATATGGAAAATGACGTTATACAAGTAAAGGTTAGGGTTTGGGGGAGGTGAGCCAAGTGAATGCTGGGAACGTGGTGCCTGTTGTCTTGGCAACTGGTCTGTAGGTCGAGCTGTTGCCTATGTGGTGTCATAGGTTTGGAATGTCCTGATGCCAACACTTAGAATGTTTTCCATAGCACCTACAGAATGTGTACAACAGTGTTGTGTTTGCTGAAGGGTACTGTGTTCTGTCTAGAAGTGGGCATCATGGGTGAAAATGCCTTCAAACTGAAAGCCCTTACTCAGAGTCCAGGAGCTTCTAAGGAGTGGTGCATAACACCTGTCGGAACAGGTAGGTGGTGGTCGCTGCTGCTGTTCCATCGTTGGTGTTGATGGCAGTGGTGAGAGTGGTACTGTTGACATAGCTGTTGATGCTAGTGTAGCTGGTGATGCTGGTGCTGGTGTAGGCAGTGGTTTTGCTGGCATGGCTAATGGTGGGTACTGGTTGTGTTGGTGCTGGGCGATGTTGGCATTGTTCTCAGAGGGTGTTTGGTAGTTAGGAACTTGTTTGTATGCTCTCTGAAGTGAATTTCACCCAAATCATTCCTGTGGCTTTCAGTCTGTTTATAACTTCCCTTCCCTCTGTGCTGTTTTTCATGTGTATTTCTTTTTTTTTTTTTTAAGATTTATTTTATTTATTATATGTAAGTACACTGTAGCTGTCTTCAGACACTCCAGAAGAGGGCGCCAGATCTCGTTATGGATGGTTGTGAGCCATCATGTGGGTGCTGGAATTTGAACTTATCACCTTCGAAAGAGCAGTCGGGTGCTCTTACCCGCTGAGCCACCTCACCAGCCCCCTCATGTGTATTTCTTTAATAACATGCAGTCGGTTGGTATGAGTCAACCTAATGTCTTACTCCTCAGCTGTGTTCACTCCTTTATTTATGAAGTCCTTATCATGCAGGGTGGCTCTGTCCCCAGAGGAGATCAAATCAGCTTATTACATCCTCCTTACGCTGACCTGCACTGTTACACTCCAGTTGTCATTACACTTGGTAATTACCCATTTGTGTGCTGTGCCCCTCAGGAGAAGGTCGGGGCTCCAGTCCATTCACCCTCTAATGTGTCCCACAGTGCCAGGTGACAGCCTGACATGGGAGCGGGTCTTGGGCAATATTTGTTGAGCAAAGGCATCTTGTGCTGCTTCAAAGTGTCACAAAGCAGTGCATTCCATGTTCCATGTGAGGAGACAATCATGAGATGTTCCAGTGCTCAGCCTCAGAGGCCTCACTTGTATGTGGAGAAAGAGAACACATGCATCTGTGTGGCAGATGAAAAACAGGGAGAGGGGGCAACCACACGGAAGGGTTCGTAGGAATGAGATGAGGGAGAACCCAGAGAGGAGGGAGACAAAAGAAGACTTTTTGGGACAGCCGGCAAGCAGAGTCAGGAGGGAAGGTAGGCTGGCCACATGTGCAGAAGGCAGAGTTAGAGAGTGCAGAAAGACAAGGTGCTGGAAAAGGTGCGTGCGTGCAGAGAGCTGATGTGAGCATCACATAAGGCAGTATTCAGAAATAAATCGCACATTGCCAAGAATATCCACTTAGAATGAGATATAAAATGCTTTTTGGCCTCCCCATATCCATAGCTAGGGACTTCATAAAGATCACAGTGCAGATGGCTGGGGCAGAATCTGGCCCTAGGAGGGAGCGTCATGAACCTACGGGTTTATATGGGAGGCAGACATAGAGGGTCTTGTAACGCAGTTTGAAATATGACCTTTTATATTTATATCTATGTTTATTTTCATATTTATATTTATATCCCACATCTCATGTCTACAATGTCCAAAATGACAAGTCTATACAGAGTACACACACACACACACACACACACACACGAGAATAAATAAACAAATTTAACAATAAAAACAAGAGAAAGACAAACAGAAGTTGAGTAGCAAGCACCCAATGGAAACAAGTGAATCTCAGGCTTTGGGTTTGTGCTTAAGCTCCACAGGAGCTTCAGTCAGGAAAAAAGGATGTGGTAGGAGGGCCATTTGAGAATTAAATGGAAGCCTCCGGCCATGGAGGCTTCCTAAAATATACTCATGTATAAAAAAAAAAAAAAAAAAAAAACAAAACCCAAACCTAAATAGAATCACTGAATAACAGGGGGAGACAATGCTACAATTAGACATCTTTCACCACAAATAAAACCTCCATTGTTGGGAATGGTTTCACCTCTAGTTGAGCTATTGGCTAAAGAGACTCCATGGAAACCTCCAAACATTTCAGGCTATTGGCAAGGCTATTGGTGGCATTCCACAAACTGACAGTAAGGCCCTAACATATCTCGTTGAACATGGAGAGGTTGAGCTGGTGTCCTACTGACTAGTGTTCATGGTACTGAATGGTACACTGCACACAGCCAGAGGAAAAAGGTAAACACCAACCCTGTTGCCTACAGTGGTGACCTGCCTCTATGGCAGGCTACTGGAACAGTGACACAAATATTGCTGCAGTAACCAACCAATCCCCGACTGGAGTGAAGGCTCATTCTATGAGATAGAACCCATGCCTGACACTGCTCCTGTGACCAAGAGCTGAAGTATATAGACCATGTGCCCAGGGAAAAACAAAATACTATTGATCTGCTAGAGGAATGTGACCATAAAATGATTCCTATTGAGAGTTTACTATATCCATAGGTCAGTGAGTTGCTCAGCCATGATCAGAGAACTTTTCTTTTGCAGTAGATGGGAATGAACTCAGAGACCCAGAACTGGACAATGTGCAGAGACTGATAGATTTTTGGAAAATTCATTATAAATAGAATATCTTCCCTCAGGGCTCAGGGCTCAGGGAGCTATGCAGAAGAGGAGGCAGGGTAGGGGAGGGGAAGGGAGGGGACGGAAGGGGAAAGGAAGAGAGGTGTGTGGAAGCCTACCAGTCTGGCAGCTTTGGGAGGGCAGTTTGCACCAGGTCAAGGAGTGATATGCTGAATTGATCGCTGCCTCTGAAGATGTAATGGTCCTTTTCCTGTTACTGAGAAGGAGACACTTATAAATGGGGCATGGTTTTCCTTGCAGAAGGGTTATTTCTCTTCTGTTTTAAAAACTTTTCCTGTGTCTGCAGTTTCTCAGAATAGCTAGCTCAAAATAAGCCTTATCCTAGGAGGTATATTTTGGGGTAACATATGCTAGTCTAAGAATACTAGCAATAGATGTCTAGGGGAAAAGACCCTAAGTTTGCTCCGAGGACACCTTAGACCCTTGGGATTTGAGGAGGTCCAGGGAGTGATAGAGCTTAGGCTTCCCTCAGGACATGCTATCCCTGTGTCTCCTCCCCACTATTGACTGGGTCCTGAGCTTGGAGTGAGGAACACTTGTCTGACTTTTCTTCTACCAGCAGGCTGCATTTTACTAAATAGTTTCTTTTCTGGGATAAATACCTTCAAATTGATTAGCTTTTCTTTACATAGAGCAGCTGTCAGTCTTATTTTGGTTGCGCTAAGAGTGGATAGAGCTGTCACTCTTCCCTTGTGGGTGGGGCTCTGCTTATGCAACCTGGTCATAGCTGCGGATCTACCCTTGAATAGCAGAGACTGTGTTGCTAGAAAAGTTCCTCAATGTCTACAAAAGGGCCTCCAGCCCTTAGGGGCTGTTCTTTACCTATACTTTGTGGTTCTGCAAAGTTACCCATAGCTTCTTTAACCTTCTTGTCCTCCCTCCCTTTTGCCTGGCATTCGGCATTCAAAGAGAAGCGCTGCCTACATGATCCTTTTTTTAGAGGGACAGAGAATCTAGAATGTCTTCTGTCATTCCACTTCTTGGTCTTTCGTTCCTTTTATAAGTAAGAACGAGCAACAAGAGGTTGGGTCTGTTGTGATGTGCCAGTCAGAGAGAGACTTCTGCCCTACATGAGAAAGCCTTCCTGCACCTTCTCCCTGTCTCCTTCCCTGTGAAAGCCTGCTGTCCTACTAAGCTCTCCTGCACCTTCTCCCTGTCTCCTTCCCTGTGAAAGCCTGCTGTCCTACTAAGCTCTTGTACAGTATTGATTTGAAGAAGAGTCCCTCCGTCTGCCTAGGATAGCTGGGCTGTGAATAGACTTGCTCCCTCTTACCTACTTTCCTCTGTTTGCTCAAGTGACCTTTGACCAGCATGTAGCCTGAACTCCAGTAAATTTAGCTTAATTTTCTTTCACTTCTGCCTTTCTCCTATGAAGTTGGACATTTAAAAATTTTAATGTCAAAAAAACAAAAACAAAAACAAAAACAAAATTGTCAAGGTAAATCCTGGTATGTCAGATTTGAGATCTTCTCCTCTGAAATCTCCCAGGGCTTGCTTTTGTCCTCCATTCCAGTAACTGCTGGCCCTTTCCTTCTGCCTCATTATAACCTTCCTGTGAGATATGGGTATTGAACAAATGTGGTAGGCCATCCCCTTGTGTGATGACTTCATCTGATCCCGACCCTGGCACTCACTCCTTTCCAAACAGCCCTGTCATCAATTCATTTATTTCTCCTTCCAAGTGCACTGTTTAACATTTGAGTCTTTTCTATTTTAGATGCTGAGATTCTGGGTTTGGCATGATATGTTTTTAATAAATTGAGAACTGTTTCATACAGATTTATGAATTATTGAGCCTGAGGAGGAATTGAACAAGGGTAACCATTAGGGGCTACAGCCAGGAGAGCTAAGCAATAAGGGGCTCCAACTAGATGCTTTCCAGAATTCTTCCCAGCAGACACATGTCTATAATCTTACTGCCACTCATGGTTGTCATTGGCCCACAAAGCAACTTGACATTGGGAAGACTTGTATTCATTCAGACTAGCACTATTTTTGAAAACCATAAAATTCTTTCATAAGATTATTCTAAATCAATAAGGAGCCAAGCCTACAGCATTCTGTTGACTGAATTAGATTCCACCAACAGCAAATTGCTTTAAGAAGCTTTAAATCAATCACGGGAACCAGAAACGGAATACATTGTTGTTTTCTTAACTCTTGCCTTGATAATGACAACCCCAAGCTTTTTCAGAGCTTTATCAATTAAAAGAAAATTTGTCCTTTTTGAAAGATGATTTTCTAGCTTGATACTATAAACAAAGACCCGTTTTTCTGCACACCTCACATGACTCCTGCTTTGAGAAGGCAGATTTTCTATTTAATTTCCCCTTTTCTGTGTATTTCCAGAGTGGTCATTTGTTTAGTTTTATTACTTTTTAATTTAAAAGAAAGAAAGAAAAGGGGGCGGTGGGAGGGAAGGCCACAGTTCTTAGCTGTTGTTGGGGCTTCTTTTTAGTCTTTTCTTATTTTAATGAACCAGTCTTTAGAACATAAGCAAAGTATCTTAAGCCTGTGTTCACAGAATGGGGTTGGGGGTGGGTAGCTAGAGCTTATGGCTGCTGCTTCGAGACTGTGGGATGAATGTTTGTGTAAAAGACATGGTGGTATGTTATCTCTGAGAAAAGTCATAAAAGTTGCAACTAATTACTCTCTTGCTTGCCCTGAGAGATTCCAGAGACCTACATTACAGAGGGTGAAGGCACATTCCAGTGATGAGCCAGCACAGAGCTGAGGCCCAGGGCAGCAGCAGGAGAGGACTGGCTTTGGCCTGTGCGCATAAATGAGCAAAGATTCATCCTGAGCAGATCAGTGTTAAAGTAACCTGTTATGTACAAATACATAATTAAGACAAAGTGTTCAGTGAATGATGTATTCCGAGTTTTCTGGATATTACTCCCATTGGGTATTCAAATACTTAAAAAATAAAATAAAAATCAAAGGGAAGTCTTAGGTGATCCATCGATTAGCAAATTACATAAGCGATATTCACATTAGAGAAAGAATGGAACTGGCTGGACAGGTGGGGTATGCCCAGCACTTTGGTACACTGAGGCAGAAAGATGGCCATAAGAACCTTGGCTACATAGTGAGTGGGAGGCCTGCCAGGGTTACATAGTGAGACCCTACCTCAAAAAACTAACAAACAAACAAACAAACCTAAAAATATCCCCAAAACACAACAGGTATCTCAAAAAGATAGGAATATTAAAATGTTGTTAGTCAGCATAGAGCTAAGAGTGAGTTCCTGATGTATCTCTTTCAGGAATAAGATATAACGTGTATTTCATAGTATGATATATGCTGTCAGAATGATGTATGTAATGGTTATCACAACATTTTCTCTTGTTTTCTTCTATTTGTGTGTGTGTGTGTGAGAGAGAGAGTGTGTGTGTGTGTGTGTGTGTGTGTGTGTGTATGTGTGTGTGTGTAATTACATATGTACACACATGTGCTTCCATATGGAGGCCAGAGGACAGTTTTGGGTCTTATTCAGAAAAGCTGTCCATTTTAGGTTTTAGACACAGCGGCCTCTCATTGACCTAAAAATCACCTATTAGGTGGGCTGGCTGTTCAGGAATTTCTAGGAATGTATATATCTTTGCTTCCTTGGTGCTGGGATTACACGTCCATGCTACCATGCCTGGGAATCAAACGCAGGTCCTTATGCTTGCATAGCAAGTACTCTGCTGATCAGGTGATCTCCCTAGCTCTCAGGTTATTGTCTCAAACACCACCTATAGTTATGTTAGGAGAAAAACATATTCAATATGAAACAATTTAACAAGTCAGAGATGGACATTTCCTTTGTAAAATATATTTGTTTAAGTGCCTTAAGGGCCTTTAAGCATGACCTTGTCCTGAAGTTATTGCCATGGCGAATTTAATTGAATAGTTCCTGTTAAGGCCTGCAACCTCATATCCCATATAATCTACAGAGAGATTTCTATGCAGACCACTGGGGATAACTGCAGTTGGCTGACAAGTAGTTCATGCGTTTAATAATATATTTTCTTTTCTTTTAAAGTGTTCATGTTTATTTGAGTTATTCAAGATTCTTAATCAAGATAAGAATTATTGTAGGATAGTTTTTAGGGTAAAATAAAAATAACCCAAAGGGATGAAAGGCACTTTAAGACTTTTAGTATATTTGGCTTCTGTGAGGGAGAATGTCTTAGGAAGAGAGAGTCTCAGGCTGTTGGCAAGGTGGGCCTGGCAGTCTTTCGACCAGCCTGATCAGGTCTGGGAGGCAGAGGTGCCAGCCATGGAACACTCACCTACTGGCCCAACTTTGGACAATGGGGAGAATTGTAATCCAAGCCCATTCAGCAAGAAGAGAGGAAAGCTCTTGGGGCTTACAATCAAAGTGGCAGGCTTAATGGTAAACATGCACAGGGCCCACCCCCTCTTCTTCCTTTCATGTGAGGTTGTTGTTGCATTACTGTTGTTGGTCTGTTTGTCTTGCTGTCCTGCCTCAGCCTTCAGCCTCCTGAGTGGCTGAGTTCCAGGCCACCACACATCACCAAGCATGTGCTTTTATATACTCATTCATTCATTTCTTTTTCTACCAAAATGAAATCTTATGAATGAGCTTATTTTGGTGGGCTGGGCCTTTCAACATAAGTATCATCAGTTTGAGATGCACATTTGAATAGAGAAGTTTACTTAAGATAACTTTCAAAACCCCCAACTTGTGAAGTATCTGGGCCTTCCTGCACGCATGTGGTTTATCTCTTTCTCCTCCCAATGATGCATAATGTAATATTGCACAACAGTGACTTTTGTGGGGCACTAGGTGCCAGGAATCAGGTTTACCATGTCATATATTTTGGCCTAACAGGTTTATTTGCATATTTATTTATTTATTTATTTATTTATTTTTGTTTTTCGAGACAGGGTTTCTCTGTATAGCACTGGCTGTCCTGGAACTCACTTTCTAGACCAGGCTGGCCTTGAACTCAGAAATCCGCCTGCCTCTGCCTCCCGAGTGCTGATTAAAGGTGTGCACCACCATGCCCGACTTATTTGCATTTTTAAAGGTAAAATGTATTTACTATTGTTTTCTGTGTGTTCACCAGTGTGCACCCTTCACATGCAATACCTTTAGAGTCCAGAAGAGGGTGTCATATCTTCTGGAGCTGGAGATAATAGGAGGAAATAAACTGCCTTGTTGGGGTTGGGAAATTAACATGGGACCTTTGCTAGAGCAGCAAGTGGTCTTAGCTACTGAGCATCTATCTCTCCAGCCCTGACCACACAGATAGTGAAGGAAGGCTGCAATTTTGTTTGTTTGTTCATTCATTCATTCTTTTACTCTTTGGGGGAACTGTATCTCAGGCTAGCCCTGAACACCATGCTCCTAATCCTCTTGCTTCTATATCCCCAGTGCCAGGATTACAGACAGGGACTATGACTACTGACTTATGTAGTGTTAGGGCTTGACTCCAGGCTTTATTCCTGCTTTAAAGCAGAAGATAGGCAGGCTCAAAAATGTTCCATGATTATTTGGTCATCCTGGTAGGCACTTGGTTCTGTCTAATGACAGATTAAAAGCTCAGTCTAGTAATGCACTGAATACTTTTTGAGAATGTCTTAGCACAGCCCTCAGTAAGAGGCATGGAATTAATAAGCCATGGTCTTTATTTTTAGATTTTGTTTATGTGTATGAGCACATGTATGATTCATGTGTGTGAGCCTGGTACACACATGAATCACTGTGAACCAGATAAGGGCACTGGATTCGCTGAGGAACTGGAGTTACCAGTGATTGTAAGGTGCCTGATGTGGGTGCTGGGAACTGAACCAGGGTTCTCTTGCAAGAGCAGCGAGTGCATTCAACCACTGAGCAACATCTCTGTAGCCCATAAGCTATGTTCTTATGAAAATCTATATCTACAAAAAATGTCAGGTTTTCCTCCAACATGCATAATCCTCTTCACGGCCGGTCTTTTTTTGATGAGGGGGTTGAGGAGCTAGCTGACTTTAAAGAGACCAAGTAAAATGCTGTCAAACACAGTTAAGAACATCACAAAATAGAAATGCAGGTTTCTTGTAGGAGGGGGTTCTACACCACCTGGTGAACAGCTGGAAATAGTTTGAGCTGATACTTCACCAATTAAAAACTTAATTTCACTGCGTATGCCACGAAAGCATTTTATTAGCCAGGGAATTTTTTTGACCAGTTTAAAAAAAAAAACAACCTACCTTTTGCATATATGATTCTGTATGTTTCCTCTTTGTCTTATTTCAGCTTTTGTTTCAATGCAATCTCTAGTTCTCACAAAGGACACTGAAGACAGATGGTTCTGCCTATGTGGTACTTTTTATTCTATTTTGTGGTATTATACTTTGTGTGAGTGTTGTGCATGGGAACCAGAGGTCAACCCTGGTTGTTGTTCCCAGAACTGTACTCCTTAGTTTTTGAGACAGGGTTTCCCATTTGGAACCTAAGGATTGGCACTTGGCTGACCTAGTTGACCTAGTGAGTCAGGGGAGGCTTGTCTCTCCCTTCCCTGTGCCAGCATTGCTAGCAAGCATCACCATGCCCAGCAAGAACTTTACCCACAGAGCTATGTCTCCGTCCATATTCCTTTTTGTAGCTTTAATTTTTTCTTCCCATAAGATGGACCGAAACTCAGGCAGGTTCAGCCAGCAAAGGCATTTGGGCCAAGCCTGTAGACCCAAGTTTGATTCCTGGGTCCCACATGATAGAAAGAAAGAACTTACTTCCCTAAGTTGTCCTCTGACTATCACATACATGTACTATGACACACATATGCCCCTCTCATTCATACATACAAACTTTACATACGTACACACACACACACACACACNTTTTTCGAGACAGGGTTTCTCTGTGTAGCCCTGGCTGTCCTGGAACTCACTTTGTAGACCAGGCTGGCCTCGAACTCAGAAATCCGCCTGCCTCTGCCTCCCGAGTGCTGGGCTTAAAGGCGTGCGCCACCACGCCCGGCTGGAACTGGATTTCTTCATCATCGTTTTTTTCCTTTCCTTCCTTTCTCAAAAATAATTAATTAATTAAAAAATAAAGTCTCAGCCGGGCGTGGTGGTGTACGCCTTTAATCCCAGCACTCGGGAGGCAGAGGCAGGTGGATTTCTGAGTTCGAGGCCAGCCTGGTCTACAAAGTGAATTCCAGGACAGCCAGGGCTATAAAGAGAAACCCTGTCTCGAAAGACAAAAAACAACAACAACAACAACAAAAAAAATAAAGTCTCATTATATATCCTATATCAACCGGCTGGCCTTAAACTCGCAGAGATAGGCTTGCCCTTGCTTCCTAAGTGCTGGGATTAAAAGTGCACACAACTATGCCTGGCTGGATTATTCATTTTTATATCAAAGATAAATGTAAAATTAGACATAAAATACCAGAGAAAGCTACAAAATTGTGACTCACCATGTGAAAGAACTGTGCATAAGCAAATTATTTCCAAATTGACACAACTCAGGGCCTTTCTGTGCACACTGCTACCTACAGATTGATACACCAGGGTACCCAGGGCCTCTACCTGCATGGCTGCTCTTGCCTTTCTCTGTGCTCTTTTAGAAGATTGAATCCTTGGCCATTATCCCATGGACCCATCTCCCCGCTCTGCTTGGAACACTGTGGGGCATTCCTGAGCTCTACATCTTGTGGGGTCCATAATTAAAGATGCAGCTTGTGTACATAAGCGCAGCTGGTCCTCTGCAGTCTTGATGGTGGATTTATAGCCTCACCTATCAAAAAGTCAAAATCCTGTTTCCCATTCATCCCACTAAAGCTGCAGGAGTTTCCTGGAGGGAATCTGACAAGCCTGATTGTTCACAGCTGGGAGTGCAGGGCTGGTTTCCACTAGTGAGAGTTAACTCTCTCTTTCCCTGTTTACCTCTTGGCTTTAAAAACAGGAGTTGGACCGCAGTGATCTGTAACAGATACTCAGAGTTTTTTAACAGGATTCTGAACACCCATTCATGCCCATGCAAGATGAGGGAGGGTTGATCTAGATTTGGTGACATAGTAATGTATAATACCAGAGTTTTGATTTTCTTTGTGTTGCTATTTTTTTCTCATCTGAGGCCCAGGTAGGCCTCAGATTCACTGTGTAGCCAAGGATGGCCTTGAATTTCTGATTCTCCTACCTCTAGTTTATGAGAGTTGGAATTACAGCCCAGACACCATGTCAGGTTTATGCTGTGCTGGGGAACAGGCCTTCTTGAATCAACTAAGCTACATCCCCAGCTCCTACTATCAGCCTCAGTATCAGACAAGAATGCAGACGCTGAGTGTGTGCCTCTGTTAGGGACGCCATTTAAATCATCCCCTGGAGGGACTGAATAAGATTCAGCAGTAACTGAGAAGCGTAAGAATTACAGGACTTTTACTTCCAGATGCCGCTGTGATGAGACGTGGTACTAGGTATGTCAGTTGGCTTTTGAAGTTGTTCTAACAAATGTCAAGGGAAGTAATTTTAAAATTTTACTATGTTTTTATTTATTTACATATTTGTGCATGTGTGTGCACACATGTGTGCACATTACGTGCCAGTGTGAATGTGGAACTCAGATGACAATTCTATGTTCTTTCCTTTCACCACATGGGCCCCAGGGATTGCTCTCTGGTGGTCTGGTTTGGCCTTAAGAGCCTTTACTCAATGAGCCACCACAATGCCCTGTGTAAAGCAATTAAAAACAGGACAGACTGACCCAAGGTTGCAGGTTCAGAGATCTGAGCCCATGCTTCCCTGACATCATTGGTCCTGTGCCTGTAGCAAGGCAGAACATTGGTGCAAACACCTCAGAGCACAGATGCTCACCTCTTGAGATCTGGGAAGCAGAGGGAGGAAGAAAAAGAGGTCAGAGAATGAGATACAACCAGTAGAGACTCTCCATGGCCCACTTCATTGTTCAGTCACTTTTTAGAAGTGGCATCACTCTCTGGGGACCAAACTTCTGACATGAGCCTTTTGGAAGTCACCTTGTATCCAGATCCAAGTGTGGCATCTCTTGGGCATCACCTTGCTTGGACTGAGTGTACTCAGAAGTTTTGCCCAATATTCTAAATGTTAATGTTGAAGGTAGTTTGGTATGAGATGAATATTTCAATCAGTGAGTTCTCAGTAAAGCAGGTTGTCCTTGGCATCATGGGTGGCCCTCACCCAGACAGTTAAATGTCTGAATAGAACAAAAGAAGGAATTCTCCAGCCAGCAGATGTTGAATTTATCTACTTTCCCTTCCTCAGAGTAAACTGTAGCATTGACGGTCATGAGTCTCCTCAGTCACATGACTAAAATTCTTACAATATAGACACGTCTGTGCATATGCAGGCTGTGCTCTGCCTTGGACTGAGCCTTCCAGAGAAGCAGAACACAGCCTGCATATTTTCTAATTTTAACACTTCCTTTGTAGTCATATTTCACCGTGATATTTGCTAGTAGCCTAGTGTAACATGCTAATAGTCCCAAGAAAACATTCACGTTTTTTTCTTACTTTTTTTCTCAGTGCTAAGGTTGAAGCTCAGTTTCATAAAAGCTACATGTCCCATAAACTTTAAAAAATTAAAACCATAACTTGATAAAGCACTAAGAAGCCTTGATTTTAAAATGCTTTTTTTCGGGGGGAAACGAAACCAGCAACTACTGTAGGTTTTAAGTTGATGCTAATTCCTAGGTTCACATAGATCTTACATCTTGGTATTTGGTATATTATTGGAATCATGTAAACCCAGGAGTTTTAACATGTTCACCTTTGAAAACAGATGATAAAGAAGGGCCAAAGAATACAAACACTCCCACTCTGTCCTTTAGTTTGCCTGAAAATTGTGTTTTTGAAGGTTCTCTTCTGTGCAGAGTACTGGCAGAGTGTGGGAAAAGGGTTTCATTGGGGTGAATGAGGTGGCCTCAGACCTTGGCAAATCAAAACATTTCTTTTAACAGTCTTCAGATTTCTTGTTGTGTTGCTAAACGTTGATATGAAAGGGGGCGTGTCTGAGTTTTCAGACCTCAAAACATCTTTCCCATTTGCTCTCATTTTTGAAACACTTACTAATACATTATTTTATTCTAGATATTTATTCTAAGGCATCAAAGCTGCAGAAACACTCTATTTTCCCATACTCTATGGTGGCTCAGAGCCAGCTCTGTGTGGTCCCTTCTGTCTTTTCCCCTGATACACTGCAGCATGACAGAGATGATAATGCTTCAGTACTGAAGGCTGTGATAAAGAAGGGCTGACTTCATACTGTCACAGTTCATTACAGTGCTTTACTCCAGCCTGAGGTATATGCAAACACACCTCCTTTGGAAAAACACCACTGGAGAGAAACAGAAGTTGTGGAAAATAACTGCCATCAGTCACAGAGAGATGGGGGAAGGCAGACAGCACAGGAGGAAGCGCACCCCCTCATGCCTCAGTAAGTTGTTTATTTCAGTCATGGAAGAGGTTGCTTCCTATTTTCTCAATGGGCCATACTCAAATCCTTCCTACATAATTCAGGTTGAAGGCTTAGGTTTCAAAAAAGAAAGCTATTTCCCAGTCAGAGATAAATCAGCAAGGCAGAAACACTGCTTTATCTTTTTAACTTAATTTATTTTTATTTTGGTGCCTGAGATCCAGCAAACAAAGGCTAAGCAGAAACTGTACCTCTGAGCCACACCTCCAGACCAATTATTTACTTTTAGATATGTGTCTTGTTAAGCACTGTGAAATATTTTTAAATGGATTTTGTTTATATAGTATAGTGGATTAGGGGGCAGCTCTCTGAATATCCATCCTTGTGCAAATCTAAGGACCCATGAGAATGTCCTGGGTTACCTGAGGTACCTACTGCGCCTCAGGATTGTCCTGTAGCCTTGGAAGACAGATGCAGAGAGAAGTCAGCACACAGATGGAGTGACTGCTGCAGGCAGAAGAATGTGCTGGTGTCACCAGGATCTGGAAGGAACTGGGACAGGGGAGGGGTGGCTTGCCTAGACTTTCAGAAGGAACAGAGCCCTAGCTAGTAACAGCTTACCTCTGGAAATTAGGGAAAACAAACTGGAGTAGCTTTAAGCTATTATGCTTGTGATAATTTGTTGCAGCAGCCACAGAACTTAATGCACATAGGGCCTAGCAATGGCTCGCCAAAAAATAAATGTATGTTAGTTGCAAGCCGGTTACTGAGAGCATGCATGGTGTATGCAGTTTACCCAGAGGGAGTGTGTAGACATGAGGTTGACCACTGCCGTCCAGTGTGGTCTGTTAGCAAAGGTTGTAAGGCCAGTGTTTATCATAACAGCCAGCTACATAAGTCACAAGTGTTTGCTTTAGAGGGAAAAAATGTAAAACAAGCTACTCTTTTTTTTTTTTGGTTTTTCAAGACAGGGTTTCTCTGTATAGCCCTGGGTGTCCTGGAACTCACTTTGTAGACCAGGCTGGCCTCAAACTCAGAAATCCGCCTGCCTCTTGCCTCCCAAGTGCTGGGATTAAAGGCGTGTGCCACCACGCCCGGCCCAAAACAAGCTACTATTGACATGCCTATTAATATTTGTAAAAAGCTGAAGTATACTGAATGAAGGATATATCTCAAGGACATATGTCTTTTCTACAAATGCCAAGAGAGCAGAACTAGAACGTCCAAAATGCTATGAATATACCTGGGCATTTTAATCATCTAGTTTTAGCCCAGGCTGTCTGAATTTTTACATGAAACTATTTCTCTAATTTTACAGTGGAAGCTAGCTGGTGAACAGGTCCTAGTATGTATCACTCTCACACAAAATGAGACTAATAAACTATTTTTAAGGGTTTGGTGAAGATAATTTATTTTGTATGATCCATTCATCTTAAATATACAAGGTAATGTTGTTAATGGATCTGTAGAGCTCTGAGAACTGTTCTGCAATCCAGACTCTATAAACACTCCACCACCAACAGCACTATCTTAATATAAGTAATCACTCTTACTTCCAGCTCCAACCCAAGGCAACCAGCATCTGCTTGTCTTTGGGAATTTGCTTTTTCTCAATGCTTCACAGAAACTGAATGAGAAAGGACTTGATCTTCTGTATCAGCTTTCTTTAATGCAGTTTGGTATTTTGGAGGTTTGTACAAATTACAATCAATACTTGCTTTGGGGGGGGGGTTGAGACAGGGTTTCTCTGTGTAGCCCTGGCTGTCCTGGAACTCACTCTGTAGACCAGGCTGGCCTCGAACTCAGAAATCTGCCTGCCTCTGCCTCCCGAGTGCTGGGATTAAAGGCGTGCGCCACCACGCCTGGCTTGCTTGCTTATTTATTTATTTATTTATTTGCAGTACATTGTACTCATCTGTGTTCAGAAACTAGACAACTGTAGTGTCATGGATAACATTTCTCTATCCATTCCAGAATAAAGAGTCTTAACTTTTACTTTTTAGAAGGATGCCCAAATACCTAGGAGATGCATAACTGAATTATATACTGAGGTCTTCCTCTGCCCCCAAATTCTTCCAAGCTGGCTATAGCAATTAACATATCCCAACATAAAAAGTTCACTCACTCCCATCTTCCATGGCACTCCTGTGGTCATTTATTTACTTATTCACTTATTTATTTGTTCCAGACATAGTGGACGCCAAGTAGTGTCTCGCTTCCACTAATGACTGACAGTACTGACTGGGTCCTGTTAAGCAGTCCAGATAGACTTATATTGTCAGCTTATTATCACTCCTTGGCTCACGTATGTGTGTGTATATATGCATACATATGTTTAATTATTTTTCCCCTACCCAAGAAAGGCATATAGGATACTATGAGAGGATGGGTGAGGAGGTAGGAAGAGTTGAGAAAAGTGAAACAATGTAGGTACTGAAAGAAAGAAATGAGAACAAAGCAGGTGTGTGGTGTGGGCCGGCAGGAGGAAGACACCTTATTAAAAAGAATACATGTGGTGCTTTGCACGCCAGCTCACATTTCCACTGACACACTGGTGAGACAGTGACAGTGGTTGGTTTGGAAGCTCTGTGTCCAAAGTAATGACATCATGTGTCAGCTCACCAGCTCACCTCACAGTGCTTGCTTGGGATGGACAGTTCTTCCAGCTGAGGCTAATGAGAATTGTGTTGCAGAACCCCACTTAGCCCGCAGGCAGACTCTGGCTACAATGGGCTCATTAACACTTCCTCCCAGAAGGGAAAGAGGACAATACCTGGCACCTGGGCTCCTTCCCAGGATGAGTAAGCAGCGGAGAATTCTGCATATGGAGACACTTAGATGGTATAGTTGCCCATGCTCCTGTGGCCCCGTCCATATCTCTGTGCTTCTGTGACTCCACCCATACTCCTCAAAGTTAGCCCCACCGACTCACTGGTTCATCTACTTACACTTGTTAGGATTGTTTGTTCAGCCTATTTGGCCCTCTCTAGCTGGGGTGAATAGAAATAGACTTCTATTTATAGAGTAGATACAGGTCTATGTACTTCCAGTATCTCAGGAGGCTAAGGAGGATCAAAAATTCAAGACTATCCTGGGCTACAGTGTGTTCAAGGCCATCCTGAACAACCTAGTAAAACCCTGTCTCAAAATACAAAGTATAAAAGAGAGCTGGGGAGAGAAGGGTTTGGGGGGCTGAATGTGTGTGTGTGTGTGTGTGTGTGTGTGTATACACACATAATTTAGACAACTGTCAAATAAGATTTTTTTTAAATGCAAAAGTAGGGCTGGAAGCCGGGCAGTGGTTGGTGCATGCCTTTAATCCCAACACTTGGGAGGCAGAGGAAGGTGGATTTCTGAGTTCGAGGCTAGCCTGGTCTACAAAGTGAGTTCCAGGACACCCAGGGCTACACAGAGAAACCCTGTCTCAAAAAAACTAAAAAAAAAAAAAAAAAAAAAGAAAGAAAAAAGAAAAAAAAAGTAGGGCTGGAGATAATGCTCATTGGTAGAATGGTTGCCTAGCATATCCTACCCTTAGTACCACAAAAACAATGAGGGGGAAGAAAAACTCAGTAAGAGAAAGAGAATGGAGGAAGGAGAGAGAAAGAAACAAGAGGACTTAAAGAAGAGGACTTAAAGTCTCCTGGGAATGGAATTAGAGGCAGTAATGACAGTACTAATCAGGTACTGGGAACTGATCTCTATAGGAGACCATAAATCACTACAGAACCCATTCTCCAGCCACACTGTTTAATCCTAGTCTCAAAGGATGGCACTTTCCCCACCTCCGGCACAGTCAGATAACATAGGTATATTTGAAGGACTTTCCTATTGCAATACCAAAGACTGAACCACTGGCTTGTGGCTCTCAGGATTTACAAAACTGAAAAAAAAAGGGGGGGGGATATATATGTTCTTCACCATTTGAATTTATTATCAGGTTGACATTATATGTGAGCTATGTAGATCAAGAGCTATGACTGGTTTCAGTACAAAAATCAGAGCTACACAGTAAGAGGGCTCTTATCGTTGGCAGTTGTCTTGGCTATAAACTTGCTCCACTCATCTTCAGTTCTTTAATATTGTTTAGAAACTCTTATTTTGAAAATTCCATCAGTGCCAGTTTATGAGCCAAACAACAAAAAAGCCTGATCTCATTTCTTTATTGTCACACTTCATATATAAGATACCGAAGCAATATGCCTTAGTAATTGGGCTTATAAATAAATAGAGATTCGTATCTCATACAATGCCTGGTGCTTGGTTTAGGCTATTTTGAGACTCGAATTACATGTTTTCCTCCCATCTCATCTCATAAGAAAAGCCATATGTTTAAAGCACAGAATGTTGGGCTTGTGGCACTCGCTCGGTCCTCGGAGTCCATTACATTCCCCTGAATTTACTAGCAAGTCCCCCACCCCTTCCACTAGATATTACAAAAATGCACTAAGAGCCTCCACAGTGAATAGGGAGGGTTTTGTTTTGATTTGATTTATTTGTTGTTTTTTATAATGATACCTATGCCCAAAGAGCTTGGCTTCAAATGTCACCTAGGGTTCCATGCACATCACAGACTGGATACCAATTAGGAGCAGCAGAAACAGGTGTGAATATAATACTGGGGGTGCAGATGTGCTCAAATAAAGGGCTTAGTTAACAATGCAGTATTCCGCCCCATAATTTATGTTCCAGACAGCAGTGCAGTTGAGCCGGGTGCATTCATGCAACTTAATCCCCCTCACAGCCCTGGATGAGAATAGCTTTAAGAGCGTGGGATCCCGCAATCACTCAGCAATTCTGGAGGGTAATGTCCCTGCAAACATCCTGACTTGGCATATTTGGGGAAACTTTAAAAACAAACTCACCAGCATCTGGTCCAGAAAGTAGCAGAGTGACCTAAGCGCTTCCTGTGAAGGAGTTAGGACAGGAGTTCAGATCCCGAAGACCCACTTGAATGCTGGGTGTGTTTGACAGTTGCCTGTAATTTCAGCCTTAGAGGCTGAGACCCGATCCTCTGAGTAGGAGGACAGGAAAGACTGGCCAGGTCGATGAGCTCTGAGTTTGATTGAGATGTTCTGCTTCAAAGAAGAGAGTGGCTGTTTCCACACGCATGCGCACATGGGTGCTCACGCTCGTGGGGGGTGGGGGTGGGGAGAAACAAAACAACTAAACCTGAGACTCCTAGTATGCTGCTCTTGTGTATTTTATAAAAAAAAAAAAAAAAAATTGCCGGGCGTGATGGCGCATGCCTTTAATCCCAGCACTTGGGAGGCAGAGGCAGGCGGATTTCTGAGTTCGAGGCCAGCCTGGTCTACAAAGTGAATTCCAGGACAGCGAGGGCTACACAGAGAAACTCTGTCTCGAACCCCTCCCCCCCCCAAAAAAATTAAAGTTAGAAAACAATGCCCAGCAGTGACGGCACACGCTTTTAATCCCAGCACTCAGGAGGCAGAGACAGGCAGATTTCCGAGTTCGAGGCCAGCCTGGTCTACAGAGTGAGTTCCAGGACAGCCAGGGCTACAGAGAGAAACCCTGTCTCGAAAAACCAAAAAAAAAAAAGAGCATCTGTGGTTCACACCTTTGATCCTAGCACTGGGGAGGCAGAGGCAGGTGGATCTCTGAGACTAGCCTGGTCCACAAAGGAAGATGCTATCTCCAAACCATTCAGAGCTCAGAGCTGCATATTTCATGTTTGTTATTTGAGTAAAAATACCCTTGGGGCTTAGGTTTGTGTGCTGTTTTAGACAAGAAAAACTTGATTTATTTTTCTCTAATTTAAATGAAGCCTGAAGGTCCATGTTCTAGGGCTTAAAGCCAGTTATGAGCTAGCGATGTTTGCCTAGTGTTCAGGAAGCCTTGGTTACTGTCCTCAGCACCTCCCAAACCTGGTCTGGTGGACATAATCCTGTAATCAGAGCAGACAGGAGAATCAGATGTTCAAGGTTATCCTTGTATAGGAAACTTAAGACACCCCCCCCCCCCAGAGCTAGGGAGACAGTGTCTCAAACTTTTATTTATTTTTTAAGTTTTATTGAACACAGAATAGCATGTCTAAAACATCCCCTTCTGTTACTATTGAGGTAGAAAAAATGCCATGTATTCACTACAATCATTTGTAGTAATTTTTAGAATACAGTGCTAACCAACTGTGTGTGCATGCACATTTATGCTTCCTATGTTTTGTTCCCATTCTTGCTACAACCTGCAGCTCAAACCTAGGTGGAAGAAGCAGCCAGTATTTAAATCCAGGTCTGTCTGCCTTTAGAGATTATTTTCATGGTGCTAGAAATTGTAACTATCTAGGATAAGGCTGGCAAATGGATCTGCAGATAAAGACTAATGTCTGAGTTTAATTCCCAGTACTCACAGTGTGAACACAGGGGACTGATTCCCAGGTTACCCTCTGATTTCCACTTGTGAGGCTTGACACAAGCCTTCCCCTGAGTTGGAGAAACTGCTCAGTTTAAGAGCACTTGTGATTCTTGCAGAGGATCCAGGTTCATTTCCTAGTAACCATCTGTAGCTCCAGTTCCAAGGAATCCTCTTCTGGCATACAGGTGTTGCACATACATGCTGGTAAACCAAAGCCTACTCATGTTGTGTGTGCTAGGCACTCTACCACCAAGCTGCACCTGCAGCCCTAAAACCAGACCTCATCTTCCCACACCAAAGCTCATCAGTGTATCTTGGAACATTTACCTTGGTTTGGGTGTGTTTTAACATTAGCAAATTAATGAGATGCCAATTCATTTAAAGGAACTCTCATTTAGAAAAAGGTAAAGCCATCTTTCTGTAAATAAAATCCTTATCTTTGGATCTAAAGATGGCACAGTGGTTAACACACCTCTCTTTGCAGTGGTCACAAGTTTGTTCTAAGCACTCACAGATTAGGTAGCTCACAATTGTTTATAATCCAGCTTCAGAAGGATCCACCAACCTCTGGCCTGTGGGCATTCACATGCTCAGGTCCCCAACAAATATTTAAAAACTTGTATCCTTGGTTGTATATTCACTAAAAATCCTCTAAAATATAAGAAAACAAAACAACAAAAACCCTCTTACCTTAAAAAACAAAAAACCCTTACCTTAACTGGGAATTCACAAACATTTGAAATTTAGGTATTTTCTCTAATCAATACTAGTAAAACTGTTATGGAAGTCGTCTTTTAGCCAGCAAAAAGGCAAAACTGGGCTGGGCGGTGGTGGCGCACACCTTTAATCCCAGCACTTGGGAGGCAGAGGTAGGTGGATTTCTGAGTTCGAGGCCAGCCTAGTCTACAGAGTGAGTTCCAGGACAGCCAGGGCTATACAGAAAAATCGTCTCAAACCCCCCCCCCCCCCAAAAGGCAAAACTGTTAAGATGTTATTTAACTTTTCTGGCTCATTGACATTAAAATGCCAATAAATTTGCCAGGTGGTAGCAGCACACACCTATAATCCCAGCACTTGAGAGGCAGAGGCAGGATGATCTCTTGTTGAGTTCAAGACCAGCCTAGTCTGCAGAGCAAGTTCCAAGACAGGCAGGGATACACCAAGAAACCATGTCTTGAAAAAAAAATTTTTTTTACTTTGCTTATAAGTTACTACTATTAAAGCAACTGAACTCTTTCATATTTAGTTCCTAGTCTTGCTTTAGTGTTTTGTTGTGTTGGATTTGCTACTTCTAAAAGTTATAGTTAGGTTTTGTTTTAAAGAAATACCCTGGCAATGAACTACAGGTTCCTAAATTAGATGTGACGTTTCAGCATTTTCGCTAAATTACTTTTCTGAGAGTTAGTCCCATTTTTATACCTCCTAACTTTTGGGGTTCTCTACTAAGTTTCTGGATGGTAAAGAGGCTTTTATTTTTAAATTATTCACTTTACATCCCAATACCAGCCTCCTCCCCTACCCCCGTTCCTCTCTTCTTCTCCTCTGAGAAGGGGAGAGGCTGACTTTTAAGTCTTAAGTTTCTACTAATTTCATTGACCTCTAGGTATTGAATCCTAACCCTGGCACATTACAGAAATAATGAAGTTCCACTGGTTCAGTTATCCGCAAGGTTAACCAAGCCCTGAACGTACACATTTCTTTTTCAAAATGAGGTGAACACACGTCTGGGTAGTTCCCCCATTATGGCACAGTGTGGCACGGGAAGAAACATAGGCAACCAGAAAGAAGCTTGCTTCCTTTTTTAATTCAACATGCTGCTTAAAAAACTTGGAAGTATAAACAAATGTAAGCGCCCCTTCCCCGCAATGTCCCTCAGAGTCCACTTCACCCGCTCTGCTTGGCCGCCAGCCTCTTGTCTCTCTCTTCAGCGATGGTGAGGCGGATTCCTTTTCCTCGGGGAAGGGAGATCCACGGCTTGTTGCCCTTCCCGATCACGAAGATGTTGGAGAGGCGGGTAGCGAAGCCATTGCCATTAGCATCTTTCACGTGGACCACGTCAAAGGAGCCGGGGTGGCGCTCGCGGTTGGTGATGATTCCGATGCGACCGAGATTGGCGCCTCCGGTCACCATGCACAAGTTGCCGATATCAAACTTGATGGCATCGGTGATTTTTCCGCTGTCTAGCGAGATCTGCACGGTGTCGTTGACCTTGATGAGCGGATCAGGGTAGCGGATGGTACGCGCATCGTGCGTGACGAGGTGCGGGATGCCCTTGGTACCCACGAAGACTTTCCTCACCTTGCACAGCTTGTACTTGGCCTCTTCGGGCGTGATGCGGTGTACCGCGAAGCGGCCCTTGGTGTCGTAGACGAGGCGGAAGTTCTCGCCGCTCTTGTCGATGCTGATGACATCCATGAAGCCCGCTGGGTAGGCCACATCGGTTCTGACCTTGCCGTCGACCTTAATGAGCCGCTGCATGCAGATCTTCTTCACCTCGTCGCCGGTCAGGGCGTACTTGAGCCTGTTCCTCAGGAAGATGGCGAGCGGCAGGCACTCCCGCAGGCGGTGCGGGCCGGCAGACGGACGGGGCGCGAACACGCCGGTCAGTTTGTCCAGCATCCAGTGACGCGGGGCCGCCACACGCTTCAGGTGTTTCTTGGGACCACGAGCCATGGCGGAGGAGAAAGCGGAAACAGGCCCTTCTCCTTCCCAGAGCACAAGCAGAGTGAGGCGAGCTGCGCGCGCAGCCGAGAAACCCCGCCCATCCGGGTCCTTTCCAGTAGGCGGGACTTCCTAGCGCCATCTGTTGTTGGGAGGCCGGAGGAGTGGGCTCTGAGTTAAGAGGCTTTTCTGTCTGAACTCCGGATGAAGATCATTACAAGCTACCTGCCTTCAGGGAAAGTGCAGTCTGTAAGATCAAAAATACTCACTTGAATACATATTTTATACTATTATTACATTTAGTTCTTTAGTCTGCGCATGCGCATGAATGGGTATGTGCTTGCGTGTGCGTGCATGCGTGTGCGTACATGCGTGTGCGTGCATGTGTGTACGTGTCTGTATGCGTAAGTTAGAATGACTCCTAGCAGTTTGTTTTAGCTAGTGTATGGGATCTGGGTCTTGAACTCTGTATCCTAAGTTTAGAGACCTATTTCATTCTAAGCCGTCTCACCAGCCCCTTAGTACTATTTCATAAATGTGTTTAGTTTGTGTCATCTTTCAGGCACCCTCTAGCCCAGTGACTCTCTACCTTTCCTAATGCTGCACCCCCCCACTATAAAGTTATTTTTGTTGTTACTTCATAACTGTAATTTTGCTATTGTTATGAATTGTAATGTAAATATATATTCCAGATCTCTGATACGGAGCTCCTGGGGGTCGTGATCCATAGGTTCAGAACCTACAGCCATCCAGCCCCTTATTAAGTGGCCAAAAGGTTCAACAAATCTTTTTTCCTCTTCTTTGCAGACAGCTTGGGGCATGAACTGTAGTGACCCCAGAGATGGTAAGGTTTTGACACAAATATTAGTACCCTGTTCATCCCTTCCTGTGTGATGCCTGTGACACCTGTCAGGGTAGAGGGAACTTGGGAGAGCATCAGATTGTCCAGCAGTGTAGATCCAGATGATCTATATTCCTGGAAGCTGCCTTTGATTCTCTTCTTCCTGCTTGGAGGGAACCCAGCCCTTTGTTACCCACAGCTTCCCTGAGGTGGGGACCCTAGTATCTTAGTCAGGGTTTCTATTCCTGGACAAAACATCATGACCAAGAAGGCTACATTAGGACCACACAGAAGTGGCTCTCTGCCAAAACATATATACCTGATTACTTCACTGTTTACTTGGGGGTTCCCAGGACACTGTCGGTCATATTTTAGCTGATGCATGCTAGATATCTGTAAAAGCACCATATTGACTAAACATAAATTGGACCATTTGGCCAACAATAGCTTATGGGAAAAAATTCAATGAACTTTTAGTATGACCAGTATTTCAAAATGAAAATGAGTATCTGACACCTTTGTTCACTGATACACGGGTAACTGTGTCAAAGTTCGGGTTTGGGAATCTAAGTGTTGTATAATGTTTGGTTTGGGTTGTCTATAGCTAAGATGGATTGTTTAGGTATCATTATGTTTAGCATTTATAAATGTGTTGTGTTTTTAAATCTAGACATCAGACTGCTGATAATTAAGAATGTAGGCTTGGTTCAAACTTGGGTTTTGAAGTATCAGCCAGTCAGCTTTATAGTGCACTAGATCAGACCATTGTATTTCTTGTGTAGAGGAGAATCTGCCATCCTAGTGCTTGTTAAAGACTTAAGTTTCATCCCTCCCTTTCTTTTTGCTACTTAAACAAACAAACAAAAATATTTATAGCAAATGCCTTACTGGCTCATCAGGTTAGATGCAAAGACCTATCAGACAGCCCCAAAGAACAGGTGAGAAAATTCTAGTTTGCATCTGTTCAGTATAGGTGGCCTCCACTAGAAAAGCACTTATTCTTTTTTTGTTTTGTTTTGTTTTGTTTTGTTTTTAATAAACTCTTACAGGGAACAGGAAGAGGAGAAAGAGAGAGAAGAAAAGGAGGAACAACTTATGAATATCAGAGCAAAACAAAACTAATTTTTTCTTTAAATTCTGTGGAAATTAAGGTTTGGCCTAGCCATTAGCACGTGATTGCACTGCCCAGTTCCAGCTGTGTATGATGTCATTAGGGATGGCTTTCCCTTCTAAGTTTCCCAGAGCTTCTCCAGTTTAGCACTGAAAGCTAAGTACTAGACAGATTGGACTAGTCGCCATCTTTGAGGACAGTCCAGCCCCATGTATAAAACCTCCTGTGTATGGAAACGTTACACTGGATAATATTCAGAAGACAGTTATTAGTTTCATGCAATTTAGGGTAGGGAGAATACATTTTGTTAAAAATCAGACCTTGCAATCAGCAGAGTTTATAAAGGTAGCATAGCAATTTAAATGTTTAGAAAGTTAAAACTTGAAAGTGACACAGCAAATGGCACTACACAGAGCATTGAGCTGCCTGGGTGTGGTGGCTTGTGCCTTAAATTTTATCACCCAGGAGGCGGAGGCAGGTGGGTCTCTATGAGTTCAGGGTTAGTCTGACTACAAAAGTGAGGTCTAGGACAGCCAGACAAAAAGATTTTTTTCTCATGAGAACAAAGGAAAGAAAGAAAGGAAAGGCATTGAACTGAATGTGTAAGGGAAACACCTTTGAAGGAAGGAAAAAACAGTGCTATTCTTTGTTTGGTAACTTTACTGATGGCCCAGTGACTGGAAATTTAGTGATGGCATGTGATATTAGTCTCTTCAGCAAATGAAAGCTGCTTCCAAGAGGATGAAAGCTAGACTAAACAAGTCTCTGTTTAAAAAGTCATTACTACACCAGGAGTATTAACCAGTGAGAGACCAGGGCCTCTGCTACATATAAGCATCTCTTCATGAAGGAGCAAGCTGCAACCATGAGGCATGGGTGCCACATGGTGTTTAGGTCCATGGCACCTTTTTCATGTTTTGAGTGCATTAGGAAAAGGTTCCCCTTCCTCACGAAAGTCAGTGGGCATCTGAGCACACAGATTGATGAATGAGCATGGGCCACCTCAGTGCCTCAGCAGCTCCTCCTCAGCCAGCATCTTTGCATGTGCACAGTCTATTCATTGTATGCCCTATGTGTTCATGGTGAACTCACATAGTACTATGAAAATGGAATAAATCTTCAGCTTCTAGGAAAACACTCCTTTGTTTCTCTCCCCTTCCAACAATGCTGGAAATGATAGACATCAGTAGACAGTGAGTCCTTTCAGTATTTGCCCATTGATTAGGGGTGGGATTAAGTTGGCCTATTCCACACTGATACCTTCTGTAAGAAGTGTGGGCTTCTCGAGACATCTGTGTTGGCTGCAGACCATGTAAATTACCATGAAGCTAGGGCATGTATTGCTCAGGGAAGTCCAGGCTACCTAATATCCTGCTTGGCTTACTAGTGAACTCAACACATGAAGCCATAGAAGAGGCTTTGAGGTTGCTGTCGAGTATGGTGGTTGAAGTGAGGAGGGCTTAGAGGAACTCTAATTGAAAGCACAATTGGGAAACTTGATTTGGTAATGGTTGGATGAGACTTTGTTCTCTCTCTGCCCTAAATGTAAGCAGACTGGATCTGTAGCACAGACTCCAGAGCAAGGTCAACTGTAAAAAATGGGCAGGGGAAAGACAGACAAAATAGACTAGCCTGACCTTCTTCTGTACAGACATCACAAATGAAGGCGACATCACAAACACTGATGGGAACAGTAACCTCTTCCACCAGTAGTGTGGCCAGGCAATGCCTGGGTGTCTGAGGGTTTTACTGCTGTGAACAGACACCATGACCAAGGCAACATCATAAGGACAATATTTAATTGAGGCTGACTTACAACCTCAGAGGTTCAGTCCATTACTGTCACGGCAAGAGCATGGCGGCATCCAGGCAGGCATGGTACAGGCAGATCTGAGAGTTCTGCATCTTCATCTGAAGGCTGCTAGTGGAAGACTGACTTCAAGGCATTAGGACTAGGGTATTAAAGCCCACTCCCACAGTGACACACCTACTCCAACAAGGAGTAGTACCAAAAGTACTCCAAAAGTACCACTCCCTAGGCCAAGCATATACAAACCATCACACTGGGTGTTGATCATGTTGAAACTCTTAGAGAATCATGAACATTGGGTATGTGGGGGAAGTGGAGGATGAGTTTTTTTCTCTAACCTGCTGCATGTTTTTAATGGGCATGGTCCTCATGACACCGGGCAAAGACGAAACAGGCCTAGGAGACAAAATCTTCTAGGCATGTTCATTTTGCCTCAAAGGAAGCTGAGCAAAAGGGGAGCCAAAATCAACATCAGTCATGTAAGGCATTCTACTTCTATCTCCTCTTCAGGGCTTGAACCTCCATCTTAGTACTTTTATTCTGATTTTAGGCTCAGTTTTGAGACAGCTGTTGGGGAGTTTGTTGTTTGCTCATCCTCAGCCCTGAACTGTTGTCCAGGCACTTCCTCTTGACCCCTCTCACCATCCACACTCATGTCTTCAGTATCTCTCCAGCCTCAGGCCAGGTATTACCTCTCCTTTGTAGCTCCTTTCCTTTCCCAGCTCATACTGACCCTGATCTGTAGCCCTTTATTGTGGCTGCTTTTCTGGGGCAGGATGGAAAGCACACAATGACCCTTCAGGATAGTAAGATAAGGGTGGCCAGGAGCCAGTGCACAGATTCACATCCTGATTCTGCTGCTGATTGGTTTGCCTCAGTTTCCCTAGTCATACTTGTGTTCTAATTATATGAATATAGATAAAAAGTGATGTGTTTGCAGCAGCTTCTGGACCCTTCTGTGTGCTTGGCAAACATTAGCTGTTATTCAAATGTTAGATAATACATTTATTCCTTTCATGTAATGTTTCTGAGGCCTGGCTCTGTTCCTGGTACTTTTCCTGTCAAATTGAATATTGTGGGTTTTTTGTTTTTGTTTTGTTTTGTTTTCGTTTTTTGGTTTTTTTGGTTTTTTCGAGACAGGGTTTCTCTGTGTAGCCCTGGCTGTCCTGGAACTCACTCTGTAGACCAGGCTGGCCTCGAACTCAGAGATCCACCTGCCTCTGCCTCCCGAGTATTGGGATTAAAGGCGTGCGCCACCACGCCCAGCAAATTGAATATTGTTATGTGAGTAACTTGTCACTCTTCATAATGATGAAGTTGAAGTAGGCTTACTCTTCATTTTCCGAATTGATCAGGTATGTCTTGGTACTCTAAGCTTGAATCCAACTCAGCATGTGTACCTTATGTTTGTTCTCCAGAGGGATGCATCCCAATGTCAGGCATCTTAGGAAGATGGAGATAGTTTTACTGACAGTGATTGGAGGGGCATCAGACTGTGTGTAGCAAAGGCACAAGCTGGATTTGTATTCTGCCTCTCATTTTTTACTTCTTGTCAGAACTTAGGACAAAGTACTGGGCCATGAAGGCTACAATTTTCTCTTGCAAAAGAGAAATATTAATAGTGTCCATCTTGTGGGAACATGATCAGGGTCACATGAATTAGTTTAGGATACACTGTAAACAGTCACTAAATAGTAACCAAAAGTACACTTTGCTGGTTTGCCCAGACAGTAGTAATATTGTATTTTCCTCACTAGCTTAACTGTATCCATCACAAGTTTCTTAGTAAGCTTCAGAAATATTACAGTGTAGTTGGCAGTGGGTTATTTTTCTTAGTGCTAGGGTTCATCTGCAAAGGTGGTATATATTTGCATGTTACTGTGATCTCATTGCACGAATTCCTTAATATAGCTGGGGGAGTTACCAGTGTGGATGGATGGAAATGAAGAGAAACGGGGAGTATGTGGTGAGAGAGAAGAATGTGTGGTCACAGAAGAGAACACATGATGTCAGAGGAAGGCATTGTACTATCACACAACTCCATTCTCGTCTGAGGCTGTTCATGTGGTTTGGATCTGTCATCTGGAGTGGTGGTCTCTGTTCTGGTAACCTCAAGGACCTCTCAGGAGCTTACAGGATAGCAACAAGCTCCTTGACACATAAGTGCTATACTAAAAATACATGTTATTGACCCTATCAGAAGAAATTCTTAATATTTGAGATTTAGTGTGTGTGTGTGTGTGTGTGTGTGTGTGTGTGTGTGTGTGTCTGTAATATGCATGTTCTTAATTACTAAGCCATCTCTCCACCTTCCAAAGAGTCATATTTTGGAAATTTTAACGCTCTCATTGGTAAAAATCTATTGTTTTTTTCAAGTTAATTTTCAATTCATAAAAGATTGAAGCTCATTAATATATTTAACACCCACATCTTATCTCACTCTTGTCTCACTGGTTCTTATGATAATAGCATGTGAATATTTTATCTGCTCTTCAATCCCATGTTGCAGAATTTTCAAACTAACCCTGGTCTGCTTTCTGGTGCTCTTCATCTCTCCTCTAATCACCCTCAACATGAGCCTGAGTCAACACCCAGCAATGCTGATGGGCTGCTGGAGTAACAGTTGTCTCTCAGACAAAGTCCCTTTATGACTCTTTTTCTGTTACAAAAACAAACATACCCTCTACATAGTGGTGCTTACCTATAATCTTAGTGCTCAGGAGCCAGGGGCAGGAGAATCAGGAGTTCAAGGCCAGCCTTGGTTACATTGCTACCTTGAGACTAGCCTAGGCTACTTGAGACCTTGTCTCATTTTCCCCAACCCACACCCCTCCAACTCAAAACCTCTGACAACAACAAACCCAGACCCCACTATGGTTGCCCCTGTCTTCTCTCCTCCTGAGTATCAGCTGTATTTTCCATTGTGTACTATAATCTACTCTGCTGCTGGCTGTTCATCTCTGAGAGGCTGGCTGGTTTGACATCTCATGGCTCAGTGACCTTGTCAGCCAGCCTCCTCTCCTGTCACTGTTTCCCACTTGGATGTTCTAAGTCACCTTTGTACATAGGGAAAGCATAAAGCATAGACCTCAGCACCCCTTAATATATTGGCTTTTGAGGGATGCTCATTAAAAGGTCTTTCAGAACTTGGAATCATATATATGGAAAATCTTAGTAGACCTTCCAAGTCATAAAATGATAATTATAAAATGATAAACTATACTAATTAATTAGTATTTGAGTCCCAGCACCCAGATTTAGGTGAGCCTTATGCTGTAAAAGCATTTAAAAAAATGGAGGTTTAGGGGAGTTGGTGTTGTTAGAGCTTCTTAGGCAGGTTTTATAACATGGTTCAGGCTATCAGACTCACAGCAGTCCTCCTGCCTCAGTTTTCTGAGTGCAAGGATTACAGGTATGAGCCACTACACCCAGCTGTTGATGCCTCTGTAAAAGAGGTTCTGGTGAGCTCACCTCTCCAGAGCACAAAGAACATCACCAGATGCCAGTGTTGGTGCTGATCTTGGTCTTTGCAGGCTCCATGAAGAAACAAACAAACAAACAAACAAACAAATTCTTGTTCTTCATAAACTATCCAGTCTGTGGTTTTGTTTTTGTTTGTTTGTTTTTCACATATAGACTAAGACTAAAAGTATAATGCCATTAACATCCATAAATGCCCGTTAACAATACAGAACTTACAACAGGGTCCCAGTTAACTGTGATATAACTTTTCAGTCTTGAAGAGGGAGGAGGAAAGCCAGCAACAGTTAGGGCTAATTAACCTTGCATTAACATTGTTTAGACATTGTGAACTGAAGTCCTGGGGGTGGATGGAAAGCTGTATCTGTGTACATTGTACAAGGCTGGTTGGATGACTAAAAGCTTTGGTGATTGTGAACAGCTTGAATGTTACAGAACCAAAGGCTAAATTTCTTAGGGCTATGTTTAGTCTTCGAAATCTCAGTTAATCACTCACCTCTGTGTTTTACCTAAAATCTATTGTGACTATTAGATAAGTCCTTTTTGCAGTGTCCCAACAGACTACTGGTGCACACCAATTCAGAGGCTAAGCATATTGTCAGTCAGCATCCAAGGCCGATAGCAAAGATGTCCCCACTTTGCTGTAATTTGCCTACCTGATGTTTTCTACTAATGTACTTGAAAGCTGCTTTGATTTATGACTTTCTTTGTTATGTCAGTATGAAAACTTCACCAAACTGTTACCATATTGGAATATGTTATTTGGGGTAACCAAATGTGACCTAGCCACAATCACTCATATTTGTCTTCCAGAATTAACTTTCTCTTATTATTCCTTTTGAGGTAAGCACTGTGATTTTATATCTATGAGACACCCCATATGCAATTCATCTATGTTCATAACTGAGCTTCCTAACATTTGAGAAAGCAAAGTTACCATTTGAAAAGAGGGCAGCAATGTCTGGCTTTCACCTGTTTAAGATACCCATTGGGTGTCTGCAGGCCCAAGTGAAAAGTCTATGCTTTATTAGCAGGAACACCCCCGATTCTGTCATAGCGGGGTTAACATAAAGGTGGGAACACTCAATACCTGACAGTACTATAATAACTCAGTAACTGGCACCTGCCAAGTACTGTGCTGGGACTGTGGCTGAAAGACAAAACTGAATTTTTATCATTCCTTGTAGAAAAAAATTAAAAACCAGGAATGACAACTAAACTAATTGTAGAGGAAATCTGAAGTGGATCCTTTGACTAAATTAATGAAGCCCAATTTTATTGACTTTTGACATGGAAGGACCATGATCTTTTCCGAGTCAGTTTACATTTCTTGGCGTGTGTGTGTGTGTGTGTGTGTGTCCATCTATGCATGAACATGTATGCACATATGTATGGATGCCAGATGTGGACATCAAATATCTTTTCTAGTTTTCCTTTACCTTACTTTATGAGTCAGGGTCTCTAACTGAATCTAGAGCTTGTCTGTTTGGATAGACTCTGGCCAGTGAGCCCCAGAACCTCTGTCTCTAGGATTACACACAAGTGCTACTGTGCTCAGCTCTTTTTTTTGTGTTACAAATTGAACTCAGGTCTTCATACTTCTACAGCCTGAACTTTGTAAAACTATAAAACTCCCTGAGTGTTTTTTTCCCTTCTAGTTCTAGCTTTTGATTTTCAAAATGGTTAAGAGAACAGAACATCTTTCTCCCCTGTGGTCTCCCAGTCTTATTTCCACTGTTCTATGTGATAATCTAAGTAAAGGTTTCTTTGTAAGAAAGGGGAAATTTTAAGTGTTTGAAGTTTCTGGAAGAAACATTTACCAGAGCTACAGAGTTGGGTGTGGAAGGTGGATTTGGGTTTCTGGAGGGGCTGAACTTAGAAATGTACCTCTGGATTCTCAAAACAGGCCCCACGTCCCATCAGAACCATGGGACTGGGAAAGGCAGCATCCAAACCTGACCCTCTGTAGAGAGGCTTTGCTGCTAACAGAGAAGAGGAGGAGCTTGTGGGTCCAAGGCAGTGCATTAAAGAGGGCTCTAACTTTTTTGGTTTATGGTTAGCTTATAATCTTTTAAAATGTAAGGAATGTCTTTGCTATATTTTGGAAAAGTGAGAAAAATTTTTTTCTTTCAAAGAAAACTGTTTTGGGATTGTCATTCCAAAAGATTTGAATTTAACTTCTATCTGCCCTCGGAATATGTAATTCTTCACCAATGTCCTTTATTGTTTTGAATGTGAAAAGGAAATTAAGTTAGTGTGGTTGATATTCTGGAGGTATTTGTGGTGGTGTGTATAACTGATTGGTGTATTGCTGAACAGTGACATTTAGCTGCTTGTCTTAGGGTTTCACTGCTATGAAGAGACTCCACAACACAGCAACTCTTATAAAGGAAAACATTTAATTGGGGCCACTTTACAATTCAAAAGTTTAGTCCATTATCATCATGGTTGGAAGCATCATGGTATGCAGGCAGACATGGTGCTGGAGATGAAGCTCAGAGTTCTATATCTGGATTGGTAGGCAACAGGAAGTAAATGCCACACTAGACCTGGTTTGAGCCTCCAAGCCTGTGCCTTATTGACACACTTTCTCTGACAAAGCCACACCCACTCTGACAAGGGCACACCTCTTAATAGTGCACACCCTATGGACCTATGGGAGCCATTTTTGTTCAAACCACCACACAGCTGGTTTCACCATCTGTAGCTGACACTTGGGCAAAGATTATGTGGTTTACAGATTCTGAGAAAAACTGGAGGATCTTAACTAATGTCCATTTTAGTCATCAGCGTCCTCAAAAGGGAAACAGTGCTATTCAGATAGTTGTCATCCTTCACCCTGCTGTCTATATCCCAAATCAAAACATTTCAAACTCCAGTCTAGTGCTGGAGAATAAGAAAAACACAAAAGGAGAGGTTGAGAGGTGGGAAGGAAGGACTTTTAGACTACTGCTTGGGTTACTAGGCTTTATTGATCTTAAAGTATGTGTGAAAGAAAATCTATTCATATAATACTTATAAAGCATGGGAAGGAAGACTGTCTTTAAGGTCGGCAGGTCTGTTGAGATATGTTCAGGAATTGCTACAAAGGCATTTGTAGTAAGAAAGAGGGCTTGGGTTTAACCCTAACTATAGCTGTGAGTGGAAATTTATAGCCAAGAGCAGAGCTCAAAGTAAGGATTGGGATTAGAAAGCCCCTATACAAAAACCTTGTACATAAAGAATTCTGTCTAAATGAAATACGGGCTGTGGCTGAAGACTGACCAGGGTAGCCAGGTATCACCTGGTAGAGAATGAAGAACCAGGTTACAAGGGTAAGTAAATATACCCAGGGCATTCTAGTTCAGTTTCCTGTTACTATGGTAAAAACACTGACCAAAACCCATTTGAGAAGGAAAGAGTATATTTGGCTTATACCTTAGAGTCCATCATTAGGAAAACCAGGTCAGAAATGTAGAGGCAGGAACTGTATCAGAGACCATGGAGAATGCTGCTTACTGGCTTGTTCTCCATGGCTTTCTCAACTACCTTTATGCCTTCCAGGACCACCTGTCTGAGAATGGCACCACCCATAGTGGAATGAGCCCTCTCACCTCAATAGTTAAGAAAATGCCCACAGACATTCCCATAGACTAATCTATGGTGGTGCTTCCCTAACTGAGGTTCCCTCCTCCAAGGTTCCCTCAGTTGATAACAATCACTAACCAGCACGCAGCGAGAGGAGATATTGGAAAACTGACATAGCAGGGTACTTGCTGAAAGTGTAACTTAGTAAAAAAGTACTCAGATGGACGTAGAAGAAAGTTCTGACTCTAATCATACTTAAGAATTGTTATTTTTGCTAATATCTACTGGCATGGAAACTGTATTAACTAAGGTTGGTGACTCAGAATAGCACATACTCTGTATCACTCAAGACGGTAGGTAGGTGATTTGGTGTTCTCCTTGTTCTGGTCTCTGCTAAAGTCTCCCCCAGGGTTTGAGGGCTGACTAACTGAAGAATGAGTTTCAGTTTTAACACTGAGTATTTAACACAGATGAGAAGTGGGTGTGTAACTGAACACAGTGGGTCTGAGTCTTAGTAAGCCCAAAGCCAAAAGGAGCACTGCGGTGAAATAAAAGATGGACGATCATTGTGTGCTGCAGGCAAGGGAAGCAAAGGAATCACTTAGAAAGCAACATTCTCTATGGGAAGCACGGGATGTCACCAGGAGCCTGTACATACATGTACGTGTTCACGCCTGTACATACATGTACTTGTTCACGCAGAGCTGAGCACGTTCCTCATCATGTGCAGCTTAAGCTTGTGATTAAGAAGCAAGGACTGTAGAGACATTTTTGGAACGTGCTAAGTTCAAGATCCTGGAGAATGGCAGACGAAAGCATCTCTGAGCATGCTTAGCTTTCACCTTATAGTTTTAGTTGAAAGGAAAGGGAAGGGAAAGGGTGTCCTGGACATGCAGTGGTGTGTTTGTCTCCCTTCAAAGGTGGCTGCTTCACATAACAAGAGACCTGGGATGTGGGAGGAGCATAGATTAGGGAAATCACTTCAGATAATCTTGATCTTTTATTTTGCATAAATCAAAGGAGTTTAAAATGATTCATTTGACAATAACAGTCTCTCATGCTGGCACTAAATCATTGTGTACAGCTAAACATTCTAGTTATCTCTTCAAAGTAGAGAATCCACTAGTGTTTTCTTCATGGATGCCGTGGCATCCCTTTTTCTTGATTGGTTACTCTGGTTTTTTTGGTCATTTGTGATGTCATTAGTTGATAAAGATATCCAGAAGTTTCATTTTTTTAGGAGCTCGGAGACTATTTACCTAGTTCTTTGATAAAGGAGGAAATTCGAAGCCTGCAGTCTTGATCCAAGCCATGAACACAAAAGCACCGAAGCCTCGATCCATGGTTCTGAGTGTAGTGCTTTCCTGGTGGCTTGGAATTTGGTGGTGGTGATACTTTCTGTAGCTTTTTAAGGGATGTGAACATTTCAAGGAAAATTTGACTATATAGTCAGGCTTGGTGGTACACATCTATAATCTCAGAATAATAGAGGACTAGGAGGATTGCCATAAATTTGAGGACAACCTGGGCTACATACTGAGTACCAGGCCAGCATAACAGACAACTTAGTAACATCCTGTCTCAAAAATAAACAAACACGCTGGGCATGGTGGCACATGCCTTTAATCCCAGCACTTGGGAGGCAGAGGCAGGCGGATCTCTGAGTTCGAGGCCAGCCTGGTCTACAAAGTGAGTTCCAGGACAGCCAGGGCTATACAGAGAAACCTTGTCTCAAAAAAAACCAAAAAAAAAATAAAAAATAAAAAAATAAACAAACACACAAATAAATAAAGTATTGGTAGTATAATGCTTTTATGATTGAAATGAATCACTGAGAAATCAGGTTTAAAAATTATTCCCTCTAATTTTTTGGTCTCATGGGATTATTGTAAATGGCAAACAAGCTATAAAAATACATGTCTGGCATGTACTGTTAATTGTGACTATTACTAATGCTGCTGCTATTCTTGGTCATTGTTCAGGCCATAAGAAGTAGATCAGTGGGGAAAAATCACAAGTGTAGTTCTGGGGTGGAGTGGAGGAGGAAATGTAGAGAACAGAGCACATCACACTCCCACCTATTGAACACTTCTCCAGAAATGGCACCATGTCACATGTCTCATTTTGTCATTACTATGGTCCTCGCCTTAAAATAGAAATCTTGACATCTTGTTTTTCCACCAAGAATCTCTGTACTATTTCAGGCTTTTGTGAGTTTGGGATGCTATATTTTGAGAATAAATCATCTGGTACCCTTACCCTATTTTATTTCCTTCTTGTGGAAATAGAATTTCACCAAGACTGTCTGAACTAGAGGACAAGTTATAAATACACTTACTAAAATATCCATTGTAGTAAACCATCAGAAATTATGTACGGCAGCTTTGCCTAAGTGTAACCTCAAGAAAATCCCTAAACTCTGTGGCTTGTTCTATAGAAAGGAAAGCTACTTCTCATTTTTCCATTGCTAAACAAACCACAGAAGGGGCTCGAGAAATGGAGCCTCTAAGAGCAACCGCCTGGAAAGTACAGTTACATTCTCACTCTTGCCCTTCTCAGCATCTTTTTCTGGCCCCTGTTTCCTTTAGTTGCCTTCTGTGGGCTACCCTGCATCCTTGAAGAAACAGAAGTGCCAAGGCCTGGTCTTGGTTTAATTTACCTGAAAATGACAGTCACAAGGTAGCAGAACCCAGAAAGGGATGTGCAGTTCTATGCTACTGCTATGGAAATAACAAGCCAGCTGCCCAAACATAGGAGCCAAGGACTGCCTCAGTAAATGCACAAACACACACACACACACACACACACACGTGCCCGTACCATTCCAGACTCCAACACCCAGTCAGGAGCAGCTGCTGTGCACTATGTTGTGGAAGACACAATGTTCCTGGCCTGGCCCCATGCCAAACTCTCTGCTGAGGTCCCAAGAAGAGAAGGAAGGACTCAGAAGCAGCTCTAGAAGGTGGGTGGACCTGTCTAGAACTTGTAAGCAGCAAGCTCTATTTGATGGCTTCATGCCTGTTCATTTTCTCTATCATCAAGCACTTGGATTGCCACTTCTGAGTATGCATCACTTCCAGGGATTTTTATCAACCCAAAAGGGAAGAAAGGGAGTACCCAGGAAGATAGCTGAGAGGAGAAAGGGAGAGACTTAAGAAGAGAAAGGGACTTTTGGGGCACAGTCATGATAGATCCCTTTTTGTGAGCATTCTGGAGCCTCAGTAGTGTCAGACCTTGGGACCTCCCCTTGAGTTGGATCCCACTTTGGGCCTGTCACTGGACCTTCTTTTCCTCAGGCTCCTCTCCATTTCCATCCCTGTAATTCTTTCAGACAAGAACAATTATGGGTCAGAGATGTAACTGTGGGATGGGAACCCCATCCCTCACTTGATGTCCTGTGGAGTGAGCTCTATAAGTTCCCTCTCCCTACTGTCAGGCATTTCATCTAAGGTCCCTCCCCTTGAGTCCTGGGAGTCTCTCACCTCCCAGGTCTCTGGTGCATTCTGGGGGGTCCCCCAACCTCCTATTTCCCAAGGTTGCCTGTTTACATTTTTTCTGCTGGCCCTCAGGGCTTCAATCATTTTCCCTCACCCAATACCAGATGACTAATACCCCCACCCCTGTTCACTTTCCCTCTCTCCCTTCCCACTTGTGATTGCTTTCTTCTCTCTCCCAAGTGGGACTGAGGTATCCTCACTTGAGCATCACCTTGTTGAGCTTTTTGAGTTCTGTGGACTGTATCTCAGGTATTCTGTATGGGTTTTTTGGGGGGGCTAATACCGACTTATTAGTGAGTACATACCATGCATTTCCTTGAGTCACCTCACTCAGGATGATATTTTCTAGTTCTATTCATTTGCAAAACTCAGGGTGTTCTCATTCTTAATAGCTGAGTAGTATACCATTGTATAAATGAACCACATTTTCTGTATCCATTCTTCTGTTGTGGGACATCTAGGTTGTTTCCAGCTTCTGGCTATCACAAATAAGGCCGCTAAGAACATAGTGGAGCATGTGCCCCTGTGGCATGATGGAGCATCTTTTGGGTATATTCCTAAGAGTGGTATTGCTGGGTCTTTAGGTAGATCTATTTCCAATTTTCTGAGGAACCTCCAGAATGATTTCCAGACTAGTTGTACCAGTTTGCAATCCCACCAGCAATGGAGAAGTGTTCCTCTTTCTCCACATCCTCTCCAACATGTGTTGTTACCTTCGGTTTTGATCTTAGCCATTCTGATTGGTGTAAGGTGGAATCTCAGGGTTGTTTTGATTTGCATTTCTCTAATCACTAAGGACTTTGAACATTTCTTTAGGTGCTTCTCAGCCATTCAAGATTCCTCAGTTGTGAATTCTCTGTTTAGTTCTATACCCGTTTTTTGATTGGGTTGTTTGGGTTTTTTGGTGATTAACTTCTTGAGTTCTTTATATATTTTGGATATTAGCCCTCTATCGGATGTGGGGTTAGTGAAGAGTTTTTCCTAATCTGTAGGTTGCCGATTTGTCTTATTGACTATGTTCTTTGCCTTACAGAAGCTTTCCAGTTTTATGAGGTCCCATTTATCAATTGTTGATCTTAGAGCATGAGCCATTGAAGTTCTGTTTAGGAAATTTCTCCCTGTGCCAATGAGTTCAAGGCTCTTTCCCACTTTCTCTTCTATTAGATTAAGTGTATCTGGTTTTATGTTGAGGTCCTTGATCCACTTGGGCTTGAGCATGGTGACAAATAGGGGTCTATTTTCATTCTTCTACATACAGACAGCCAATTAGACCAGCACCATTTATTGAAGATGCTTTCTTTGTTCTATTGTATATTTTTGGTGTCTTTGTCAAAGATCAAGTGACTGTAAGTGTGTGGCTTTATTTCTGGGTCTTTAATTCTATTACATTGATCAACAAGTCTGTTTCTGTACCAATACCATGCAGTTTTTATCACTGTTGCTCTGTAGTAAAGCTTGAGGTTAGGGATGGTGATTTCCCCAGCTGTTCTTCTCTCTTCCAAGTAGGACCAAGGTGTCCTCACTTGGGCACTTCAGCACTCACAAAAAGGGACCTATCATGACTGCCCTCCAAAAGACCCAACAATCAGCTGAAAGATTCAGATGCAGATATTTGCACCCAACCAATGGAGAGAAGCACCTGACCCCTGTTGTTGTATTAGGGAAGGCTGAAAGAAGCTGAGGAGAAGGGCAATCCTGCTGGAGGACCAGCAGTCTCAATCTGGACCTCTGAGATTTCTCAAACATTGGACCACCAAACAGGCAGCATACACCAGCTGATGTGAGGCCCCTAACACACTTACAGCAGAGGACTTCTGAGTCTGTGTTCATTCAGAGATGATGCACCTAACCCTCAAGAGACTGGAGGCCCCAGGGAGTTTAGAGGTCAGGTGGGATGGGGGTTGGGGGCATCCGCGTGGAGGTGGGGTGGAGTGGGGAGAAGGTGTGGGTTGTGGAGCAGTCGGAGGATGAATGGGGGAGCTGGGGAATGGAATATGGAATGAATAAAATAAAAAGAAACAAAGAAAAAAAAGAGAGAGAAAGGGAGCACCAAAGAAGAGACCTAAGAGGAGAAAAGGGAGCACAGAGGAAGAGACATAAAAGAAGAGAGAGACCTGCATTTGAGTGAAGATGCCACTTCCTTGCAGTAACAGAGCATTTGCTACACAACAATGGCCACACATCTCCCTTGAGCCTGCACAAAGTGGACCTGTCTCCGAAGGATTCTAACCCACTCAGGTGTTACTGAAAGGCAAAGTCTGGGCCAAAGTTTCTCTCCAGTGAAGAGCCATTATTCAAATGCAAATTTTAAGAGGAAAATCCTTTGAGGGGAGAAAAGCTTACTGGAAGTGAAAGAACTAAATGAAAAGCTTTAGGGAAAGGCCGTGGGATTGTGTGATTGAGTTCAGCTTTTTTCTCTGCTTGACTAATGTGTGCAAGCTCCCATGGAGGGGAAATGGACCCTTTATGTTTTCACAGGAGGCTTGTTAACCTCAGAAGCCAGCCAGTCCCATTCACAAAGCTACAGCTTCTACTTTGAACCAGTGGGGACTGTGGCAGATGTGGGCTCTTCACTAATCTCTGACCTTGAAGCTAATATTAAAATCTAATTTGTTTCCCAGGCCAGAGGACAGTAAGCAAGTTCTGGGGTGGATCCAAGACCTCTCATACATACTGAGAGGTCTTGGATCCACCCCAGTAGCACTGTGTGTTTTACCTCACATAATCTTGGCACCCTTGTTTTTCAGAGACAATTGTGAGATCTTTTGTAGATTGAAGACATTGTACCTCAAATTATATAAAGAGGTAAAAGTAAACTAATGTTATCAAAGTATACAGGTTTATCAGGGGCAGATGAGATGGTAATATTATTTAACAAGGCTACATCCTGTTTTATATAGTATCTCACTTATTTCTTACAATATTTCCACAAAATACATATTATTGTCTTTTAAATGAGCACAATAGATGTACAAAGAAATGAAGAAAGCTGTTTCCTGTTGTAGGATATTTGATCACACTGTGAGCCCTGAGATTGTGTAATTTATTGAAAAAAAAACCTGTTTCTAGTTGTGTTGTGGTAAGTTATATTTGAGGGTTTCTACTCCACTTTAGACCTTTAGTTCCAAAATGAAAGACATAAACCCTTTATATTTATAATAAGCCTTAAAACACTAAAGCTGTGCAGATGTTAACACTCTAAGCTATTTTGTCTACTTCCCTGCCAATAATCCTGAGACATCACTTGCCATATTCTGCCTGGGCTATTTCTACTGCAACTGGCTGGCTCTCATGGCCGCGCACACAGGATCCACCTACCCCATGGTACCTTTTTCCTTCTTCCTCCTTGTCTTCTTCCCTTGTGGTTTCTGCCTCAGACCCAAGCCCAGGAACCAAAGCCCTGCCTATTTCTCTTCTGCCAGCTATAGGCTATAGGCATCTTTATAAACGGATAACTTGGGGGGCAAGATTTATATAACAAAAGCTGGTATATGTGAGGATCTGCTCATCTTGGAGCAACCAGATCTTGGGGTACAGAATTTAGCATTTGAATACAAGTAGCATCAGACCAACCACTACACAGTTGTAATGTGGCTTAGCTCTTAGCACCTATAATCCCTCTGGATGGAATATAGACACACTCTTAGCACACACCTTTAATCCCAAACAATGAAGATAAAGTTAGTTTGTAGAAGGAAGCTCCCATGTTTGAAAGTGATGTCTTATTGAGTGGCAAACAAAGTGCCAAATCACAGAAAGATTTGACAGAGTAGGATTTGCCTAACTCTCATGAGAAGAGAGAAGAAAGGGAAGCTACTTAAGAGAGAGCAGTAGGACTGGAGAGATGGCTCAGCAGTTAAGAGCACTGACTGTTCTTCCAGAGGTCATGAATTCAATTCCCAGCAACCACATGGTGGCTCATAACCATCTCTAGTGGGATCTGATGCCCTCTTCTGGTGTGTCTAAATATAGCTACAGTATACTCACATACATAAAATAAATAAATGTTTTTTAAAAAAGGAAGAAAAGAAAATTGGATTGCTGTGGAAAACTCAGAAAAAGAGAGAGAGAGAGAGAGAGAGAGAGAGAGAGAGAGAGAGAGAGAGAGAACAGTACAGAGAGAAAAAAGGAAGTGGTTTTACCAGGAGAGTTTTACAGAGAGGTTGCAGAGAGAACTAGCTAGGCACAGTTGAAAGCAGAACAGGCCAGAGAATGAGAAGGAACCAGAAGATTGGAACAGATTGCCAGAGATTGAAGCCAAGTAGAGCTAAAAGTCAAAGACTAAAGAGAAGCCAGTTTGAATTAGTCATCTTGGAGAGGTGTTTGAGCCAGAATGGCTGAGTTGAACCAACCAGCCAGAGTTCAGAAAGAACTAGAAAGGATGAGCTTATTCAGCAGTAAGTCTCAGAGACTGGAAACATTCTAGGCCTAGATTAGATTGTATAGAGGCTAGGCCTAGTTTAACAGAGATGACAATTACATCAGGCAAATAAAAGATGCTTTTACAGTTTCCACTTCTTGTAAGTGGCAGAATGAGGTGTTGAAACCCACATGCCCTGGCTCCAAAGTCAGGTTCTTGGTGTTTTCCCAGAGCTCAATATTCTCACAGAACATTGAGCTGTAGATGGTTGCTCTTAAGAGGCTCATCTTTCCTTTCCTCTTTCAGGAGTCTGACCTGGAGTACCAACAGAAATTTCCTTCTTACCTTAAGACCATTTTTAAAGCGGGCCATTTTGGTCATCAGTTATGTAAGTATATAATATGTTTCTCAAATGTAACTAGTAAAGGGTGTTTTCATTTCAGGAGTGTTTCAACTCAGAGATATGCTCTAGATTATTTAATAAACTCACTGTGAATATAATCTTGTAACGAAGGTTTGCAGGTAGTAAATGTTACTATTGAGCAGAGGTATATATATGGAAGCATATATGGGAACCCAGTGGCAGAGTGTAAACAACACAGGGTTTAGAGTCCTTCCAAAGAGTTTTCAAAGTGACCTGGCTGTATTAGTTATCTACTACTGCACAGAACATCCAGTCCTGGTGCCCAGAGGCATAGATACAACACCTGCTGCTTGTCCAGTTTAGCTCAGCTGGGTGATTTCCTGCGTTGTGATATATAGGCAGGGTTATCCATTATCTTTAAGGGGAGGGGACAGTTGAGTCTACTTCTTCATAGATGATCAGAATGCTTGAACAAAAATGGAAGAGGTGTGAGTAGACATTTTATCAGGTCTTCTCATTCCTCCAAGGTGACTGTCATTTTGTATTTCCGCCTATGGATAATGGGAGGAACTATGCCCCTCTTCTCAGAGCAAGACAACCCAGCTTCATTCTCACCGTACATCCTTACAAGGTCAGTGCTTGTACATTCTGTAAACTTGGTACTTAGTTTTGTTGGATATTTTTATTGCCATAAATCATTTGTACAAAATAACAGGTCTCGTTGCAAATGACTTCATATATACTGGATTCTGTTCAATATTATTAAACCACAGGCCAGCTTTTTATTTCGAGGAGATAGTGATCATAAGCTAGCCAGCATGAGGATAGAAAGGGAAACACTGTTCATATATTTGAAATTCTTTTCAACCAATTCTAACTGGGCAGAATTGTGGCTATGGTTCTTACTGGTATATATTTATTTATTTATTTGACAACTATTTTATTAGATGCTTATTGTCTATAACATACATATCTTTTAAGTGGCTTTGTTTGTTTGTTTTTCTTTTTTTTTCTTTTTTTTTGATTTTTCGAGACAGGGTTTCTCTGTGTAGTCCTGGCTGTCCTGGAATTCACTCTGTAGACCAGGCTGGCCTCAAACTCAGAAATCCACCTGCCTCTGCCTCAAGTGCTGGGATTAAAGGCGTGCACCACCACCGCCCGGCTTGAATGGCTTTTAAAACAAGCATTTCAGAACACAGCACAGAGATGTATGCAGAGATTGGTTAGACAGCATAACCTAAAAACAAGGAAGGCTCAGAACAACAAATAGAAAGGAGTGGTATTTGCAAAGATAGTGCTAATGTGCCTTTTACATCCTCAGAAGTTCTAGAAGATGTGGAATTAGGAAGTGATATTGATGAATGCTCCTGGCACACTGAGTCTGCTGTGGTGCACTGCTTTAAGATATGATCACAGTCACCAATTTAAATAGCTTCAGATTATATTCTCTGTGGTGTTTTAAACATTAAGATATCATGTTTAATTATTTTCATAGTCAAATATGCTATAAATATCTTATAATGTTCTATCATTTTAATGATAATTTTATGGAAGTAACCTTTACTTTTTTGTTTGTTTGTTTGTTTGTTTTGTTTTTCGAGACAGGGTTTCTCTGTATAGCCCTGGCTGTCCTGGAACGAACTTTGTAGACCAGGCTGGCCTCGAACTCAGAAATCCACCTGCCTCTGCCTCCCGAGTGCTGGGATTAAAGGTGTGTGCCACCATGCCCGGTAACCTTTACTGTTTTGGTATATATATTTTAATATAATATAAAACATGACAGATCTTTTGTTTTCAGATAGGGTCTCACTATGTGACACTGGTTGACCTTGAACTTGAGATTCCCTGCCTCAGCCTCCTGAATGCTAGGATGAGAGACAGATGCCACCACCCTCAGCTAACGACAAATCTTAAACTTGATGAGTAGATGATTTATTGTTGAGTTTATTGGTATTTCTTAGAGGTTGCAGAATTTTGACTCCCAATCTTATGTCAGGCATCAGCCTTTGCCCTGTCAATGTAGTATACATGTTTTAATTAATATACTGATTACTTGTTTTGCCTGTATGATTTTCTTACATTTTATGGGATTTTTCTATTTTCATTTTTAAACATCTATGTATTTTATCTTTTGATACCGAGGGACAAGTTGGTGCAAGTCAGCCTTCCCTTAAACCACACAGCCTGATCTGCTTCTCTTTTCTCCTGCAGACCGTTTTTTTAGCATTCAAAACTAGTATCTTCCTAATCTGACATTTTTATAATAAATATTCTGTTAAAATTGCTTTTATTACTTTGACACCTGTCTGTGTTCATGACCTTTTTTTAAAAAGATTTATTTATTTATTTATTTATTTATTTATTTTTGGTTTTTTCGAGACAGGGTTTCTCTGTATAGCCCTGGCTGTCCTGGAACTCACTTTGTAGACCAGGCTGGCCTGGAACTCAGAAATCCGCCTGCCTCTGCCTCCTGAGTGCTAGGATTAAAGGCGTGCACCACTACGCCCGGCTATTATTTTATCTATATGTGAGTACACTATAGCTATTTTCAGAGGGCATTGGATCCCATTATAGATGGTTGTAAGCCACCATGCGGTTGCTGGGAATTGAACTCAGGATCTCTGGAAGAGCAGTCAGTGCTCTTAACCACTGAACCATCTCTCCAGCCCTGTGTTCATGATCTTGAATACCATTTCCTAAATCTCTTACATTGGTTTAGCTCTTAAGTAGTATAAAAACTTTGTGATGTTGTTAGTATCCTACAATTTCAAAATGTTGTTCAGTCTTAAGCTTGACATCTCAAATTCAGCTCCCTGGCAATAGTGCCTTTCCTTTTTAGATCTCTGTCACTAACATTCAGTCTCCAGGGTCTTTGTCTGGGTATTTTTAGATGTGGCAGTTCATGGATGAAGGGTTCTGGTCCATAGCTTCTTTAGCAGTTATTTTTTATCTTTAAAAGGAAACAGGACATCAGATGTCGTCTCTGTTTGGTGAGCCCTCTGTCTTACATAGGGTTACTATTGCTATGAGGAGATACCACAGCAACTCTTATAAAGGAAAGCATTTGATTAGGACTGGCTTATAGGTTCAGAGGTTTAGTTCTATTGTTATCATGGTGGTAGCATGATGACATACAGGCAGACATGGTGCTGGAGAGTAGCTGAGAGTTCTATATCCAGATGGGCAGGCAGCTGGAAGAGAGAGTGAGCCACTGGGTCTGGCTTGAGCTTCTGAAATCTCAAAGCCTACTCTTAGTGACATACTTCCTCCAACAGAGGTATATCTACTTCAATAAGGCCACACCTCCTAATAGTGCCAGTCTGTGGTGACCAAGCATTCAAATCTATGAGCCTATGGGAGCCATTCTTATTCAAATCACCGCAGCCACCAAACCCACTAAATTCACCATACTCACCATACTACCACATCCACCACACTCACAACTTGGGGGTGATGTCCTTTAATTGTGGGGTGATTTCAGCTCCAGGGTGATGTTGCTTGTCCTTGTGATTTCCAACCAAGCTGTTTGTATATGAATTGAAGCAACCACTCTTAGCTTCACTGTTACAGTAGCCTACTCCATAAACTTAGCAGCACTTGAGCCAAGATGGAGAGATGAAACAAATACTTAGGTGACATAGAAAGAGAATATGCTTGCAACTTTCCAGCTGAGTATTTCATTCATGTCTCATGCCACCAGCAAACCCCAGTATCTGGCTCAGGAACCTAGTGTCTGGATACTACACTTGATCTCTGATCATGGCCTTCCTAGCTATACCATCCCAGTCACTAAAAGGGTAAGGTTGCATTTTGCTTCTGGTTGTTAGCCTAATGGCAACAATCTCTGGCAGAATCCTTGGCAAAATTAGGACTTCAGCGAAGTATTTTCTAGGTCTTGCCAGTTATTCCCAAAGTACAAGTAGATTTTCTTTTTTTCTTTTTTTTTTTAAAATTTTTTGAGACAGGGTTTCTCTTATAGCCCTGGCTGTCCTAGAACTCACTCTGTAGACCAGGCTGGCCTTGAACTCAGAAATCCGCCTGCCTCTGCCTCCCGAGTGCTGGGATCAAAGGTGTGCGCCACCACGCCCAGCACAAGTAGATTTTCAGTGAGGTCTGACAGACATTTCCATCTGTGTTTTCCATCTAACTCAACTAGTTTAGTCCAAACAAAGTGATGGAATAGAATATTTCAGCTACTTACCTTCACTTCTACCCTTCAGAGTCTTAAACGAGCTCATTTGGTAGCTCCAGCTATACTCAAACCTATAACAATCCCCCTGCCTCAGTTTCCCTTGTATTTAGATTACAAGCTTATATACTACCATGTCTGGGTATATTCTTCTTGATTTTAAATAATATATTTTTGTTCTTGAGTTTCAGATTTCAAGAGCTCCCATATTAGTTATTTTTCATGACATTGAGACCAGAAATCCCGACAGAAACAGCTTAAGGGAGGAAAGGTTTATTTTGGCACATGCTCTCAGAGGATGGCTTGGTGCAGTAACTGAATCCACAGCTCTGGGAGCAAATGGTTGCTGACTATTCTAGGGAGCAGAAAAAGGTCAGAAGCCAGGCCAAGCTGTGAGTCGCAAAGGCTCACCCCTAGCAACTACCTCTTAATAGTTCCCCAACTTCCCAGAACAGCACTAGTGGCTGAGAACCAGTGAGACAGTGGGCAGCATTTCAAGTTCAAACTATGACCCAGACCTTATGAGCTCACTGGACCTCACCCTCCTGGTAAGCTTGTCTCCAGTAGTTGCACTGGAAAACAGAGCTTCCTAGGTGTGGTTTTGCTGGCCTGGTCCAGTCCAAAGCCACTTCCTGTACTAGATTTGTAAACTTTGTGGGACTTGCACAGTTATCTTTTCTGCCATCTCAGAGGAATTATTTTCTTTTTCAAAACATATAAAGGTTACTCCCCCATCAAATGAGATTCTTCAGTTTTTCTCCATTTAGTATTGGCTGAAGTTACTTTTTGCATGTTGTCTTTGAAAGTCCTTGTGGCTCTATAGACATGTGTTTCCTATGTATTCAGCTGTTTCCTGTTTAACAGAACTGAGACAAGAAGTCACCATGGTATGATCATGAGAAATCTAAAACGAAATGTATCTATAACATCATGACAGAAGTGTCCAGGGTGCTATTGGCTGTGACACAAGGCCCTAACTTACTATAGTATATGTTATATAGTATATAGTTATATAGTTATATAGTATATGCTACTGACTATGCTACAACTCTCATCTTAGAACCTAATATAGGGAAACCTGATAGGTGTGATTCCCTTCCGCTTAGATAGTATTCTAATATGCTTCTCCACTGTTGTGATAAAACACCATGACCAAAAGTAACTTGTTGAGGAATGATTTATTTCATCTTAGAGTTTACAGTTCATCAGTGAGGAATGCCTCAGCAGGAGCTTGAAGCATACATATATCATGGAGAAATGCTGCTTACTGGCTTGCTCAGCCTACTTTCTTATATAGCCTAGGCATACTTTTCTAAAGATGTTACTGCCCACAGCAGGCTGGGATCCCCTATATCAATTAGTAATCAAGAAAATACCTCACAGATATGCTCATATATCATTTCAATGGAGGCAATTCCTCAATCATTCATTTGTTCAATCTTCAGTGAGACTGTCTTCATTATGGCCTCATGGTCTGTAATTTGTCTTAAAACTTGCCTCTGTGTGTCTCTTCACAGTTAGCACTCAGATTGTGGTGCTCCACGCTGTGCCCAATTGGTATTTCCCAGATGGACCTTGTTCTCAGGGACATCTCCCATCAAGAAAAGATTATCAAAAAAATCCTTGACTTGTTCCATGTTACCCATATTTCTGTTCCCTATCTGTGCCAACTATGTAAGCAGACATAAATCTTTTATGCTATATCGTCACAGATACTATTCATAAAAGCCATTTGTTCCTAAACTTTTCTAAAATTTGGACAAAAGAACAGATCTGTGTTATAAGTTCACAATACAAGTAACTTAGGTTGTGATCCTACACAACATCTTGAAGCAGCTCTTCCCTGGAGAACTTTCATTGGCTTTATTGTTAATTTTTTTTTTTTTTCATTTTTTTGAGACAGGATCTCCCTCTGTATTCCTGGGTGGCTGTAACAGCCACTTGCCATCCTCCTTGCTAGATTAAAGGCCCCTGAGCCCTGGCCATTCCATGGACTTCTAAATTTACTTACCTACTTACTGACTTTTGCCTCATTTCTTTGCTTATTTTCACCTTTCCCCCCACTTCTGTTTCTCTTCCTAATGCATTCCTGATTGTTTCTTATACAGTCCCAAGATGTACAGGCAATCTGATTATCTCGATTCCATCTGCATATCACCAAGGTAAGACTAGGCTATGGATCCTACTGCCTTCACAGCTCTGGGCTGTGAATGGCTTGCATTTTATAGATGTACCAGCTAGAAGAGCTGAGTGTAGCAGAGAAAAAGGAAGCTGGTGAGACTCACAACTCTCACATTAAAGCTCTCAAATTCATAAGACAAAAGTGAGTGGAAATAAAATGAGATGCTCCCTTGTAATAAGATAGTTTATGACTTGGTTTCAGCATTCAAGGGTGCTTAGTCCTGTGTTGTTGCTGTCTACCCACATCCAGTCTCTCTCCTTGTCTCTGACCTAATGCTGTGCTGTTTTGAAGTTTGTCATGGATAGAATATCAATATAGTCATCATTATTTCTATTTTAAGAAAAAAAAAATCACAATGACATGTTCATGACACTTGCCACCCCATAGTTGGTGATTCTATAACAGCATCAAGTGTTCTGTCTACCACACTGCTCCTGACTCAGCTTTCAGAGACCATCACCTCTGCCCACACCAGAAGTCATTTGCCCCACCCAACTGCTAGAGGGCTGGGAGTGCAGTTCCAGTATGCTTTAGAGTACCTATCAGATATGCCCATAGTTATGTTTGCTTTTAAAATGATTGAAGCTGGAGAGATGGCTCAGTGATTAAGAGCACTGACTGCTCTTCCAAAGGTCCTAAGTTCAAATCCCAGCAACCACATGGTGGCTAGAACTATCTGTAATGAGCTCTGATGCCCTCTTCTGGTGTGCCTGAAGCATTTACATATAACAAATAAATCTTTGCCGGACATGGTGGCACACGCTTTTAATCCCAGCACTTGGGAGGCAGAGGCAGGCAGATTTCTGAGTTCAAGGCCAGCCTGGTCTACAAAGTGAGTTCCAGAACAGCCAAGGCTATACAGAGAAACCCTGTCTCGGAAAAAAAAAAAAAAAAAAAAAGACTGAAAACCCAGTTAAAAGAATTGTTTTATTCAGTTTGAGGTCTTGAGTTTTTAGAAACAACTCTTACCAAATATTTTACTATTAGTGAATGTTCTCTGTTGCATGAACCACAAGAACAGAACTCTTCAACTTATTAATACCTTCACAGACACTTGTCTGTTCTGTTAGCCCACAGCATCAGTTATTGAGTCTAGGTCCAAGATATCCCCTGCCCCTCCAATTTAAATTTGATATTAAAATACTGTCATTCAACCACATAATCCATGCCTGTCTTCTTACCACCAACACAATGTAAACACCCTTATGGAGAGTCGAGCCAGAGCTTATATCACCTTCAGCACCTAAGATGCACAGAGAATGAGTTAACATTGGCTGAATTCAAGAGAAGGCTTTCTGTTGACTGGGAAAGACAGTGTAGGAAGTGGCATCCTTAGGCTGTTCCTGTAGATGATACTGAGTAGATTGTATCTGCATAGCCTTGTCGTTCCTAGGGCACAGGAGCCTGGGAAGTCTACTGAAGCAAGAATGGAACAATTTGGGAACTGCAGGGTTGACAGTAAGCAGCTACTATAGAGGAGCAGAAAATATCATCAAAACCCACAACCCTCATCTCCAAACCTGGTGGGTCCAGGTAGAGTCCACAGGGCCAGATGTCCAATGGTTAGGTGATGTTAACATGAATTTCAACAGAGGTCATAGCAGTAGTATCCTTAAGAATCAAGGCAAAGACACCCCAGATGTCCACTTACTGCAAGTTACATCAGTTGGAAGGAGGTTGTTTAGCAGAGAGAATGGATGAAGTTCCATAGGTGAAGAGGAGGAGGATTCCAGCAGCACATTCTTTACATAAAACAAGTAAGAGCTACTGCTTGTGGTGTGGTTTTTGTTCCTGTGTCCCAGTCAAGGAAGTGTGTTGGGTTCATCCTCCTTCAAAAACAGAATGATAGAAAGATACCATTGCAGAAGTACAAAGAAAGGATGAGCTTCTCAGGATAGAGCCCTATCAAAGAGCCCCAAAGAAACCGAGTGCCTCTGGAAACCAAATTCTTCACTTTTGTGAGGAAAAAACCTAGAGTGATTTAAAGGCAGAATGTGTTTTTGAAGACAGGACCTCTCACTCTAGCCCTGGCTGGCCTGATGCTCACAGTGGACTGGATCCATTATATCATAATCAGTAGACAAGACAGTCCCTCAAGGTATACTAACAGACCAACCTGATCTGGGCAACTCCTTAATTAAGGCTTCTCCTTTTCAGATAACTCTAGAATGTATCAAGTTGGCAATTAGGCTAATCATGACAGTAGCCCAGGCTGGTCTTAAATTTGCTGTGATCCTCCTGCCTCAGCCTCCCAAGTTCTGGGATTATAAGCATGAGCTGCCACATCTAGCTATGAATCTCCCTCAGTCATTTCTGGGTTTTCAAAAAAAAATGAATCACTAAATTGAATTTTCAATTCTCTGTGTTGTACATTCTATTTTGTTGGCAAGACATTTTAGTGTCTCCCCCCAACCTCCACCCCTGTTAACAGGATTTATAGTAAAAAGGTGGTAAATAATTCATTTTTTAAATTTTACTTTAAAAAAGAAAGGAAAAGAAGAGAAAAGAAAAGAAAAGAAAAGAAAAGAAAAGAAAAGAAAAGAAAAGAAAAGAAAAGAAACCAGCAGAGCAGAAATATTGTACAGGCTACTTCCTTTCTGAATTTTTTTTAGCAGTTCGAATGTAATTCATAGCGAAGGAGTTAAAAAGAAACCCTGTAATTGTTGATCAAAGTTAGCTCAAATAGCCCTCCCTAAAAGATAATTAGCTTTTGGAGTGATTCCAAATGGCTTCTTTGTTGCTTATATTTACAAAGCATTTTCCACTGCTATGTCCATATCTTAGAAAGTAGTTAAAGAGTTTGCTAGCTAGCTGTGTGATCAGAATCATACAAACTAGAAAGCAGTGACTGTGTCTGGTCTGTGATTTACTGTTTTCATTGAAATTGTAACTTTAAAAAAATGCATCTTAATTTTCTTTTAGTTGGTACAACATTGCAGTTCCAGAAAACAAGCAGGGAAAGGAAACTTGCAGGGCAGAGCAAACATGGTCTTCACATAAAACCCTTCCTGAGTTAGCGGTGAGTCTATGGGCCAGATGTAGCCAGAAGTAAAATATTAGAGCAGTTTTGTCACCTCTCCTCTATTCAGGGTTCTATCATGAAAGAGACCAAATACACACAGAAGTAGAGAAGGTGGAATGTGCAGACCCCAGCACTCATTGGGTTTCAGCGCTCACAATCCTCAGCTACCTGGTTCATTCATACCCCTCCTCTCTTCTTCCCCTCTGTGCCTGGTCAGTTATTTTGAAGCAAAACCTAAATCATGATTTTGATATTTAGTTTATTTCACATGGCGGTTTTGCATTATGTAATGTTATCATACTTTAAATTTTGATGAGCCTCTGTATCCAAGCCCTATTATCCATTAATATTATATTTTTCCAACTATGTAATAGTTGTTTAGTTTAATAATAGTGGTTTCCTTGAATTAGCCTCTTTCTTGGTTACTTTTCCTAGCGCTGTGATAAAATTTCCTGACAACAGCAACTTCAGACTTCAGGGAGAGCTTATTTTAGCTCAGAGCTTCTGGCGACAGCCCTTTAAGCTGAGGGAGAAAGGACAGTAGGAGCTAAGGACAGCCAACCAAACTAGAGGCAGTGAGTTGAGCTGAACTTCACCTCTCAGCTGAAATTCTCCTTTTTATTTAGTCCAGGACTGCGGCTCAGCAAATGCAGACACCTTCCCACTTCAGTTAACCTCATTAGGATAATCTCCTCAAGTACACCAAAAGGCTAAAACTAATCTAAATAGTTCCTCTCAGATGTGCCTGGAGGCCTGTCTCTTAGGTAACCATCGAAGTAGAAGTATCTAAATCCAGTGCCCTGTGGTATGTCTCTTAGGCCATTCTTAACTTAATGTTCTCCATTACCATTTGCTTGTTTAAGAAACTAGCTCACCAGTTCAGTGATTTCTCCCATATCCTGGACATTGTATCCCTGGTCATGAACATATTCTGTTTGTTTCTTGTATATATTCTGTAGCAGCAGTTGGTTTTAGAACTGGTTCAAATCCAAGGACAAGACAATTTCATCATAGTGTGTATGTCTAACAGGCATGTTACGTTTTCTGTCTCTCTTTATGACATTAAACTAGTGAGCTCTGTGTACCTGATTTGTTTGTTGTTTGAGATAGTCTCACTCAGTAGGTACTCTAGCCTGGCCTCTGACTCATGGCTATCTCCCCACCTCAGCCTCTGCTAAGTCATTTCCAGCAGAAACTATTTTAAGTAATTTTAAGAGTGTGAATGACAACTGCTTTGTTTGTGAAGTGTGTGGCTCAGCATACACCAGTCAAGCCATGCAGAGATTTTCCACTGAACTGAAGTGAGGGTCATCTTGCTCCCGTGCATGGAAAGCAGCCCACAGTAATGCATGCTCAGGTGACAGCACATAAACCCAAGGCCAGAAAGAAGTCAGTTCTTATTTACGAATTGCTCATTAGCACTTTATTAAGAACTAGGTCTACAGAGTGAGTTCCAGGACAGCCAGGGCTACACAGAGAAACCCTGTCTTGAAAAACCAAACCAAAAACAAGAACAAACAAACAAAAAAAGAACTACAAGAGACAAGAGTGGCGGAAAATACCATTGAAGCAGTCCCACTCCTGCCTGTTTCTATGTTGGAGTCTGAGAGTCATCACAGAGTGGTCTTCCTCACTGACATGTTATTTCTCACTGCAAAGCTGGAGGGAGAGAAGGAGATGGAAGAGATCAGCTTGGATGATCTGAGGCCTGGAATGATGTATTTCAGGCTGAGTTAATACTCAGCCATGGGACTTGTGTCAGCTACTTCTCTTGCTGTGGGGAAGGTACTGAACAGGAAAAACTTAAGAAGGAAGCAAGGTGGGGTTTGTTGTGGTTCACACTTTAAGCATGACTCCTAGGTGGTTCTAAATTCTGTCAAGATGATCTTCAGTATTAATTGTCACAGAAGGTAACACAGAAAATCTGCTCTGGCCCCTGTGCCAATCTGAGAATCCTCCTGTGGGGAGGGCTTCTCTTTAAGGCCCTGTATTCTATTCTATTCTATTCTATTCTATTCTATTCTATTCTATTCTATTCTATTCTATTCTATTCTTCTATTCTATTCTATTTATTTATTTATTTTAAATTTATTTACATTTACTTGGTTTCCCCCTTGTCCACAACCCTCTATCCCATCCACCCTCCCCCTGCTTCTATGAGGGAGTTCTTCCACCCACCTACCCACTCCCATCTCCCTGCCCTGGATTCCCCTACACTGGAACATTTATTGAGCCTTCATAGGACCAAGGAACATTCCTCCCATTGATGTCTGACAAGGCCGTCCTCTGCTACATATGCAGCTGGAGCCATGTGTACTCTTTGGTTGGTGGCTTAGTCCCTGGAATCTCTGGAGGGTCTAGTTGGTTGATATTGTTGTTCTTCCTATGGGATTGCAAACCCCTCCAGCTCCTTCAGTCCTTTCTCTAACTCCTCCATTGAGGATCCTGTACTCAGTGCAATGGTTAGCTGCAAGCATCTGACTCTGTGTTTGTAAGCCTCTGACAGAGCCTCTCAGGAGACAGCTATATGAGGCTCCTTTAAGCAAGCATTTCTTTTTTTTTTTTTTTTTTTTTTGGTTTTTCGAGACAGGGTTTCTCTGTGTAGCCCTGGCTGTCCTGGAACTCACTTTGTAGACCAGGCTGGCCTTGAACTCAGAAATCCGCCTGTCTCTGCCTCCCAAGTGCTGGGATTAAAGGTGTGAGCCACCACGCCCAGCCTTAAGCAAGCATTTCTTATTATCTACAATAGTGTTGGAGTTTAGTGACTGTATCTGGGATTAAATCCCCAGGTGGGACAGTCTCTGGTAAGACCTTGTATTCTTAACATTCATCTCATGTTTCTTGTCCTTTCACACTATATACTTTGCATTATTGTATTATATAGTCCTTGAAGACAAGGTGCAACCTGTTTCTATTTAATTGAATATGTAATATCACAGATGTAACTAGGTTGTCTGTCATTTAAAGAGGGGAAAACAGGTTTTACTCAGTAACTGTTGACAATAGGAGGAAGAGTCTGAGTCCATTTGATTTGTATGGACCTGTTTGCTTTATCTGCTTGCTGACAGTTAATTAGGAACCTGTACCCTACAGCACTGGAGACAGATGCCTTAGCCTTCCTCGTTGGTTGAAGTTAAAGCATGGCTCTTTGGTATTAGAGAATGATAGTTCTGGGTTTCTTTGTTTATTTAACATAGGCATATGTTCATTTGTGTATGCCTGTGAGAGTATAAGAATGCATGTGTTGTTTACAGGCCAGAGGTCGACCTCTACCTCAGAAATGTTGCCCACCTCCATTGAGATGGGGTCTCTCACTGGCCTGGAAGTCACTAAGCAGATTTTGCTCACTCTAGTGATGTCCTGTTTCCTCCTCACCAGCTGATGTCACAGGAGCCTGTCACCATGCCCGGCTTTTTAAAGTGGATTCTGGATTCAGATTTAGTCATCATGCTTGTGTGTTGGGGATCCTGCCTGCTAAGCACCTCTCTTGCTCTGGTTCTCAGTTTTAAGGTTTACACAGTCATGATCCTAAACCCTCTTTTTTAACACAGTCTAGGAGGGATGTCCAGAGAGGGCTATTAGGTGTTGACTAGAGAAAAGAACAACTTCTTTTCTTAGCCATGCAGTTACTTGGGCAAGCATTTTAATGCAGGTTGGGATGGACAGATCATCTTGGGATATGGCTTTGTAAAGCTAGAAGCCTTGTGGCAGTTGTTTGCCTCCTAGTGCAGAGGGTTGGGTGGATCTGTTCTGTGCTGAGAGCCGTTAAGTTCTCAAGGACATTGAATATTGCTTAATGACTATGCAGGCGAAGTAAATTTAGGTAAAACTCACTTTCCTCTAATTGCAAAGAAGACGTTTGAGTGGAATGCCATCTATTTCACCTTAAAGCCTTGTCCTAGGCAGAAAGTGAGGCTGAGAACCTACCCACTGCCTTCCTCCCATGATGTTCTCTACCCTAACAACTGTGAATAAGAGATTTGATCTTTCTGTCACAAATATTTTACTTTCTGAATTAGTTAAGTCTGGATCTATCTGCTATCAAAAGAATGAGTTGTTTTAAAATGTATTACAGGTTCTGGACAATAGCAAGATGAGACAGTCTAAGAGACAGGGTCTCATACAAGCAAGAGTGTGTTTACCATTTACTGTCGTCAGGAATTCCTTCATTGCATTTACTCTAGGTTCCATATTTACTTGTGTGATAAATTTAGATATCTTCTATAGGAACTATGTCTTATTTGCTTTCTGTTGAAGTTAGCACCCATCAGTGAGATAAGTTCCTAGGAGATCAGTTTAATGGATGGTTTGACATCTTTCCCTGCCTTCCTCTACCAGAAATACCAACTGAGCAGATAGAATTGTAGTAAGCAAGTGTTTATAAAATGTGAGAAGTTGTATTTCAAAACTGTTCTCTTTGTAGGTTCCTTACCTACTCCTACCTCCTGGCCTTCAATGTATGGCTTCTGCTGGCACCTATCACCCTGTGCTACGACTGGCAAGTGGGCAGTATCCCTCTGGTGGAGACCATATGGGATGTGAGGAACCTTGCTACCATCCTTCTAGCAGTGGTGATGGCCTTACTGAGCCTGCACTGTGTGGCAGCCTTTAAGGTAATCTAAGAGTGAATAGATTCTCATATTTGAAGACATACTGGATATGTTATTGCTGCTCCTTTTCTTAATGAGGGTCTGGGTCAAAATCATGTGCATCTTACTCTGAAAACTTTGCAAATTAAATTTTTCTAGTAGGTAATATACATTTAAGTCTTTAGCAGGGCTAATAGACCATGCCAACCTTAATTTTACAATGTCTTTATTTAAAAGATTTACTCTTATGTGTCTCTATGTGGCTGTGCTATATGTGTATAGGTGCATTTATGTGTCTCTATTTGGGTATGTCATGTGTATAACAGTGCCTGTGGTGGCCAGAAAAAAGTGGCAGATCCCATGGAGCTGGAGCTGGAGTTAACAGGTGTTTGTGAACTAGCCAACTGGGTGTTGAAAACCTAACTCTACTCTGGCAGGTTAGCCACTGAGCCACCTCTCCAGCTCTGTATAATTTTTTGATAATGCCTAGATACTTTGTAAAAGTAAAAGTTCCCTCCTGGTGTGATTGGCTGATACTTGAAGGAATGTATTTTATACAGTGTCATAATAAATGAAATCTTAATAAATAATACATTTACAAATGTTTAAGATATGATTGAAACTTCATATCCTCTTAATTATATTAGATGGTTTCTTCTCCAATCAGAAAAATATGAAATTGAACAGAGTTATTAAGTTAAATCATTTGAAAAAGTGATCAAAGGTAGATGAAAGTAGAAAATGTTGATTGAGAAATTGCCACCACACTGATGAAACACCTTTCACCTGGGGTGTGGTGTCCTCACCTTCCTGGTTGGAAATAGTTGATTGGATGTTGGAATAAAGCGAAAGCAGCTACAATTTTTGTTTGTTCAGTGTTTTGAGATGTATCTCAGACTGTCTTTGAATTCCATTTGTATCTGAGGATGACCTTGAGCTTCTCATCTTCCTGCTTCCATATCCTAAACTCTGGGATTACAGGCAAATGTGGTCATGCCTGCCTAGCAGCTAGAATTTAACAGGGAGAGTTTGTAAGTGAGAAAGCTGGACACAGCTTCCCAAAAGCCTCTCCATGAATTCATGGTGACTGCTAAGCCATTATATGTGTACATGAAACTCTTTGGAATATGAGACTTGTTTGGGGCAAGTCTGAATGAATTCTTCCCATGCAAACAGGTTCAGCAGTAGAGGGCAGACATTCACTAGTGAGAGTTAGCTTTGTATAATTTTTGTTCAAATCATTGGCTACCACAGAACCAGCCAGGCACAGTAGAGATACCCAGAAATCCACACAGAAATCAAAAGCAAAACAAAGAAACAATAACAACAATTTTAAAGTTCTGACCAAAAATCTTAGCACTCTTAAAAAAAAATGCAGGGCTGGGAAATAACTCAGTTGTTATAGTACCTTCCAAGAATGTATGAAGATACAAGCTTGGTTTCTGTGTGATAATGGATATGTCTATCTCAGTCTCCTGATAGCTCAAGTTCTGAGACCTGGACAAGAAGCCTAGTCCTCAGGTCCATAGGGAGGTGACACTGGAGCAGTGGGGGCTGGGGAAAGCTGCAGTGTGGGCTCACTGGAGGCCTGCGGTGGGAAGGTACCACTGCACTTCCTCATCTGAAGAGGTGGCTCCATTTACTCCTGGGACTTCCTTTAGCATTGGCCCTCACCTTACATTGCTTCTTGCTAGCCCGCATCACAATCCTCATTTCTCTACTCCCAAAGTAGTAGACACCCGGTGTGCAGAGATTCCCACCTAACACCTCTAAGCAAGACCCCCCCCACACACACACACGCACACACTCTCAACGGATGAGGCAAGGCCAGAGTAAGAGCCACTGTCAGAAAGTGGTTATCTGTGGATGGACAGTCCAACCTTGTAAAAAATAGAATTAAAGGGCTGGTGAGATGGCTCAGCGGTTAAGAGTGCTGACTGCTCTTCCAAAGGTCCTGAGTTCAAATCCCAGCAACCACATGGTGGCTCACAACCATCCGTAACGAAATCCGATACCCCAAATCCATCTTCTGGAGTGTCTGAAGACAGCTACAGTATACTTATATATAATTTTAAAAATTTTTTAAAAAATAGGATTAAAAACAGCCAAATGGACACATCACCCCACAGACAGACAGACCAAAGAAGGAACACTTAGCTGTTGTTTTTTCCTGTTTTAAGATATTGAAGTTTTGTTGACCATGTGATCTGTGAACTTTATCCTTGAAGCATAAATTAGAACCCAGTGGTACAATTTGTTCTACTGTAGACTCATGCAGTTGAACCTGAAGTAATTCCAGATGGCTGAAAATTAGTTTGCACCTTGTTCATTCTTTTTTTTTTTTTTTTTTTTTCGGTTTTTCAAGACAGGGCTTCTCTGTGTAGCCTTGACTGTCCTGGAATTCACTTTGTAGACCAGGCTGGCCTCAAACTCAGAAATCCACCTCCCTCTGCCTCCCAAGTGCTGGGATTAAAGGCATGCACCACCACCGCCCGGCCACTTTGCTCATTCTTGTGACACATAGATCACTGTGTTCTAATGTGTCCTTACCTGATGAAATATGCCTCATGTTTTAATACAGCGAGTAGTAAAATAACCTGGAGGATGGAGGTTGCAGTCCTCCATGGTCTCTATCCATGCTGCTTTCTCCTTCACTTCGGCTGACTTGTTCCCATTCTCTGCACACAGCACTTTCCCACACATTTCCTCAGTTCATGGAAGTTCAACCTCATGGGATAATAGGGACCCAGTCTTTCTAGCCAATGGTCACCCTCTGGGTAGTATGTTTTGGGCCTCTTGGTAGCTGAGCCTTCACACCATGCTGCCAAAGTCCCGTGTGTGAGAACAGCTCCAAAGTGGGCTTAGCCAGGGCAGCTTTCCAGCTCCATCTCTGCTGGCTCCTCCCCTGCTACCTTGTTACCTCTGGCCACACTTGAGCCACCGTTCTCTACCTCAGTATCTGATTTCCATGTTTGCCCTTGATCAGTATTACAGAACTAGAATTTTGTTTATAACATTCTCCTAAAATGAGTTTGAAAGTAAACTTACTCTTTCCCCTAGTATAGTGTGAGAAGAGACTTGTCAGAGGAGAGCTACCCCAAGTCCTAGGAGGAGGGAGGCTAGGGTTCACGATCAGCTTTGCTGCTGGTCACCTGTGTCTGCTCCCCTTTAACACCATACCTGCACCTCTCTGTGAGGCCAGACAAGAGCACTCCATGCCTTCTGACACAGCACAGTAGTCCTTACAGAGGAGCACTGAACACATACTGTTTGCAGAGTCTAGTCATTGTCATAGTCTCCATCATCCTGAAACTGTCACAACTCAACTTCTGAAATACAGAAGCGCTCCCATGTACAGATAGCAGCATTAAAACAAAGAAAGCCACTATCTGCTTCTTTTGTCTCTGTAGCTCAAGACCCATGATCACTCTTAACAGTTAGAATGTATATAATTGTTATTTATGAACGTCAACCCTCTCCCTCACCTTTCCACAGCTGTCTTCATACCCAGTGACAGAAAACATATTTAAGTTCTTGAAGTAGCCAAAAAGTTTCTTTGGGCCCATAGTCTGGATATACAGTCCATCATGGCCCAGCTGTGGTAGTGAGGGTTAGGCTACCTCATCACATCTGGATAGGTCAGAAAGCAAAAACAGGAAGATTAGCAAAGGCCTTCCACTCAGCAAACCACTTCCTCCAGCTGGACTCTGCCTTCCAGAATAATACTACCAGCTGTATTCAAATACTTTAAGATGCTTGTGACATTCCCCATCCAAATCATATGACTAACACCACCACAGGAATGTGCAGTCTGTGTGTTCAGATGCCATAGAAGGGCAGGGGTGAATTCACTAGTTTAACTGTATGTGAGAAGTTGTAGTAAAGAAAATGCCAACTGCTTCAAGGTATGGTTAAAGGAAAGGTGTGTGTGTGTGTGTGTGTGTGTGTGTGTGTGTAATATAGAAAGTATCCAGAGGCATCTGGAAGAGTCCAGAGCAGAGAGAAATGAAGCAGACTGGACATGGCCAAGACTATATTCAAGAGGGAGAATAGAGGAGGTCATAGTGCAGAAAGAGAGAGGGTGGGGGATGAAAGGAGAGAGAGAGAGACTTGGGGGGAATATCAACGTAGTGTGAATAGGGAGATAGCCAGAGAGAAGGGGACAGTAAGAGAACACAGTGAGAATGGTGAGTATAGCCAGGGACAGGGGGTATAAAAAAGAGCAGAGCAGGCTGAGGTGAGGCAGGCAAGGATGCTGTTGTGGATTTTGAAAAGAAGTGTGTGACAAGTATGTGTGTGTAGGGACTGAGGGAGCCTGGAGGCCGGCAGAGGCTTTGACATGCAGCCACATGTACATGTCAGTGGAGCCATGTGTCCCCTCTGCCAGAGGGAAGGGAAATGATCCCCTTTGGTAAGTAGGAGCTGACTTCACAAGTTTCTAAAGAATGCTGGCTTTATCTAACCACCAGAAATCCTCCTATAGTCCAGTTTGAGCTCATTTTCTAGATGTATGCACAGCCTGAGAGAACTAACATTAACCAGTTATCCCTGGTAGTTGTAGCTGAATGTTAATCTTCATTAACATTCATTAGCTATTCAGCTGGAAGAGAGTGGCTAGCATCACTGGACTCACCAATCACATTCATGATCTTTAAACTTGAAAGATACTATGTCTTTAAAAGTACTTGAAAATTTATCAAAAGTTGATTTTTCTCTTAAAAAGTAATTCATTTTAAGGGCACTGAGACTGAGTTCAGGGCCCATGTACAGATCTTCATCCCCAGTCCTCTTGATGTTGTTGCTACTGAATCCGTCCTATTCCTCTGTGGTGAACACTGGAACAGGAAGCATTAGAAATGCATCTTTTTATTCAGTGGCTGTCGGAAGACCCGAGGCCAATAGCCAAGCCTCCCCACAGCTCTCCTGTGTGGGGCGATGGCTGTGTCACCTGGGAAGCTCCTTTGTCACCTGGGAAACTCCTTCCCCTCCTTGATCTGCGGTCAAAATGACAAATCTTATTTCCAGTGTCCTGCTTGTTCTTAAAGCTCTCTGCTTTTGATTTGAGCCCACAGGAATTTTTCCACATCCTTAAATAATTTTCTTTATTCTTTGCCTTCATGGGGCAACCACATTGGCACAAATCACACTATTTAATAAGCAAACAACCTACCTACTGCTCTGATGTTTATGCCTCAGTTGGAAGACTCACCAAATGTCCTAGTAGAAGAATTAGAGTGTTGTGTATTACTAACAGAAGTGTTCATGCATCACTAACAGCTTTAGTTCTTTTTCTTGGTTTGTATGCTCTGATTGTCAGTGAAATGTAGTGCCTACAGTGCATGCTTTGATTCAGCTTTGAAAGGTTATCTTCACTTGTATATGCACATGTGTATGACAGGCGTGTACACACACACAGGACAGATTGGTATTTGAGTATTTTCCTCAGTCACTCCCCTACCATATTTATTTTTTTTGCGGCAAATCTCTCACTGAGCCTGAAGTTCACTGGTCAGATTGCCTGACTAGCCAGTAGGCCCCATTCCGCTCCTCTCTAGCTACCAGCCTTGGGGTTATGAGCACTCATTGCTGTGCCAGCTTTAGGCGTGGGTGTTGGGGACCAAACTCAAGCCCTCATGCAAACACAGAAAGCTCTCTAAGGACTACAAAACCTCCCTAATCCCAGAATCTTTTTAACACCTGATATTTTTCTTCATTTAATGAATCATCATTCTATGGAACTAACCTGTTACCATGTAGCTGTATGGTACTTATGATAACTTTAAACTTAAAAGGGCAAAGCTTTTTTTTCTCGCTCCTCAAGCCATTCAGTCCTTTCTGTTTCTATCAGAACATTTTTTTATTTAAAGGAGTGCACATTTTTTCATCTTGTTCTCAGCCATGAAACACGTAATTATGAATTGCAGAGATGAAAGTAGCAGAAACGTCTTGCTGTCCATCTGAGCCAAGATTCTTGACGTTTCCCTTCTGTGTCCACTCTTCCCCAACTTCAGCTTATCTATATAACTCATGTCAACCATACTAAGGACACTTTTCCCACCCTCCGTGTCATTACCTGGTCCAAGGCATAATCCCGTACTGTCTAGATTATTGCTCTATCCTGACTGACCTCCTCAATTCTACCTTGTTGGTCCAGCCTGTTCTCAGTTCAGAATTTTGTTTTTCATTCTGTAGAGCCTGCCATTCCCCCATCTCTCTCCCTTTCCCCTACCCCCTCTGTGTGTGTGTGTATGGGGGAGTGTGTATGTTTGTTGGTTACAGTGAGCCTGTGATTGTGGAGTCATGATGTGCCCAGGTTACTACAAAACCATCTGTTAATATCAGTCCAGGGAGGCAGTGTCATCTATAATATTAGTTTCACTCTTTATGAACAGCTGTTTCCAGAGTGACAGTATACCCAGAATAATGAAAACTTTCACCTGCTTCACTGTTGTTTTAAGAACAGAGATATGACAGAGTCCCCAGTGCCTTGCTCAGTGATTGCTACCAAAGGCACTGTAGTGGCTATCCCTGGTTGTCAACTTGACTATATTTGGAATGAGCTACAATCCAGAATTGGAAGGCTCACCAGTGACCCTAACCTGGAGGCTTGGATATAGAAGTCTCTGATCTGGATCTTGGTATGGAGGTCTTGATAGCATACCGGCTATGGATTCCAGAAGATTAAGACAGAGAGTTCTCCGAGCTCAAGA
>LR749533.1:1222898-1247069 GCA_902729485.2 Mus minutoides
CTCTCTCTCTCGCTCCTTCGCCTGTTCACCGTGTGGGACTGAGTGACTGCTAGATCCTTGGACTTCCATTCACAGCTACTACTGAACCATTGTTGGGAATTGGACTGCAGACTGTAAGTCATCAATAAATTCCTTTACTCCTTAAGTTCTGTGACTCTAGAGAACCCTAACTAATACAGGCACCTTTCCTGGAAACATCTTTTCTTATTTTAGAGACATGATTTCAGGTAGCTCAGGCTATACTCAAGCTAGAGCGTCTTTGAATTTAGCCCTATACATACTAGGATTGCACACAAGTTACCAGGCCTGGGTCATGGAAGATTCTGGTAGGAGAGCTGAAGGGCAGAGAAAGGAATCCCTGGAGCTTCAAAAGCCAGTATGATCCTGCAAATTCGTGATTGCATTTGGGCAGAATCTTGTAGAAGACATGCTTTTGTGTCTGTATTCTATCTGGCTCTGATTGCCAGAGGCCTTGTTTGCAAAATGACCTGGCAAGTCGTTTTGCAAAATGACTGGCTATGAACTTGTAATTCATGAGTCTAGCACTTGGTATTGAACAGTGATTAATTGGGAAGAGCATTTATTAATCTTGCCTTCCTTGGCACTGCCCTGGAAATCGTTTCAGGCACTACAGGTTGTTTGGATTTAAGTGACTAACCAGTAAAGTTTAATTTTCATAGAGTTTGGATTTCATCATATCATCGGCCTCGCTTGAGAATAACTACCACTCGCTAAGGAAATGCATTACCGTTTGTTTTTCTTTTTTCTTTTTTCTTTTTTCTTTTTTTAGATTTATTTATTTATTTATTATATGTAAGTACACTGTAGCTGTCTTCAGAAACTCCAGAAGAGGGAGTCAGATCTCCTTACGGATGGTTGTGAGCCACCATGTGGTTACTGGGATTTGAACTCAGGACCTTTGGAAGAACAGTCGGTGCTCTTACTCACTAAGCCATCTCATGAGGCCACCATTTGTTTTTCTATCTAGAATATTTTTCTCCTGGTACCTTACAAGCATTCTCCAAGAAAACATGACTCCCACGTTGGGAGCGCTGGGTCAGTTTTGTTTTCTAATGTCAGACCTTGCCTCTTACAGCACCTCTTACTAAACATCCATGTTAGAGATTCAGATTGTTTTGCTTGGTGGAAACAGGCCCTTGATGGGTGCCTCTTCCTTGCTTTGAAACAAGAAAGTTGGTGTGTACATGTTTGAACTTGGAAAATTGCAGGTGTTGGAAAGCATTTTAAACCCTAAAGCCTTGTTTTCCATCCTTTGCCCATATCATTAGTCCAGTAATCTAAGCTGTGGTAAGTAAGCTGTTTGAACCCACAGTGAAAGGTGAGGGAAAACTGCCAGGCCAGTAATTTGTGAAAAGAGCCCATTAACTACCTCTGTGAGAATGAAATTATCCATCAGGCTTTTACCATCACATACCTCAGAAGTGGAAAAACAGGGCATGTCCCCTGAATTGCAACACATTGTGATAGAGAAGACATTTTGATTCTGGGTGAAGATACTGGCTGGGCACAGAAACCAAATCTACCTTATGAGAACTCTCTAGAACTTCAGTTCCATGCCTGAATCTCAGAGTCCTTTTTCCTTAGTACTTAGGAAAGAGGATTCCCACCCAGTCTTGTCATCCATGTACAGTGTGACCTGAAGTAAGCCAGACCCATCTCTGCAGTTTATTCAATAAAGCAGGTGAGTTAGTGCTAAGAGATGCTCTTATAAGCTAGTTAAGTCATCACTAGGAGAATGCAGCCAAGGGCCCCTTATGTCTCCTTCTCCTATTAATCCTAGGACACAAAATAAGTAGTCATCCTCTGAGACAGCTCCATGGGGGTAGATTGTAAGACAAGAAAAGCTCCTCAGCCAGGCGTGGTGGCGCACGCCTTTAATCCCAGCACTCGGGAGGCAGAGGCAGGCNTTTTTTTTTTTTTTTTTTTTTTTTTTTTTTTTTAAGATTTATTTTTTATTTATTATACGTAAGTACACTGTAGCTGTCTTCAGACACTCCAGAAGAGGGCGCCAGATATCGTTACGGAGATGGTTGTGAGCCACCATGTGGATGCTGGGATTTGAACTTATCACCTTCGGAAGAGCAGTCGGGTGCTCTTACCCGCTGAGCCATCTCACCAGCCCCTCCTTGTCGCTTTCTTAACAGAAAGATGTTTATGACATCCTACATTGGAAGGCTTTGGTGGGGGGTGATGGTGGGGGTGAGCCAGTTTCTGCTTATTAGAAGTCCCTGCACACACAATTGGTAGAAAAACATTTCTGCCAGCTTCGTACATCCATAGGACAAATTCAATTAGAAATACACACCTGCTTCCTGCTCTGCTGCTTCCCCAGGCTCAGCAGAGGCCATCCAGTCACCAGCACACCGCGTTAAAATCATTCTTGTTCCTCACTGACTTCTTACAGAGGAAAGAATGATTAGCTGTTCTCCCCTTCCCTCCATCCTGAGATACTCTTGAGAAATTAAGTTTGTTGACCTTGGATCTGGAATGTTCTCCTAAGACCTTGATCCCTAGCCTGAGGGACAAAGGCATGGTCTCTGGCCTGATGTGCTAATGGGACCTGGCTGAGCTCTTAGAGCATAGGTCAGGTCACTGGGGTGCCTGCTGGGACTTTGACTACATTTGCTCTTCTTTGCTTTTGCTTACTATGACAGGGATAGTTCTCAAAGCAACAGGCTTAGTCCTTGTGGTGATGATCTTAGTCCTTGAAGTGATGATCTTAGTCCTTGAGGTGATAGGTTTAGTCCTTGAGGTGATGGGCTTAGTAATTGGAGTGATGGGCTTAGTCCTTGAGGTGATGGACTATAGGATCAAATGCAGTAATCTAACTAATGGTGGACTGAAACTTTCAGAACTTGTAGCGCGCCTCCCTGCCTCCTCCGTCAAGCAGCAAGAAAGTCACGCCACCACCGGGATCTTCTCAGTCAGCTTTATTCTGGAGCGCCTTGCTTGTAGTTCCCAGGACCTCTGGACAGCAGCAGAGCTGCTGCTTTTATACACTCCCAGGGAAGGGGGAGGGGTGTCATAGTGGTTGCTGATTGGTGCACCAAGCCATACCTCATTTGCATGTGGCCCATTCATTGGTGCCACAAGCCACAGCCATTAGCATATTTTCCCTACATTGGTACTACAAGCAGTGCCTCATTAGCATATTTTCCCTTCGGGAGGGGCTACTGCCTCAGGAGGCCTGAGGAGAGAGCTGCGCATGTGCACTAGGCTCTCCTCCCTGGCAGCCTGCCGGCCCGCGCCATCTTGTAATGGGGCGGAGCCGCAGGCCTTCCCGGAGCCGCACAGCCTTCCCGGAGCTCGGGCGCCGCTTTCCCGGGAGCCGGTAGCCGGCGGCCGCTTTTCCCGAGGCGCCGGTGGCCCGGTGGCCGGCGGCCGCTTTTCCGAGGCGCCGGCTTCCTACAAGAACTGAGGAAAACAAACTTTATTTTTTCAATTGATTACCACGGGTCTTTTTTTTTAGCAGATAGTTGACTAACAGAGTAGCATTCCAGTGTCCTGGTCATTACCATCCTGCCTACTGAGCCTGTTGTTAAGTCTAAGCTTCTGAGAAACAGGCTCTCTCTTCCCACCCCTGTCACAGACAAGACAAGAGTAATCTATCCACGTTTGTTCTCTAGCTTTGCATAGGCACCTGTGATTCAACTCCTGAAGCCCAGGTGTCTGATGAGGTCTTACTGTACTCCCCCAAGTTCATCATTATTTCTGAGTCCTTTCTATGTGAGATTCATCTGACTGAGTAAACCCTGATTATAAATCACATTATACTCCTAGAAGAGCCATGCTCTGCAGTTTATAAATCATTGAATATTGAAGAGATAAGTTTAAAAGAAGAACAAGATTAAACTTCAGAAGGCTGTTGTCCCTTGGCTTACTCTGCATCTCTGTGGCCACTAAAATTAATTTAATTATTTTACTTGCTTTACAAAGAAAAATTCTATCATAGCGTTTGATTTGTCATGGCAAAAGTAATCATTATCTTTCCCACAGTCTTTTTTAGATGTAATACTGACTTTTTTATTCAATTACCAAAGTCAGTGAAATCTGCCTTAAAAAATGTGTGTGTGTGTGTGTGTGTGTGTGTGTGTGTGTGTAGGTCAGAGAGAGGACAGCTTGTGGGGTCAGGCTTGGTGGAGGCATCTTTACTCATTGAGCCATCTCACTGGCCCACCATATTATGTCTTAGCCAGCTGTAGGCAGTGAGCATGTGTATGTTATGTGTCTGGTCTCAGAGGCTGAGCTTCAGGAGAGTGATGGACCATTTCAGACTATTCCTTGATTCTCTCAAGCAGAATGTGTAACAGGGCACATGTGCTGTATGGACCGTAGGATTGTGTTTATCTGATGCTCTGTGTGAGACACCCTAAGAGATGAAATTTTCTACACTATGCAGCACCTTATCTGGCTTCCTCCATACTGACACACCTAACCTGCTGTTGATGGTTGATGTTTTTTTCCCCTGACATTTCTTCCTACACTTGACTTAGGCTGTAGCAGGAGGACAGGCTTTGTAGTTAGTCAGACCTTAGGTGTTTTGTTTTGTTTTGTTTTGTTTTGTTTTAAGAAAGAGTTTCTTGGGCTGGAGAGATGGTTCAGTGGTAAGTGTTTATTTTACAGAGGATTGTGAAGGCCTGATTGTGGATCCCCAGAATCCATACAGAAGTGCTGGTAGCCCTCGTGCTGGGAAGCAGAGCCAGGGAGCACCTGTTGGCTCATTGGCAGAACCCAAGCAGTGAGCTTTAGGTTCCTGAAGGACACTCTCAAAAACAAGGTGAACAAGCCAGGCGTGGTGGCGCACGCCTTTAATCCCAGCACTCGGGAGGCAGAGGCAGGCGGATTTCTGAGTTCGAGGCCAGCCTGGTCTTCTACAAAGTGAGTTCCAGGATAGCCAGGGCTATACAGAGAAACCCTGTCTTGAAAAACCAAAAAAAAAAAAAAAAAAAAAAAAAACCAAAAACAAACAAACAACCCAACAAGGTGAACTGTAGAGGAAGACACCAATGTGGACCTCTGCCCTCTACACATACCCTCACTGGTCAGCACACATACACAACACAGGGAGAGGGAGGCATGAGTTTCACTATTATACTGGCTGGTTTTGTGTGTCAACTTAACAGAAGCTTAGAGTCATCAGAGAGGAAGGAGCCCCAGTTGAAGAAATGCCTCCATGAGATCTAGCTGTAAGGAATTTTCTCAATTAGTGATCAAGGGGGAGGGTCCAGCCCATTGTTTGGTGGTGCCATCCTTGTGCTGGTTGTTGTGGGTTCTATAAGAAGGCACACTGAGCAAGCCAGGGAAGCAAGCCAGTAAGCAGCACCTCTCCATGGCCTCTGTATCAGCTCCTGCCTCAAGGTTCCTGTCCTGATTTCCTCTAACAATGGATTATGATCTGGAAGTGTAAGCTATATCAACCCTTTCCTCCACAACTTTCTTTTGGTCATGGTGTTTTATTGCAGAGGTAGAAACCTGAATAAGACAACTATATAGCCCAGGTTGGACCTCAATTCTCCTGTCTAAACTTTCCAAGTCCTGGGATGGCATGTGTGTACCACTATGTCTGGCTTTCAGCCCTTAGTTGAAACCATTACTTCCTAAGTGGATTGACAGAGAAGTGTCAAAAGCTACAGCCTGAAGTTGAATGACAACTTTGTGAGTGTGTTCCTGCCACCCTTCTGTCCTCTGCCAGTGAAGCTTAGCAGGTGGCTTCTATGGCTCAGAGAGGGCCTTTCTTATACATGCAGTAGACCCTTAGAAGATAATTCATCTTGCTACTTCCTTCCATTTCTAACTTAGCCCTTTGTAAAACAAAAACATGTAGCTTTCTACTATTTTCTTTCATGTTTGCTCAAAACCAAAGATGGTGATGAAGAGCCATCCCAGACTTCCCTGTGTCTGACTAAATTACTGGAATATTTTCACGATAATTAGGTAAAGATTTACTTACTAGCATTTTCTACTTCACTGACTTCCCTTAACTCTTTCTGAGTGTTTAGTTAGCTTAGAGTAAATGTGTGTTTTTGTACTTATTATCCTGTAGCTTGCCTTTGCCTTAATTAAAAAAAAAAACATTTAATAACACATTTAAACAAAAATTTGACTTTACATTTCCAAGTAAAGTTTTAAATTAGCTTCTGCTCAGAGTATGGGAATCTGCGCACTTTAGCATCCACCTCATTTAACCCTGTCTCGTAGTTGTATAATTGCACACTTGAATGAGATAAGAAGTAGAATCTCAGGAACCAGTGTTGGCAAGAAAGTTCAGACTGTTAATTAAATACAAATCAAACACAAAGCTTTGTTAGGAAAAAAAAAACAACCAAGGTTCAAAATCAAAGACTAGAAAACCAAAATGTCGGTTTTGAATGCTGTGATTAAACCCACCTCCGGCTCTGTTCATTATAGGGCATCTGGCAGTGCCTTTTGACCAAGAGTCCAGGCTGGGAAAAAGCTGTGTTTAAATTGGCTGAGAGAAGGCATGGAGTTAGGCACTCTCCTTTTGTCTCAGAGGGGGTATAGTCTCTCCATTTGTTTCCCCCTTTAAATTTTTACTCTGTGAGCATTTACAAAGAAACATCAACACTCCAGAAATTCAGGAAATTATACCACCAGCCTGAGCCAGGTGGAGGGCAGGACAGCCAGCTGGTGTTGCTGAAACTACTCTGCCACAGTTGAGCTCCTCCCACTAACAACAGGCTAGGAGGAGAAATGCTATCCAACCTGAGGTCTGGTATGTATGCTCTTGTCCTAGGAGACTATACTTGACCCTGCTTAGAGATCTGTCAGGGGCCCTGGCTGAGTGTGTAGAATGAGTAAGACAGCTGTAACCAGTCCCCAGGAATCAGCTTTGAAGTTTGTGTTTGTGTGCATGCACGCACAAGTACATGTGGAGACCAAAGAACAACTTTGACTGCCATTCTTCGGGCACCACCCACCTTGTTTTTTTGAGACAAGGTCGTTTACTGGCCTGGAGTTCATCAAATAGGCCAGGCAGGTTGTCTAGCGAACCACAGGGATCCACCCATTTCCACTTCTTCATTGAGACTACAGGATGTGCTACCAAATCTGGCTTTTTACATGGTTGTTAGGGATCCAACTCAGATCCTCACGCTTGCAATTTACCAACTCAGCTATCTCCCCAGACCCCTTGTTTACTGTTTTTATACAATACTATGCATTTTTATAGCTTCACTTATCTTAAAAATAAGGGATTTACCAAAGGGCTGACGCCTTAACAGGAAAGCAGTGATCAATACATATGAAGACAGGAACATGTCTGGTGTCCTGGAGCCAGCTCCATCAGTTCACCTGTGCCAGACTGATCTCTCTGTTTCCCTGAGCATGGGCACTGGCTCTGGTGCCTTTGGCTGTATCATAGCACGGATGGAGCAAGCACAAAGCTCTCGTTTGTATGTCTTCCTCATAAAGCCTAAAGGGTCCACTTATGGAGGTCATGCTAATGACTACATCAAATCTAATCACTTTGCAAGGCCCCAGCTCTGAATGCCAGGATCAGATTAAGCTTTCATACTCTTAGATAATTTTAACATGAGCCTTGGTAACTCCTACATGACTTTGTAGGAATGATCAGTATTCAAAGCCTAACAGATTCTATGCAGAAGCTGTGCTATGGACAGGTAAGCCAGTCATTGCCAGAGAGAGGCAGAATCTGGACCGGCTGCTAGGATAAGAATGTAAGCAGTCATCCAGTACTTGACAGGTAGTAGCATCACTGGGGAATGGATTCAGGGTCCTTAGTGCAGAGCAGATGGAATCTCTGCCCCCAAACAGTTGTTCTGCTCTCCTCTACCCAGCATGGTCTGTTGCAGTCTGGAAAGGGTCTTGGTTTCTGAAGTGGAATTCTGAGAGTAAGGCCAGTTTCTCAGCCACCTGGCACAGTCCCTTATCTCCATCATTGTTAAACATAACAATGTTTGTCCCTTATCTCCAGTATTGTTAAACATAACAATGTTTGTGTTATTTCAAATGAACCATAGAGTTAGATCTACTAAAGTAGAGAATCAGAGATTGTTTTCTTATGGATTTTAGCTTTCAGAGGGCTGAAAGTGAAAATCAGCTGTCTATACAAACTAAAACTGGATAAAAAAGATTACTTCAAGGTACTCAGTAGAGACTTGGGGTTAATGAGGAATCAGGAATACAGAAGACACTCTGGGGATCCCCTGACATGGTAGCACAGGATTCTGGAGAGAGTCCTTGAGCTGAAATGGCCTTAGTCACCTTAGACTGTTACATGAATTATAAGGATGGTGCCCTGGTTAACTGACAACTAGTCAGAACTGGAATTACCTGGCAAGAGAATCCCAATTAAGGAATTTTGTAGGTCAGATTGGCGCCTGTGGGCATGTTTATAGGGAGTTGTCTTGATTATTAATTGAGAGGGAGACCCAGCTCACTACAGGTGTCCCCATTCCCTAGGCAAGTGGTCCTAAACTGCATAAGAAAACTGAACATAAGCCTACCTTCCAACCAGCAAGCCTCTCCAAGGTTCCTGTCTCACTTCTTTGGCTGTGAACTAATTTCCTTGGTTAGAAGTAATGGTCTGTACAGTAGCAGTCTGGTCTGCCTTCAAATTCCTGCCTTGACTTCACCCAGTGATGGACTATGATTTGTACGTGTAAGCCCAATAAACCCTTTCTTCCTCTAGTTTGCTTTGAATAGAGTGTTTTTATCATAGCAACAGAGAGGAAACAAACACAGACAGCTTGAGGCTTATAGCACAATCAACTGGCTTCTCATTTTTTATTCTTTTTCATTTTTATTTGTCAAGTTTAGGAAAGCCTAGATAGATGTACATATATATGGATATGTATGTGATATATAACATAACACATAACATTTTTCTGCATCTGCCTGATTTGAAAGTTACTAAAATAACCTTTATCCTTTTTCTTCTATGGAGTTAGATTACTTCAGGTCATTACTAATAGAAAGAAATCATTTGAGGGAAACTGTTCAAATTATATAGAATCTCTCAGGGAGGTTTTATTACTCTGTATATAGTAGTTAATAAGACAAAGATTTTAATAAAATCCTGGTGACAAATCCTTTACTTTGCATACTTAGAGCATGTTGCAGTTCCTGTTGCAGTTTATTTATACTTGTGATATTGTCTTTTTCTTTTCTAGGTATTAAAAATAATATACTACTTTGAATGTTTATGAGAATCATTAAAGATGCAGTATGTGATATGGAAAGTTCTACTAGGTTTCCTTTGATTTTTATCAGCGTGTGTTAATTATATATAATAATGGGTTTCATTATATCATTTCATACATTATATATTTATAACACAATTGCTCCTCTGTTATTTTTCTTGATCCCCTCCCCCTCTACTGATCTTCCCATCTTGTACTCTTCTGCTTTCATGTTTTTATTTAAATTATTTCATTAGGGTTTCTTATAGGATACTGAGTGAGGGCTTATGTACAGGAGTACAGACTGCTTACCTGTGACTACACCACTATGGGAATGTTCTTTCTTCCCTAGAAACCCTTAGTTGCCTATAGACCTGGTTACCATCTTGAACTTTTTGTTTGTTTTTGTAACACAGTCTCACTGTACAGCCCAGGGTAGCCTGGGACTCAGTACCACTAAGTACAACAGCGTCCTATATACTCAGCTGTTTTTAACTACAATTCTTCAAGCACATCTGCTGCATATATCACATGAAAACACGATTCCATCTACAGCGTCCATTACAATATCTAAATATAGAAGCAGCCACTTTTTCTTCTTTTTAAAAACTATTTCTATTTAAAACAATTTTTAAATTTAAATACATTTTGATCATATTCTTCCCCACCCTCAAATTTGTCAGATCCTCTCCTCCTCCCTACCCATCTAACTTTAAGTTCTTTCTTATAAAACAAACCCAAAACACAATACAACAAAACTCCCCAAACCTACAAAATAGACACAACATCACACACACACAAAAAATAAAAGTACACGAAAAATTGGTCTGACCATTATTTGTTGGTTAGTACTCCTAAACTGGAGTTCTGCCCAGAACAGTTGATATACCCAGTGTCATTTGCACAGGAGCTCTGCCCAGAACAGTTGACATACCCAGTGTCATTTGCACAGGACAGCATTGCTTTTCCTAAGCAGGTATAGATGACATTTCCATTGTTTACCCTAGTAGCTAGGCTTACACTCATTCTTTTTTTTTTTTTAATATAACCAAGTATAATAAGATACAACAAAAACTATCACATTAAAGTCAGACAAGACAGACCAGCAGATGGAAAAGAGGCCAAGAGAGGACACAAGAGTCAGAGTACAACTTGTTCACATGCTCAGGAATCCCTTATAAACACTAAACTGGAAGCCAGAATGTAAGCACAGAGGTCCTGGTGCTGTCTCGTGCTGGCCCTGTGCATCCTGCCCCAGTCTCTGTGAGCTCATATGAGCTTTGGCATGCTGACTTAGAGAGCCTTGTTTTCTTGTTCTCTTGGTGTCTCTCGTGCCCCCCGGGCTCCTACACTCTTTTCACCTCCTCTTCTACAGAGGGCTCCCTGAGCTCTGAGGGGAGGGTTTTTGTTTTTTGGGTTTGGTTTGGGCTTATTTGTTTGTTTTGTTCTTGTTTTGTTTTTGTTATTGTTGTTAATAGCGTCATTGGAAAATAATTTTTAAAAATTTTAATTACACAGAGAATAAGAAACATTACAAATATTATGAAAAGGTCCTTTACCAATTTACTGAGTTTTCATATTGTTGGTTTTTATTTTAAAAAATGGCAGCTACTGGTAACCATGTCTAGAAGAAGCTAAGGGAAGACAGGATGTCAAAGCCAGCCAGGGGGGGAGGGGGGAGGAGAAGGAGAAGAAAGAGGAGAGGGGAGAGGAGAGGGGAGGGGAGAGGGAAGAAGTGGAGAGAAGAGGAGAGGAAAGAGAGAGGAGAGAGAGAGGAGAGGAGAGAGAGAGAAGAGAGAGGAGAGAGAGAAGAGAGAGAATCTTTTCTCAAACAAACAAAACAACCAGCTCAAAAAAAATGTGCTTTAGTTTGAGAGGTACCAAGAAATTTATAATTCAGCTGTTTCCCCCCCACACACACACACACACTCTGCAACCCTCAATTTTATCATTAGAAGAACATTTCTTTTTTCAAGACAGGGTTTCTCTGTATAGCCCTGGCTGTCCTGGAACTCACTTTGTAGACCAAGCTGGTCTCGAACTCAGAAATCCGCCTGCCTCTGCCTCCCAAATGCTGGGATTAAAGGCGTGCGCCACCACGCCCGGCTGGCCTCTTCTTTAAGAGAGGTTACCACTGTATCTCAGTGCCTGGCTCTGCCTGACTGCTCTGCCTCTGTATAGTCCTGAGGCTATGGGGGAGGGGTGGGGTAGGCTGAGCAGCATTTTCTCAGGCAATGGTCAGTGGTCACTACCAACTGTGCCCATTTCAGATGTCTCTGGTGACAGGTATGTATTGGGCAGGCTAGCACCTCTAGACAGCTCTTCCTGTGGTCAGTTTAGTTCTCCATTTGGTCATTACCAAGAACCTGAGGGTCAGATGGTGACTTGCCACCTGAGGCACAGTTGAGTAGAGATCCATGCGTTCTTTCCCTGTTGTGTGTTTCAGAGGCTGGAGCACAAGGAAGTGTTGGCCGGCTTGCTGTTCCTCGTGTTCCCGTTCATTCCAGCCAGCAACCTCTTCTTCAGGGTGGGCTTTGTGGTGGCCGAGAGAGTCCTGTACATGCCTAGGTAATTACGCTGACTGGTTGCACAAACCCCAGGAGCTCCAGAGAGACAGTCCTGTGTAAGACAGTGGTGTCTGACTGAGCCTTGGTGTCATTCCCTCAACCAGGGAAAGGTGTGTGGGAGCAGGTGTGCCATGCCCTGTAGCTCTGAGATGCTCACCTGTGGGGAAGGGTGGGTCAGACCCTGCTTGCTTGTGTGCAATAGCTCACAGGCCGAGAGGTGAAAGCCTCAGAGTTGAACCGGAATTATAACTTCCTATATTCAGGATATGAGTAGCAGTGACTTCCCATACTGTCAGCCATTGTCCTAATGTGTTTTATAATTATAACTGTAATATTTAAACACTTGATGAATTGCCCAATATTATTATATTTAGTATCCCTCTTTATTTCCCCCTTTTAATTTACAAAGCAGGAATTACTCTTTAAAAAAATTATCTTTGGGGAAAATGACTTTAAAATAACAAAGGATGTTTAGCTGTGGCTCACATGCTGCTTAGTGTTGCAATACTGCCCTTTGTTTTAGCTTGTGTGTCATCTTATTCAGTGTCAATGCTCCAGGGCCACTCTTGCCGATGCATGGAACATCACTGAATCAGCAGACAGTCTTGATCTGACATTTACTAGTCATGTGACCTTGAACAGGGTATGAAGTACTTTTATATCAGGTATTCTCATTTTTAAAAGGGAAACTTGGTGGTATGCACTTATAGTCTCAGCACTTGGGAAGTGTGGCAGGAAAATCATGAGTTCAAGGTCACCTTTGAATAGAGACAGTCCAGGGACATCTTTGTAAGACAGAACATAAATGCTACCTATTCTAAGAGCTAAGCTGAGCTTAGCAGTTTCAGAATGCCCCTTTGCTTTAGGTTGTCTGATTCAGGTGAAAATAAAACTGCATTATAAAGAAAATGTCAGTATTTCCCAGAGCAAGTGCCTGCCTCTGAGAACCAGCCTGGATTTACTTATGTTAAACTCAGTAAAGAGTCTAACATCATCCAGAAAATGACTGTTCTTTCCTCTAGGCCCTGGCTTGGTACCTCAAAGCACATCACTGGAGGATACTCCTTCCTGCTAGTGACTGTGGTTGTAGACTGGGTCTAATGCTACTTATATTAATTCAGAGCTCCCCAAAAGTAAATGGGAATCCATACATCCTAAATGTAAGATGTGAGGGTCCCTGTCCCCAGTTAGCTTTGATTGGTAAATAAAGTTGCTGGTGGCTAATGGCTGGCAAGGGTGACAAAGGTGGGACTTTGAGGATTCCCTGGCAAGGAATGCAGGACAGAGGAAGAAGAACCACCATGCCAGCGAAGCAGAAAAATGAGACCTGAGAAGTGCAGGACAGAGAGATAAGAATCTAGAATCACAACCCAGGATGGCTGCAGGCCAGAGTGGCCAAAATGGAATGTAAGTTTTAGTAAGTAATAATTCAGGAATATCAGAGGGGAGAGTTTATTAGCCATGGGTATATTGGGAGTTGCCCTGTCATTCAGCTGCTTAGGGCATACTAAATATAAGGGGTGTGTGTGTGTGTGTGTGTGTGTGTGTGTGTGTGTGTGTCTTTCATTCCAGAATTCACAGCATTGGGTCTGTAGCCACTGGACGAGTAGAGTCTACAGCTACAGACTGTTGTCCATGTTTCACTGTGCGCAGCATGGCTACAGACCCTGAAGAGAGAGAGAGTCTTAGCAGAGGCCAAAGCCTCTTGATCAGAGGGCGACTGACTTCTTACTCTTGAACCATGGTCGGGGGCAGCTAGAAGGTCAGATGACTCAAGCCCCTGCTTGACTTCTTAGTCTTAACCACGTGTGAGTTGAAGTGATGAGGATGAGAGGCATAAACAGTCGTGCAGGTTAGTGCAGGCACCCAGAAAACAGTAGCATCTTTCATGTCCCTGACCAGAGACTGGTCCTGGCCATGCTTCTGCCCTGGAAAAAGGCAAGAAATGCCAGAGGGGGCTCTGGCTTCTTGCTAAATGACTTGGAGGTATGAGATTGTAGACTCTCACTAGAAGGGTCTAGTGAGCAGCTTTGATTTCCACAAGGGAACTAGGTTATCTCTCTCTCTCTCTCTCTCTCTCTCTCTCTCTCTCTCTCTCTCTCTCCACAGTCTCACTATGTAGCAGTAGACTGCCTAGAATTTAGCATATAGACCAGGCTGGCCTTGAACTCAGAGAGGTCTGCCTGCTTCTACTTTCTCATGTACTTTACCAATATAAAGACATGCAGCACCATACCCAGCTAGGGTCTCAGTTCTTGAGGATCTGTTACACTCTTAAAGCTGTTGTGGAGCCGGGCGGTGGTGGTGCACGCCTTTAATCCCAGCACTTGGGAGGCAGAGGCAGGCAGTTTTCTGAGTTCGAGGCCAGCCTGGTCTACAAAGTGAGTTCCAGGACAGCCAGGGCTATACAGAGAAACCCTGTCTCGAAAAAAAAAAAAAAAAAAGCTGTTGTGGATGAATGCCCAGGGAGAGGGTTATTGAAGGGAAAGCTATTAGTGCCTGGTTAAAAGAGTAGATTCTACCTCTGGCCCTCAAAGGAGACATGACATTCTGATCGGCTCCAAAGATTAGAAAATTTACATTATCGTCTCCTGTCTTTAGAGTTAATGCAGCTTTAAAAGGGTGGTGGTGGTAGGGGGAATGTAGCTGGGCCTGTCAGTCACCCCAGCAGCAGACCACCCCTCAGGAAGAGTGTGATACCTAAAGCCATGCTAAGGAAATGGAAGGAATAATTATTGTTTTAATGAGATAATGCACTTGTCCTTCCCCAGAACACTAGCCCTGTTCAGTCACTTACAGAGCCCCTGTCATATAGCTCTGTTAAATTTGCATGGTTTTCTGAGTGACTCATAGAAGTATAACTTTCCGTTTGTTTTTTCTGTCTCTTTTTTCAAAGCCTGCACACACTTTTTCTTGACACTTTGGAATTTCTCACTCTTTGTCTGAAGCAACACGTGCACACACACACACACACACATACACACTAACTTGCTTTCAAATTTCTCTCTCTCTCTCTCTCTCTCTCTCTCTCTCTCTCTCTCTCCCTCCCTCCCTCTTTCCTTCTCCCCTCCCCCATCCCCTTCCTTTGGAAACTGCTAGGGTTGAAGCTTCTCTATCCTATTGTTTTTCTCCCAAACTCCAATGAAATTGTTCTTGCGTTTCCTTTCAAATCCTATGGACTAGGGACCCACAAAAGGAAACCTTGATTTCACTAATAATTAAAAGAAGAAGGCAAAGATGAAAGGGAAGAAAAAGAAATGAGGAGGAGGAAAGGGTGCCTAGCTGTCAGTGTTCCTAGAGAAAGTGAGCTTCCTACACGCTGTATGCTTGTTTTGTGGTGTTATGGAACCATTGACCTTGGGTGCTCCTACCAGACCACAGAGAAGCCCAATCCATCCTCCTAGAAACTTGTCTGTGTTCAGCAGCGTACAGGGACTGATTTGTCTGTTTTACTAGAAAAAGCCAGATTGAGCCTGACTCACAATGCCCTTTTATCTTCCTCCTTTGTGATTAACAATGCACAAGCCACTCAAACTCTATGGCTGCTGTTCTCCTCCCAGGCTAACCCAGAAAAGGCCCTTTTCTTATTTGCTGCCAGAAATTTTTGGATAAAAAAAACAGAACTTGGCTATTTGCTTGGCTCCTGGGGTTAGAGTTTTGCTATCAAAACACAATGAAATAACATTTTCTTGCTCTGATAAATGCCACTTTTGTGCATATCATGTTTGAGCAGGCCAGGGAGTCTGGGGCTAAAGTCATTCTTTAACAGAAATTTTGCTCTTTTATTCTGACTCCAAGAGAAGCATATAATTTTATGGATATCTTTTTGCATTTTACATTAAAAAAACATAGTAGAAGGCTCAAAAAATAAGAAAACAAAACAAAAAACAGAAAACCCTAAAATTCCATAGAATTTATGAAGCAACAATGGTTGATGAAATCTCTCAGGCAGTGTATCACAAGCAGTTGACAGTCACATGCATTGCAGACTGCGGTCCTTCCATTCTAGAAAGTGCATTGCCCAGCTACTGCAGGGGAGCCTGGGTGAGCAGAGAAGGGACAGACTGCATGAATTAGGAAGGCAGAAGTTCAAGAATGTGAGTCACCCCCATATGCTTAAAATGTATTAAATGTGAGCTTGTTAGGGACACATATGTCAATACCAAAGTTGTGTAAGGGAAGATTTACATATGTGTTTGTTTCTGACGTATGTGAATGTCAATATAAGTATATGACAACATATATTTCACATACTACCTGTTTGTCTTACGTTGTATGACAATTACACCACATACCATAGTAGATTAATCCAATACTTGAAGCAAATACTACTGTACAGGTGAGATTGTAGTTTCAAAGATATTTTTCATGAGTGTTCTTAAAATGGTTGCAATTGTCCTGTTTAGATGCTTTGTTTAAGGAGGCCTTTAATAAACTGAGTTTATCGACAGCTCTAATCACATGCTTTAACCATATAAAGAGTGTCTTAGAGTTTGTATTCCTGCACAGAACATCATGACCAAGAAGCAAATTGGGGAGAAAAGGGTTTATTCAGCTTATACTTCCACATTGCTGTTCATCACCAAAGGAAGTCAGGACAGGAATTCATACAAGGCAGGAACCTGGAGGCAGGAGCTGATGCAGAGGCCATGGAGGAATGCTGTCTACTGGCTTGCTTCCCCTGACTTGCTCAGCCTGCTCTCTTATAGAACCCAAGACTACCAGCACAGGGATAGCACCACCCACAGTGGGCCCTTCCCACTTGATCACTAACTGAGAAAATGCCTTACAGCTGTATCTCATGGAGGCATTTCCTCAATGGAGGCTCCTTTCTCTGTGATAACTCCAGATTGTGTCAAGTTGACACACAAAACGAGCCAGTACAACTAACCCCTTGTCAACTTGACACACAAACACATCACTAGTAAGCCTCGATCCATACTTTCTTATTGATCCCCAAGATCTAAATAGCTTTAAAAGTCCCACAGTCTTTATGTATTAAGTTTTTAATCCCTTTAACATATCCAATCTCTTTAAAATTCAAAGTCTTTTTACAATTCAAAGTCTCTTAACTGTGGGCTCCACTAAAATACTTTCTTCCTTCAAGAGGGAAAAATACACAGTCACAATAAAAAACAAAAGCAAACTCTAACCATCCAATGTCTGGGATCCACTCACAATTTTCTGGGCTCCTTCAAGGGCTTGGGTCACTTCTTCAGCTCTGCCCTTTGTAGCACACACTTCTAGGCTCCAGCTGTCTGTACTCCACTACTGCTGCTGTTCTTGGTGGTCATCTCATGGTACTGGCATCTCCAAAACACTGCTGTCTTCTGCTACAACTGGACCGCCCTTTCACAAATAGCCTCTCATAGACTCTTCATAGTACTAAGTCTCAACTTCCCTGCATGAAGGCCCATCAGTCCTGGGCCTTCAACTGCCACTGAGGCTGCACTTTCACCACTGGCCTCTCACAGTGCCAAGCATCAGCTGTTCTTCATGACCCCTTTGTGCCTTCAAAACCAGTACCACCTGACTGACTCTTATACATTACCAAGTCTGGCTGCCAACACAAGGTACAACTGTGGCTGATGCTGGAACACAGCTTCTCTGTACTCTCAGGAAACACTTCCCAGAAGATTTCACCTTAGTGATGCTGGTCTCCTCTAAATCACTGCTAATTTCTTAGCTCCAGCTAACCAGCATCAATTGTCCTAGTAATGCAAAGGTTTCAATTTAATAATTCTGCTATCTTGTTAATCACAGCTGATTTTTTTAGCCCCAGCTAATCAAAACCACAGAATCTTCACAATCAAAATATCAATGGCCCTGATAAGAGTCTTTAATCTTCTCTCTGAAATTTCACAAACCAGACCTCCATCATTTGCATTGTTCTCAACATTATCTTCCAAGCTCCTACAGAACGTCCTGCAGAGCTCTTAACACCCAATGGCTCTTCTAGCCCAAAGTTCCAAAGTCCTTCCACAGTCCTCCTCAAAACATGATTAGGTTGTCACAGTTATACCCTACTCCTGGTACCAACTTTTGTCTTGGTTAGAGTTTTTACTGCTGTGAACAGACACCATGACCAAGGCAACTCAAAAGAACCACATTTAATTGGGGCTGGCTTACAGGTTCAGGTTCCTGCCATTATCATCAAGGCAGGAGCATGGCAGCATCCAAGCATACATGGTACAGGAGGAACTGAGAGTTCTACGTCTTCATCTAAAGGCTGCTAGCAGAATACTGGCTTCCAGGAGCTAGAATGAGGCTCTTAAAGCTCACACCCACAGTGACACACCTACTCCAACGGGACTACACCTTCTAATAGTGCCACTCCCTGGGCCAAGCATATACAAACTATCACAAAGAGTAATATAGCAAAAGCATTCACAGATAGGAAAACACTGTACATGACAATGTGGCTGCTCCTGTTTTACTCAGTTTCTGAAACATGTTTGTATACATTATTTCATGCTTTCCTTTGAAGTAGGTATATAGGCAGTATTAATCCCATAATACACAGCTAAGCCTCCAAGTGGTTAAACTACTCATCCTGGACTCATGTTTCTAATTCTCTGATTGCTCAGAAGTTCCCTTTCCTTCATCCTGAAGCTTCAAATGGTCTGTGCCTGGGACTCTGCACACCCTCACCTTACTCGTCGCCTGAGGTCTCAGCACTGTGCTGTGACTGCAGGAGCCTGGTGCTGAGACAACTGTTGTGACCTAGAACATGCTCAGATCTTATAGATTCCTTCCCTTCTACTTTGTTTAGCAGAAACTAAGTGCCTACTTCTAATACTATTGTAGCACAAGAATCTTAATGTTACCATTTATTATTTAATGTGCAGTGGGCATGTGTGGCATTAAATCATGTCCCTTTACCAAGGAATGAAATAAGAGCTGGTGAATTTAAATAATTTGCCCCAGATCAACAAGTATCAAGGTAGAGATGTAGACCAAGGGTATCATCAAAGACCTAAGGAAGAATCATGTCAGTTATCAGAATGGGAACCAATGACAGTTGTCCCTGGTCATTCTGAGGCCACATTGGAAAATGACACAGCAATCTTCCATCAGTCACTCATGATGAAAACTTCCATCTTAACTTAGGAGCACAGCACCTCGTGCAGGCCAGGAAGCTGCTCAGCAGGGCCACTGGGACACTTCTTAGATTGATTGAACTCTCACTTCCAAATAAATGTAGTCTTCTGGAGAATTTTCCATTAAATATTTGAGATGGAGAAAAAATAGGGCAGAAGTAGGGGTGCCCTTAGGTAATGGGAAGACATGGGGGTGCTCTTAGAAGCTGCAGCTTCTGAATAGTCACCAGTGGCTTAGGACACAGCTACCTGCAGTGCTCAGCTTAGTGTGTCTGGGCTTCCCTTCTGAACCACATGGGGGATAGCACCCGTGAGATGGGAATAAAAACTTACTGTGAGATGTCTTGTGAGAAGAGACATCAATGAAGTAGAAAGACGGAAAGGATGTGCCCCTTTAGACCCTATAGAGAGTTTAAAGGTGATAAAATTAAAGGGCTATGTCCCTCTTGTATTATTAGTTTTATCTATAGATAATCTCAGTGGATCATTTGAACTTTTTCACAGATTTGAAAGGTAGGCTTTGAGCTGTACTTGGTGGTAAGCCTGTGATCCTAGCTACCTCCCAAGTCCTTCCAAGTGTGACCACCTTGATTAAACCTCTTTCTTCTGACTTTTACTATTAATTTAGCCTTTTTATTGGCTTACTAAAGATGAGTGGCAAAATCTGGGCTGTGACCCTAAGTCCAATAACACCTCCAAGCCTGATGATCTGATTTTGATTCCTGTAAATCACATGGTAGGAGAGAACCTGCTCCCAGAAGCTGTTCTCAGACCTCCACATGTGTATACCTCTCCTTCCCAATCTCTCTCTCTCTCTCTCTCTCTCTCTCTCTCTCTCTCTCTCTCTCTCCTAAAAAAGAGAGAAAGGAAAAAAATGAAACCTAGTGATGAGTACAGCCATTTGTTTAAGGCTCTGTAGGTTTGTGAAATGCTCCCAAATGTGAGCTTTTGTCTTGTGGCTCTGCAGGTTCTGACTCTGTCCAGTGCTGGGTTTATATGGGCTCCTGAGTGCCATGCATGGAAATCTCTAGTCAGCAGCCCAGAGGATCCTTATCCAGGGTAACCAGAGCAAGGTAGACTCAGGTTCCATCTCCCTGGAAACAAAAGCATGGAGGTTCTTATTTGCTTGATTTTCCACATTCTCTGTGAGGCCTCATCCTGCCCCTGGCAATAGAAAGAGCATGTTTCTTTTGATTGCTACTGGGAACTGCACTAAAACAGATGTTGAAGGATGAAGTTTCAGAATGGAGGAGTCTGTCAGTCACTGCAGTGTTTGGATCTGAAAGAATGTAACGGTTTTCAAGAAATTGCAATCCTAGCAGAGATTATTTTCAGTGGCTTACTTAACATTTCTGAAACCATGTGTCAATCCAGGGACTTTGGGGAAAAAAAAACAATTTATCATGTTACTTGATACAAAAAATGTATGCCAAATGATATAGAGGAGCTCTTCATTCTCATAGAGCAGGGGTCAGCAAACTGTGGCCCATGAGTCAGGTCTGGCTTTCTACTGTTTTTACACATACATTTTGTTGGTGCACAGACACACCTGTGCATTTACACAGTATGTGCCTGCTTTCACACAAGCAGAACATGAAGGTAAAACAGCAGAGACATGATGGCCTACATAGAGATGAAGGGAACTTATTCTCTGCTCTCCAAAAGTCTGGCTATTCATGTCCAGTAAAAGGAATTGACAGTAAGTAGGCTGACAGGGGACAAGGCAAACAAATACATTGATGTACAGCAGAGAGCACAGTAACTCTCAGCTCAGAGAAGGTCAAAGCTGCACTGTCCCCTTAGCAAAGAGGCCAGTTGGGGCCCCAAAGAGCAGACAGTGGTTTGCACAGTGCTCTCTGTGGTGACTGGTTTCAGTCTCATGTTGCATCCCTAAGGGGTTTACAGGCTATTGTATTTCCATCCAGTCTTTAGGTAGATAGAGGAACAAGAAAGCTCTTCCATGTGTTTCTGAGAAAACAGGATTGAGAAAAAAGAGAAAGAGAGGGTGAGGTAGGGGAAGTCAGCAGCCCAGAGGATCCTTATCCAGGGTAACCAGAGCAAGGTAGACTCAGGTTCCATCTCCTGAGGAAGTCAGAGGGATCTTGAAGCTGCTGCTTCAGTCTAGCAGGTAAGTCCAGGGCACTTGGGGGATAATGCTTTGTGAGCCCCAGTATGCAAGACAGCAATACCATCTACTGGCTACCCTTTTAGAGGAGTAATTTGCAAGCCTCTGAATTTTAGCATTCTGTCAAAGTCTGCATTTCCGGATTGTTGAGTGCTATCTTTGGGGCTGTAGATAAGTTATTTAGCTCACCGGTAGTTTTGGTTTCTTCACTCAGGACATGGATGGCACAGAGGATTTAAAGCTCAAGTTAGATAACATATACAAAATACAATCCTTGCCCTGAAAATGCTGTGGAAAGCTCAAAAGAAACACTTAGCATATTGCCGGGCACTGAGGAAGTACCTGTGAATACTCAGATATACAAATTGATGATGGTTTCGGTCATTGCCTTCATTTTCTTGTCTATCCACGCTCAGTACACTGCTGGGCGGCAGTTGGGATTCCATCCTCTTCCTTCCTGCTGCTCTGTCATAGGCAGCTCTGGCTCCCACAACTAGTGAGGTCTCTGTGTGCAGAGCTAAAAGGAGAGTAAGTGAGACTGGGTACACAGTTATATCAAAAACTATAGTAGGTCAGCATGTGGGCGAGGTCCCAAGTCTGAATTCCTGGCCGGGTTAGTCTTACTGCTCCTCTGCTCACTGGATGTCTGACCTACCTTGGCATCCTTCATCACCACACTTAACAGCATCTTCTTGGGTTATGAGCCTATGGCACCTGTAACGTTGAGAATCAGTGGTGCTGAGTCAAATATAGAAGCTGCTGGCCACGAAGATGAGCCCCTGCCCCTTAGCAGACTGTGTTGTATAGAGGAGAGTGAAGATAACCAGATTGAGAATACAAAGGTTTGCATGGCGTGTGTCCCATGCATTTCAGGTCTTTCCTCAAATGTCTGCAGGTACTTATTTGACCTTCCATGTTGAAATACCCATCTTTCCCCTGCTTGGTTTCTCATTTGGCATATTATAACACATATTATGACACATGCTCTGTATTTAATCTGCTCATTCACTTACTTTTTCATCCCTGTGTTCCAGGATAACTATGGTCTTTTTTATTCACTGATCAGTTTGTGGTGTCTGAAATAGTCATATATACATAATGTTCATTAAAGTATAATCAATGAGAGCTTGATCCCACGTGAAGAAAATCAGCTCCACAGAGTTGTCCTCTGATCTCCACACAAGAGGCACACTCACACAATGATAATTAAAAATTAACATTCTTGCCGGGCGTAGTGGCACAACGCCTTTAATCCTAGCACTTGGGAGGCAGAGGCAGGCGGATTTCTGAGTTCGAGGCCAGTCTGGTCTATGGAGTGAGTTCCAGGACAGCCAGGGCTATACAGAGAAACCCTGTCTCGAAAAACCAAAAAAAAAAAAAAAAAATTAACATTCTTTGAAAAACAAGTTATAATGTAGGAAAGAATAAAATCTAGAGGACCTTGTTATGGCCCTACTATTCTGTTGCTGTGAAGAGACACCATGGACTAAGGCAACTCTCATGAAAGAAAGTATTTAGTCCGGGGCTTGCTTGCTTACAGTTGAGAGGTTTAGTACAGTATCAGCATGGTGGCATGCCAGCAGGGTGCTAGAACAGAGGCTGAGAGCTAAGTCCTAATATATAGACTAAGAGAGAGGGCCAGGCATGGGCTTCTGAAAGCTCAGTGTCAACCAAGAAACACAGTTCCTCCAACAAGGCCACACCTACTCTAACAAGACCAGACCTTCTAATACTTTAAAATAGTGTCACTCCCTGGTAACAAAGATCTCAAATATATGAGCCTATAGGGGCTGTTCTAATTCAAACCACCACACTGACACTCCTACCCACAGCAACCCCCTCCCCCCCTCAGGCACCCCCCAGTGACTTCTGTGACCTCTCACCCTCAGTGAGCTTGCTCCTTTGCTTTGTTCCAGCATGGGCTACTGCATTCTGTTTGTGCATGGACTGAGTAAGCTCTGTGCTGGGCTGAGCCGGTGCGGGGCCACCTCCCTGATGGCGTCCACTGTATTGCTGCTGCTGCTGTTTTCCTGGAAAACTGTGAAGCAGAATGAAATTTGGCTGTCGAGAGAGTCCTTATTCAGGTATGATTAAACAGGTAAATGTACATCTCTTCCCACTCTTGCATTGATAACAGATTTGTCTCCAAATGAAGTAACGTGATTATGGTAGTGTGTCGTAGAAAATCACTTTTTAATAAGTTGGGAATGAAAGATAATTTTATTTGGGAGCTTAATTTTCGATTTTTAAAAGGTGTTATATGAAGTTTAACATGAACTCGCTCTGAGTGAATTTATAAGATTAAGAAGATTCCAGGTCTGTGAATTTGGGTAGAAATACCTACTGATATAGAATCAGTAGAATCAGTCACCGAAATGTAATCTATATGCCTCATTTCATCATCCAGCCAGGTTCAGGGGGAGGTGAGCACGCAGCAGGAAGGTGAGGCTGTGGCTCTCTCTGGAACATCCCAGAGCATTAAATCAGAAGCTACAATCTCATTGCTTATTTTAAACATTGATTATAGGTGAGGAAATAAAAAACTTTCTTTTTCTGCGGATTTCTTCCCTCTGTGGTGCATTTTATCTGGATGCATGTTGTTGGGCTGATATTAGGAGCTCAGGAATAAAGCACTTGCCAAGCATACTGGCTTAGAGCCCCAGCATTATCCATGCACGAGTGTGTATATTAATGTATGAATGTGTATAGTATATGTTCTGTGAATATACTTATATAAATGTCTGTATTTGTATTTATATATACATAAACATACATGCACATGTGCATGTGTTCATATATATGTGTATATATGCATATGTACATGTTTACATATATATATACATATATATATTACATATATTGTATAATTTACATATACTTATGTATGTTAACCTATAGCTTTCAGTCTATCCCTAAGTGTGACTATTAGTTGTGGAGGAGTGAATGAATAAATGGATAGATGAGGCAGATAGTCACTTCACTAGGCTTTGTTACCTTTGGAAAGAATGTGTCTGAAGCCAGATGTGGTAGCATAGACCTTTAATTTCAGCACTTGTGAGGCAGGCATATCCCTCTGAGTTTGAGGTCAGACAGTTCCAGGATATCCAAGGATGCATAGTAAGACACTGTGTCAAAAGAAAAAAGAAAAAGAAAGAAAAGAAAAAAAAAGAAAGAGAGAAAGAAGAGAGGAGAGGAGA
>LR749533.1:1254151-1321169 GCA_902729485.2 Mus minutoides
TCCACAAAGCAGCCATTGGAATCCTCAAACACTCAACTGTTGGTCTCATTTCTGTTCTTCAAACCCTGCCTTGACTCCTCCACTGCTTTTCAAAGCCCAGGGTTTCCTGCTTGATCACCAGACTCTTGGTCTCCCCACTCGGAGTCTGGTCTCTCAGTGATCAAGTGCCTCTTAGTCTCTCTCAGCCCCCATGTCCCCAATGCCCCTACTCTTATTTCCCTGTCAGAAAACAAAGGATAGGAAGTGGGACGTGGCCACAGACCTAAGTGTCAGACCACCACCCTCCACCCAGTGACCCACTTCCTCTAGCTAGCCCCTACCTTCTAAAGACTCTACAACTTTCCCAAGGATCCCCACCGTGAGCTGTGAGGGGCACCTCACATTCAGACCACTTCTGCTCAGGACATTGCACTGCCTCCTCTTCTAGCTCCTAACCCAGCTCTTGTCTTTATCCTCAAAGCCTTAGCTTTGTTGCTTGCCTTCTGAAGGTTCTGTGTCTGCTCTGAGCTAAGCTCACTGTGATCTGTTGATATAACACCCACTTAGGAGTGTTTGTTTCATTGTCCACATGTCCTCAGCCCTATAAGGTTCTAAGAACAGACTCTGCAGCCATTTTATATCTCAGCTTCTGGACAGCACGGTCCTGAGCGGGCTCCACACAGGTACTGAATGGCTGTAGCATTCTGTATCTGTAGACTGGTTTTTTTTTTTTTTTCTTTGTTTTGTTTTTTTGAGACAGGGTTTCTCTGTGTAGCCCTGGCTGTCCTGGTCTCTGTAGACCAGGCTGTCCTTGAACTCAGAAATCCGCCTGCCTCTGCCTCCCAAGTGCTGGGATTAAAGGCATGTGCCACCACTGCCCGGTTTAGACTGTCTTTTCTTTTCTTTTCTTTTCTTTTCTTTTCTTTTCTTTTCTTTTCTTTTCTTTTCTTTTCTTTTCTTTTCTTTTCTTTCGAAGCCACCAGACTTCTGGAATGCTGCATTTACTGCAAAGCATACATTCTAGACCCAGACATGTGATCATTATATTGTTGTAAAGTAAAGCCCTATTTTACTGCCCCTATCTCCCTCCCCAACCCCAACCCCAATCCCAACACACACACACACACCCTTGTTGGAGGAAGCCGAGATGTGGGAGGAAGCCAGGATGTGGAAAGAAGGCTCAGAGCAAGGACACCTTATGTTAAATTTCATCTGATGCCTCAAAGGAACGGTTTTGTTATGGGTTGTGCCTTCTCACTTTATGAAATCCATCTCATCTTGCCTTCTAGTACTTGTATTGCACAGACAGTCACTTCGACTACTTCATTTCTATCTATAAAAAGTCTGAGAGAGAAGAAGGGCTTGCCTGAGGCTGGAATCACTCGACAAGGGACAGTGTCTGTATCATCTTCTGTGGGGTCTAACTTGACCACGTTGTTCCTTATATCACATCCTCTGCCTGCTGCTCCCTACGATGGAAGGCCAGGCTAGCCTGGCCACTTGAAGGCTTTGTGCCCTGGTTCTGTTCTGCTCCCTCATGGGTGCAGTTAAGTTCTGCTGTGCCCTCAATGAAAAGCCTCAGCAGAGATGACGACACCTGACCAAGCTCCCAGCGAATCTCCCGCAGAGAGCAGGGTCCTCATGTGCTCCTGCAGGGGACACTGTGTTCTCCTCAGTCGGGTGTTATCAGGTGTGCACACCTAGCTACAGCCTTCGCTCCTTCCCTCTAGTCACTCATATAATCACAAAATTCAGAGACTTGTTTAAGATGAAGATGATGGACATGCAAAGGCAGCTTCCTAAAGCTGGGAGTAAAACACAAAGAGTCTGACAATAGTGTGATTTTTGTTTTCTTTCTTTTCTTATATCCATTGTAGGTCTGGAGTTCAGACTCTACCCCACAATGCCAAGGTTCATTACAACTACGCCAATTTCCTAAAAGACCAAGGTCGGAACAAGGAAGCGATCTACCACTACAGAACCGCACTCAAGTAAGCACCACAGAGGCCTTTGCTTTGTCCTGTGACCAGGCCTGCTCATGCCACTGCCCCTCCCAGGGTGTGTGGTTAGTCTTTTCTCTTGACAGTGAACTGGCTCGCCCTTGGATTCTGAGTCTTTGGGCTCAGCATTCATGTCTGCCACAGATGCACCCCCTCAGTGTTCCTGCTTTTTCCATAGCCAACACACTGTAAAAAATAAAATTGGCATTGCTACACATAACACAGTGGGCTGAAACTCAGCTGGATGCAAATATGTAAAGCAGGAGTTTCTTGTTAAAAATACACTGGTAAGTTTGGAGAGGAATATTCTAACTTTTAATAGTATGTATATAGAAAGCTCTAGGCCTCTCATATCCGCATTTTTTGTAGTGTATGTTGGTAGGGTGTATGTATGTGCATGTTTTATGGAGGCCTGAGGGCCACCTCAGGTGCCATTTCTTGGACATTGTACACTTTGCTTTGAAACAGTCTCAGCAGCCTAGGAATTCCAATTAGTCAAGGCTAACTAGCCTTGGAGACCTTGTCTCAAAAAAGCCAAAACAGAAAAAGGAAGATATATTCCACCATTGTTACACATAAAGTATACTTGACCTTAATAGTGGATATTTTATAGTTTCTCTTTCATTCATGAAGAAAAACACTGTCCAACAGTAAATGTGACCTTAATCCACAGCTGGGCCAAAGGCTTACATTAAATTCTCTGGCAGTTGATTCCACAAAATTATAGTAGCCAGTTTGGAGTTTCTGCTCCTTTCCTGTGAAACAATAAAAATAAATGTTTGACTCTAGAAGAAATATACACCCTGAAGAATGGGAGAAGATAATCAAAGCTATAAATCCAATGCTGAAATTAGTGAATTATTTAATGCGCTCAGCCTGGATTCTGAATGTTTCTGATTTAAAAATCTCGTTTTAGTATGTCCTCCTCTGCCGTGGACCATCAATGGATATGAACCTTTTACTTTCTGTTTTAAAGTAAGCTGTCACTCTTTGTGTTAGACAAAAGAGGAAAATCCCAGGACCATTCATCATCTTGGCAGCTGTTTATCCTTGGTGACTGGAAGATTGCCCATACTTTAGTACTGCTATTTCATCCTGGGATTGCTGACAGGGACTCATCTCCTCCCCAATGGCCCTTCTTCCCTTTCAACCCTAGAGTATCTCATGCTTTCCTTATTTACCACAGCAAGGAAGAAGTGACTGGGGAAGCAGCAAATTAAAGGCACTGGGGTTTGCTGCAATCCCCCCCCCCCCCACACACACACACACTGAAATGACCTTGTAAACCCCACAGGCAATGGAATTTATCTATTGTATTATCAAGGAGCCAAGAGCAGAGGGGAAGTGCAGCCAGGCTGTAGACCTCAAAGCCCACCCAGTGACCTACTTCCTTCAGTGAGGCTCCCTCCTACAGGTTCTACAACTTTCTCAAACAGTTCCTCCATCTGGGGGCCAAGTGCAAGTGCTTGGGACTGTGGAGCCACTTCATTCATATGCAGACCACCTCAGAAACCTTGGCCTTACATCCTCAACAAAAGCCAAGCTTTTGTTGTTAGCTTTGTGTTTCTGCAGGAATCACCTCTCCAGTTTGACACTAAAAGCCTGAGATTCTGTATTAGTCAGGGTTCTCTAGAGTCACAGAACTTATGGAATGTCTCTGTCTATTAAGGGAATTTATTGTAATGACTCACAGTCTGCAGTCCAACTAAACCAACAATGGCAGATGTGAATGGGAAGTCTAAGAATCTAGTAGGTGCTCAGTCCCACCAGGCTAGGTATTTCCAGCTGGTCTCCTGTATAAGCTGGAATCCTGAGGAAGTAGGTTCCCACAGATGTGCTGCCAAGTAAGTGCAAATGGGAAAAAAAGTGAACCTTCCTTCTTATAGTGTCCTGATACAGGCCTCCAGAAGAAGGTGTTGCCGAGGTTAAAGGTTAGTACCACCTCTGGATTTTGAGCTTCCTTGTCCCAGGCTGGCCTTGACCTCAGAGATCTGCTTGCCTCAGTCTCTGGGATTAAAGGCATATACTATCTTGCCTGAGCCTATGGCCACTGTGCCTCAAGATCTGGATGAAAAGCATGTGTCATCTCATGTTAAGATCTGGGTCAAGCCGGGTGTGGTGGCGCACACCTTTAATCCCAGCACTCGGGAGGCAGAGGCAGGCGGATTTCTGAGTTCAAGACCAGCCTGGTCTACAAAGTGAGTTCCAGGACAGCCAGGGCTATACAGAGAAACCCTGTCTCGTAAAACCAATGACATCATACCTCCTAATCTTTCTCAAACAGCTCCACTAGCTGGGGACCAAGCATTGAAATATATGTGCCTATGGGAGCCATTCTCATTCAAACTACCACAGGACGTATCAGGCCAACAAAATTTTTCTCTTGTATAAAAGAAAAGTCCAAAGTGATGGGTAATTTCCATTGTTGACTTGACTGGTTAAGAAACACCTAGGTCGTTGATGAGGGACACTTCTGGCTGTGTCTGTGAGGGTGTTTCCAAAGAGGGAAACTGGCACTACTCCACAAGCTGGGGTCTTTAGCTGAATGGAAAGGGGAAAGGAGGAAGCTGGCTTAATGCCAGGATTAATTACCCTTTGGGGTAGGTATGAGCGAGCAGCTTTATTCCCTACATTTTTATCTTCTCAAAGTAAATCCCCCCCCCAAGTTGCTTCTGCCATATATTTTACCACAGGTACAAGAAAAGGAAATAATACATCACCCACGATTTGATTGTCTAATACAGGGAAAGAAATGAACTAAAATCTATTGCAGTTTGTTCAGTGTATGGAACAGACTTGGCAGGAGAACAGAGCCTGTTGACGTAGTTCTTTGTATCTCCTCCCACACATGATGACTAGAATTCTTCAGGGAGATCCCATTAAATTGAGATGACTGTCTGTGGGAAATGAACTAACAGAGGAATAAATATTACAGAAGCATGGTTGTCATTAGGGTCTGAGGAAACCTAAGGTGTCTAATCAACCACTGTTCTTGATGCTTCTAGTGCGTGAGCACTAGCTCATTGTAATTCCTTTAAAATGCTGTTTATAAACTGCTGGAGTTTGATTATTAAATATCAGGAGTCAACGAGTGTTTCTAAAAGCTTTACAGTCTGCCCAGAGGGAAAATTTCAAATGTCTTTCTTGTGACCATGACACCTTATGTCTGTCTTGTGTCACTGGAAAGAATTAAAATCTTAATATAGTTTGTTAGCTAGGTTTAGCCTCAGGGAGATGATTTCTTTGGCTGGTATGGTGTTTTATCTGAGGAGGTCTAAAGAGCTTTCCAATTACCACAAGGAAGTATTTGAAATTATTTTTGTTTCTTCCTGTTGATAAACCAAGAAGAAATTACATTCTTAATCTACATACATAGATACATACATAAATGTCACATACACACATGCATGTATACTCACACATATACATATGTCTCATATTCATAAAGTTTAAGGAATTAACATTATTTAGAAAGATTCTGAATTTTAGTGAAATTGTGGCCAATTCATCAACCAAGTTTCAAAATGAAGTCGTCACTATTTATCTTTGGCAGTTTCATGCTGTGTCTCCTCCTCCCCATGCCTCGCTTTCATTTGACTAGCTTAGATGAGGATTTGCAGGATTAGACTCCAGAGCAGAGGACTGCATGCAGGCAATCTGTCTAGAGCACTCTCATAAACACAGGAAGGAAGCAGAGAGCAGGGTGGAAAGGGTGTGGGGATGCAGGCTCACTGACCCTGAGGACTTCTGCATGCAGTGGGGCTGACCCCTCAGAGCTGTCCTGAGTAGACATCAATCTAAATACCCATTTACCAGCCAAGTACTATACCCCAGGTTTCTGTGGAGATGAGAGATGGATCTTGGTAGCATCTACTTTCCTGGCAGCTGAAAATGAGTGCCTCCATACTGAAGGAGGAACAAAGTGGTATGAGATAGCCCAGTATTACCCAAAATGTATGGGATCTGAAGTGTCTTAGATACCATAGCTTTTCGTCAGAATAGAGTTTGACTGGGTTAATGATGACAGTGTTACCTCCTCATTATTATTCCTGTAGCATGCTTAAAGTTATGTCCAAATCACTCAGCAAATGCCCTTCAGAACCAAATCCTAACCAGGCCACCACCCCTACTATTCCACCTGTCACCCAGACCATGTGGCACAGGTTGGCTTTGAACTTGGAACAATTCTTCTGCCTTAACCTCCCAAATGCTGAAATTATAGTTGTCCACTACTGTTTTAGTCACAGTTCTATGACTATGAAAAGATACCATGACCAAGACAATTCCTATAAAAGAAAACATTTTATTAGCAACTTGCTTATAGTTTCAAAGGGTTGGTCCATTCTTATCATAGGAGGAAGCATGGTAGCATGCAGGGAGAGACATTGGCATAGGCTTTTGAAACTGCATTGTTCACCCCCATCAAGGCCACATCTCCTTCAACAAGGTCACACCTCCTGATCCCACTAAGCATTCAAATGCATGAGCCTGTGGAGGCCATTCGTATTCAGACCACAACTACAATGCCCAAATAAATATATGTATTTTTAAACTGTCTAAATTGCCCAAACTGTTTACAAAATCTAAGTATAGTGTAAAGGCTAAAAGGCTGCAGTTGCTATCAAGATATCTTGTAGTTTCTAACAAACATATGAGATTTACCTCAGGCCTCTGATCCTCCTGCCACCAGCTAGGCTTGTGATGGGGACACTTAACCAATTGGGCCATTAGATCCAGATGTTTGTTCACACCTTACCCTCAGTGGTTCTGTGAGGTGAATTCTTTAAAATAAGATTCAAGCTTAAATCCAGAACTCCTGAGTCAGGTTGATGACTGCATCGTGCCAGTGAACCACACTCACTGGGTTGAAGCTTCCCACAAAGACCGTCATCCCTGAAGGAGAGATCCACATCAGACTGCTTCAGGGCTTAAATTTAGCTGCTCCTGCTGCTTCCAGAAGCCAATGAGCCATTTCCTCCATGTGTGTACAGGTGTGGAAACCTAAGACTAGTGGTTAGACTCTTTCTTAATTGAGGTCCGTGGTTGTTTGAATGAGAATGGCCTACATAATCTCAAGTATTTGAGTATTTGTTCCCTAGTTGATGGAACTGTTTGGAAAGGATTAGGAGGTATGGCCTTGTTGGAGGAGGTGTGTCACTGTGGGTAGACTTTGACCATTCAGTGTCAATCACCCTCTTCCCCACCTCCCTCTCTTCTTCCCTCTCCCCTTCCCTCTACCTCTCCCCTTCTTTCTCCCTCTCCCCTTCCCTCCCTCCCTCTTGGTTGTGTCTCAAGATGTGAGCCCTTAGCTACTGCTCCAGCACCATGCCTGTCTGTCTGTCTGCCTCGCTATTATGATGGTCATGTACTCTAACTCTCTGAAACTATAAGCTCCAAATAATTCCTCTTCTATAATTTAACTTGGCCATGGTATCTCACCATAGCAATACAAAAGTTACTTAGACAAGGTCCAACTTACTCATTGAGCCTGGACCTCTGGCTTCACAGAAGTCATACAGCTAGTCTAGCCAGTCAGCTTGCCCTGAGAACTCCATGTCTCTCTATACCCCCTTGACATCTATGCGGATCCTGGATATCCAGACTCTAGTCTTTACACATGAGCACTGAGCATTTTATCCACCAGTGTATCTCTGCCTCTCTGCTTCTTAAGTTTTTCTCAGGATCCCATAATATCCAGCACTGAAATAATCTGGCTAGCAATCCTTTAACTCTGTTGCTGTAACTGTCCTCCTTCTGGCACTTTCTGTTTCTTTATAAATATTCTTTAGTTGCTCCAATTTCAAACAACCCCACACATAAGCCTGACTCGATTTCTTCTCTGACTGCCATGTGGGCTGTTGATTCTATTCCCTTTTTGCTCCCAGTGACACAATCTCCTAGACATCTACAGCATCTTCCTTGTGTTCCTCCTGCTTCCACAGACCCTCTCCCTAGGATTCCTGGAACTTCTCTCTGAGGTCACCAGCTGCCTCCCAGCAGATGGGCCTGCGGAGTCACCTGAGTATCGGAGCACTTGACTTTTCTGACCAACCCTCATCTTCAAGTTGGACATCCTTCTTTACCTGGTTGGGTTTTAGCATGGTGATACATGCTGCTGGTTTACCTGATATTTCTGTAGAGTATTCTCCCTCTTCCAAACCCTTATAAACAGTTTTTCCCTCCCCTCTTCCTCTGGGCTTTCTTTTTGGGCCTTCACTTTCTCTCATGTCCTGACAGCCCTCAGATGCATCTCTGCATCATCTGTCTTCCCGTTTTCACAGCCACCCGCCTTGCAAGCTACAGGGCATTTCCACACCCTTCTCCTTGTACTACACACCCAGCTACTCACATTTTCTGCAGAGATTGCCCATTTCCACTATGTCTCGGTAAACTGTCTTTGGTTCCCTAAGTTCTTTGGCCTTGCTTCCTTTCCATGGAATACTGCCATCTCTATTTGGCAGTGTGAACTTGGGAGAGTAGAGCCTAAAACTGAGGTGGACTAAAGGCACATGTAATAGTCAACTTTAATCAGAGCATCAAGTAATTTACATTCTGAGGGCATTCTGGGGATTAGACAAAGTCATGTGAGCAACTTCACTTATGTTCAAGTTCTGTGCAAGGTCACATGAGCTTAGGCTGTAAACAGTCACAAGGACAATATCATGCTGAATAATAATGGGTAAGAAGATGGGTAATCTGAAATAAAGCTCACTCTTGTTATTATACCTGAGAAGGACAGGAAAGCACACTCCAAGAACAAATCCATGTTGTAGAAGAACAGAGGTTACCAGACTCCTGTCTTGCTCATTTGGAATGTTGTTACAAGCGCTCAGAAATCTCACACAGCTTCATTCATGGACTGTGTTCAGACAGAACACTATTAATCCCACTGGGAGAATAAGACCACTACCATAATTTTTGAGGCAAGTTTGAAGCAAGCTTTTAAAGTCTGGCTAGGAAGATGGACAGTGGCCTGGTTCTCAGGGAATGGCCCCAAATTATGTTAATCAGATGCTTATAAAAGCAAAACCCACAAAGCTACATACTTACTTACCTTTTTTCAATCAGGAACACACATACATCCTGACATACTTCCTGCATGTGTGCCTATGTATGTATGATCAAGCACATCCTATGCAGTTGGGGCAACCAACATTGTTTATGGAAGTGAAAACACTATGGCTTGTTATCATACCTGAACAGCCCCCAGCATTCCAGGAAGTTAACTGTCCTTGGGCAAGTGGGGCTTCCAGGTTAGAGGCATTTCTGTTTTATAGATCTCTTAAGCAAAGTAATTAAAACTTAAAACATAATATTAGCTTTCACAACATCTTCCTTTTTTTCTCCATCAGGCTCTAGTCCCCATCAACACTGTCCCTCCTTTGAAATCTTCACTGTGGAATGAATACCTAAGGAACAAGGTGGCCCAGTCATATATGTTCTCCATGCTCCCCCAGACTCACTGTTTCCTCTTTTGCTGTCTGTCTCCTACTGCCTGGCAGCAAGGGCAGTTGTCTTGCTGTTCTGAACCATTGGCAGAGGTTGTGGCCAACTGTAGGTGCTTAATAAATACTTGTGGAGAGGAAGTCTGCATGATGGCAGTGTCCAGCACTCAGTCACAGGACACTTAGCAACAGCACCATCATGGTGAGTGGTACTTCTCAGAGAGCTGTGAGCAGTGAGGGCAGAACAGCTCAGCCTGGCACAGGACTGACCAGGGTACTGCAGCCTGGCTCAGGACTGATCAGGGTACTGCTAGATATTCAACAGCCTACCAATTTCCAGTTGTTTGCCAGTAATGGTCCCCAGCAGTCAGGATAGCCATTCAGAATATGTGCCCTCTCACCTTCCTTAGGGTTTTACTGCTGTGAACAGATACCATAACCAAGACAACTTATAAAGGACAACATTTAATTGGGGCTCGTTTACAGGTTTAGAGGTTCAGTCCATTATCATTATGGCAGGGAACATAGCTGGATCCAGGCAAGCATGGTCCTGAAGGAGCTGAGAGTTCTACAACTTGTTCTGAAAGCCAACAGAAGACTGGCTTCCAGCAGCTATGAGGATCTCAAAGCCCACCCCCACAGTGACACACTTTCTCCAATAAGGCCATACCTGCTAATACTGCCACTCACTCCCTGGGCCAAGTATATTCAAACCACCGCAACAGCCTATGCTCTCCTAAGCTGAGAGTTGTTATTAAGAACACAACCTTTCTGGGGCTGGTGAGATGGCTCAACGGGTTAGAGCACCTGACTGCTCTTCCAAAGGTTCAAATCCCAGCAACCACATGGTGGCTTACAACCACCCGTAACAAGATCTGACGCCCTCTTCTGGTGCGTCTGAAGTCAGCTACAGTGTACTTAGGAAGAATAATAAGAAATGAATAACTACAACCACCTCATGCCCACAAGGTACTCTGTGGATATCCCCTTGGACAAGACTGTTGTCAACAAGGATGTGTTCAGGGACCCAGCTTTGAAACGCAAGGCCAGGCGGGAGGCCAAGGTCAAGTTTGAGGAGCGATACAAGACAGGGAAGAACAAATGGTTTTTCCAGAAGCTTCGCTTTTAGGTATATTTTTGTTTTCGTCATTAAAACTTGAAAAAAAAATTTAAGAAATGAATCCTTGGACCGGAGAGACCAACCGGTCCAAGGAGCGAGCGAGGCTGTCCGGAGCGAGCGGAGCCGAACGGGGACAGCCGAAACGAGCGGGGCCACCCAGAGCAAGCGGAGCGAGCAGAGCAAGCGGGGCCGGCTGGAACAAGCAGGGCCATACGGGGGCAGCCAGGAATGAGTGGGGCTGGCTGGAGCAAGCGGAGCCGGAGCCGGTAGGAGCGAGCGGGGGTCAAGCGGAGCAAGCGGGGTTGACCGGAATAAGGGAAAAAAAAAAAAAAAAAACACAACCTTTCTGCCCACTGTTGTCCCTAATTCACCAGATAGTATGTGTTCATGCTAAGAATTGTTATCATAACAAGAGTCCCAGGAGCACATGAACCCGTCACTCAGAAGGCACAAAGGACTTTGAATGACCTTCTAACTTTGGACATTGCATTAAAATTGTGTTAGAATCACATTTGATGTAGAGTAAACTGAAAAGACTTTGGGAAATGATATCAGGCCTATAAAGATCAGTAATCCCTATGTGAAGAATTGACAACACCCCTACCTTCTCACAGTAAAAATGGCTCCTTGGCCTTAGTGTCTGAGGAAGCACAGGGCGGAAAGATCAGTGGACAGGAGGTGGCTGACACATCTGTACCAGCCTCATGAAGAAGAAAATAGACTTTATTTTGAGTGGTAGGAACAATTTAAAGGCCCCTGGAGGCAATGAAGAGGGTGAATTGTGTGTGTGTGTGTGTGTGTGCTGATGTGTGTGCTTGTGCACACGCCTGAATGTGCATTCACCTGTGCAGGTGAGTGTGGTGGCCAGAAGTTAAATTCCAGTATCCTTCTCCATTGCCCTATACCTGGTATTTTGAGACAGTTTCTCACTGAACCTCGAGCTCACCAATTCAATTGTATCAACAAGCAGCCAGTTAGCCTGAGGAATTCCCCTGTTTCTGCTCCCCAGACACCAAGTTTACAGACGTGTACAACCATAGTTTTACATGAGTATTGGGAAATTTCAACCCAAGACTGGCAAACTTGCATGCATGACAGGGACTTTACCAACTATCTTCCCAGTCTGAGAGTGATGTTTCTGATGGTGAAAAACTTGATTTGAGGGGAGGAGAGCACCACCCTGGCATGCAATCCTGAGTCCTACCTTTGCCTTCAAAGTACAGCTGTGATGTTGGATGTGTTATGCCCATCAGCACATTCATTCATACAGAAATTGTGTAAGAAACAGCTAACTGCACACATCACGCCACTGGCATCTGTCCCCTCGTCCGGTATTCTCCCCATGGACCAGTTTTCTGTCCACTCTGCCAGTCTCTCCAAAGTCCATCAATGTCTGAAAAGAGCAGAGAAGTGCTATTCCTTAGATTCCCAACCCCTAGATGTGAACTCTCTGGAATCAATGCAACCATTTACAAGTGACTCAGGGCTTCCTGAGTGCTTGGGGAAATGTCCTCACTCTGCAGAGCCTTAGCCAAGCCCCTGGGTGGAATCCCTCCCTCCACAGCAGCACTGAGGTCACTGAAGAGATGGAGGTGAGAGGTCATACTTAGCCCCTCAGGCAGTCTTCAAGGGATCAGGAACCCAGTGCCAAAGGTAAAGCAGCAGAGCCGGAAGATTAGCAGTCTCTCTCAGGGGCCAGTTAGTGACAGAATACTTGAATTTATAGCATAAAAGAAACCAAACACTTAAAATATGCAAAATTAGCAGTCCATTGACTTCTGAAGAGATGCTTATTTTGTGCTACTCCAGTCCAGTGAAATTGAGCTTCAATTGTAAAGGTATATTTTTCCTAGTCACATTTTTATAATTTTTTTCAACAAGAAATAGAAAATAAACATCCAACCTTAGGGTATTTAACTTCAAATAAATTAATTTGTAGCATGAAAATTAGACACTTGGTCTGGTGTGTATGCTTTGAAAGAGTGTAACGAACTATAGCGTATGAATTGATATTATTTGAACAATAAAATTACTGCTAAGGTACTGAAATGTTAAAATTTTATAACATCCTTAACTTTAAATTTTTCAAATACATCAGTGAAACAAAATACAAATCCAAACTTTAGTCCAAAATAGCTGTATCTGTGAGCTTTTACAGACAGGGGCTGGAGAGATGGTACCAGTGGGTAAAAGCTCTTAATGAACAAGCATGATAACCTAAGGTCATAACCTAGCACTCATGTAAAGAGCCCAGTATAGCTGCTTATGCCTGTAAGCCCAGCACTGTGCAGGTGGAGACTAGATCAGTGGGGCTCACTGGCTGTCAGCCTAGGTCCAGGTTTGGGGAAGACCCTGTCTCAAAGAAGCAAGGCAGAAAGTGATAGAGCAGGAGGCTAAGCAACCTCCCCTGCACACACATACGTACAGACCCACACAAACCTTACCAACAGTAACTTATAAATTGGGAATTCGCATCTTATAGGCTATAAGACACATCTTATAGGTAGCTAAAGCTTGGCCAGAAGTTAAATTCCAGTATCCTTCTCCATTGCCCTATACCTGGTATTTTGAGACAGTTTCTCACTGAACCTCGAGCTCACCAATTCAATTGTATCAACAAGCAGCCAGTTAGCCTGAGGAATTCCCCTGTTTCTGCTCCCCAGACACCAAGTTTACAGACGTGTACAACCATAGTTTTACATGAGTATTGGGAAATTTCAACCCAAGACTGGCAAACTTGCATGCATGACAGGGACTTTACCAACTATCTTCCCAGTCTGAGAGTGATAACACATCCATCTTATAGGTGGCTGACTTTAGCTTGTTCCCATACAAAGTGTGCTTCTCTAACACTAACTGGGGACATGATTGCTCCAAAGTATAGTTGAGGGGAGAATTTTTATTGTAGATACGAGGAAGAATGTACAGCCAGAGCCATCCAGAAGAGTCCAGAACAGGGAAAGGAAGTAGTGGGCAGAACATGGGTGACAGACTGGACTTGGTTGTGAGGAGGGGTGGGGAACAAGAGAGGTAGACAAAGAGAATGAGGGCAAAAGAGACCAAGGAAGAGGGACCAAATAAGCACATAGTTAAAATAGCAGGGTGAGGAGGGAATGAGAAGCTAGAAGAGGGAAGCCCATGCACTTTGGTATGCTAATGCCATCACAGAGAGCCATTTGTATGGAGTTTCTTTTGGACCTGACAGTAAAGATGATGCTAAGATAGTAGTCAACATTTTTGGAATGAATAAGTATCTCTGTAGCCTACATTTTTACATGTTGCATTGATTTCATTTCTCCCTCTAAGAACTGGGTCATATTAGATCATAATTTAATTGAATTGCTTAGAGAAAATAATAAAAATATTCTAAATAGAGGTTCTAATTCATAACAATTCACTTATTTGCTGAGGATTGTATGACTCATATATTATTCGGGAAAACGAATGGATCAACAGGAATAATTTGCCTTTTAACACCTAAGAGGACAAGTGTTTTGTGTGTGAGTGTGTGTGTGTGTGTGAGTGTGTGTGTGTGTGTGTGTGTGTGTGTGTGTGTAAGAAAGAAAGAGAGAGAGAGAGACAGGAAAAAGAGAGGAGGGAGAGGGAGGGAAAGACCTACTGCTTTAGTTCATTTTCCTCAGGCTCCCTTTCCCCTATAGTAAGCACTACATAAGAAATTTTAAATGAGTTGACTTATGAGAAAATGCCACTTGCATTAGTACATGTTGGGGTGAACATTGTCTTGGCTTGTTTGTTTGTTTTTGTTTGTTTGTTTGTTTTTGCATTGAAGGGCTGCTGTACGGGTGTATGACAAAAGCCTGTTAGTTTGTCCATTCCAGAACAGTCAGAAAGGGCTGACTGCATGTCGGTTCTACCATAATGTATAAAAGACTGAATTGACCCGCCCCCTTAATCTGGGTAATTTAGTTTGCTAAAACATACTCCACCCTACTTTTTATTTTTATTTTCATTTTTTTGAATTTTAGGAAGGCTAGCTTTTACTTCATTGCATGTTAAATTTTGTGTCTGAACTATTCTCAAGAATCTAAGAACTGTATCAAGCTAAGTGGATGTGACAGAAAATGGGAGAAAGGGCCAAGATCAGGTGTTCTTTTATGGGGATATGTCATGGAACTTTCATTTTTTTTCTTGGTCGAGGCAGTCTTACTTAGGTTCAGATCCAAAGATATTTGAAAAGATCTCTCCTTGAGGGAACCCCACACCAGCTGTAAACACTGAACAGGAACTGGTGGGATGTCAGACCTCAACAGTTCCCACCAAGGAAGATCCCTTGGCAGAAGGTATATAAGCAGCCTCTGAAGAACTAAAATGTATTTACCCTTGTATATTTTTGTATTATTTACTCTTGCAGTATCAGGGTTTATTTCCTTATACCTGAGTTTAAAGGTTTTGCCTTCTGTTGTTTTTATTTAGATGCAAAAGCACTTGGCCCTTAAGATATGACATAGTCACTCCATTACAAGGAAGGCTTCAGGGTTCATTTAGGCTGTGGCATGCCTAAAGTGCCAGTGTAGAAGTCTGAGTTTTACACTTCGATTTTCCAGGCTGTACCCACGCCATGCAAGTGCGCTGAACAACCTTGGGACACTGACGAAGGACATGGCAGAAGCTGAGATGTACTACCAGAAAGCGTTGCGGCTCCACCCACAGCACAACCGTGCACTTTTCAATCTGGGGAATCTCCTCAAGTAAGTACTGGCTTCTGCTGGCTAGGTGACCCACAGAGTTCCAGAAACCCTTATTTCATTGTGCTACTGATGCCTCTTCCTAGGGATGAGGTGTTTGTACACTCTCATTGTAATTAATTCTACTTCTTGTTAGTTAAAAGTGATATACCTCTCAGGGTATCTCTCTGAGATCAGTCCATAGATTGTCTGTCACAGGACACTAAGAAGGGTTACACAGCCCCCCAAAATGTAGGATGTATTATGTTGCACAGTGGAGGATGGTGTAAATAGCTTTCTAATGCTTCTAGTCCCTTGTAAGTCTTTATGAAGGGCTTGATAGGGTACAGCCCTTCCAAGTATTTTATACTCTATAATACACTTCAAAGAAAGCAGTGTTCTCTGAGGGAAGTGACAGGCCTGACCAGGAGTCATGCTCAGCTTGGATTAAGGTTAAAAGCAAAGCCAGGCTTGTCCAGAGTTAGAACAAACTCAGGAGGGGTTGCAAAGATAGCCCAATAGTTAAGCGCAAACACTGCTCTTGAGTGGACCAGAACTCAGTTTGGGCAGCTCATAACTGCCTATAACTCCAGCTCCAGAGGATCTAATGCCTCTTCTGAACTTTATAGGCACCCCAACACATGTGCACATACTCATACAGAAACACATACACCTATGCATGAATAAAAATAAATTTTAAAGCATGAAATAATAACAGATCAAAAGGTGTGAAAAGGGTGGGTTCTAGTTTCTAAGTCAGCTAGCTGCAGGCAGCAAGCACCTTTACTTCGCTTTAGAACCTCTGTGAGCACCATGTGAAGTTGCGAGGACTCGGGTTTGAATGGCACTACAGTGTCTGCTTTTGTTTATGGTTCAAATCACTGAGTGGGTAGAAAACCCCACAGATGTCTCCACAGGGAATTGGCTTCTATAGCATGGTCAGAGACCTTTTCAATGTGTATTTCTTTTCTAAGAAGCCAAGCTGAATAAATGACTGGCTGCAGAGTGAGACTCCTTTTCAGGAATCATGTCCAGAGCTCTGTGCTAAAACTATACAGCATGGCTCTTGTGCAGGGGTTCTGTCCTGTTTCCTCCTGCTGGGGAACAAGCTGAAGATGTTAATCCAGTCTGCCTTCTCTGATGACATCTGAGTTCCTCCATAGGAAAGTATGCTTAGAACATGGCAAAGACTGCTGGGCAGTGAGAGTAGCTACTGACTCAACAGCATAAGGCTTCCCTTCCCACCCAGCAGTTCCCCAAATTAACAGTCCAGCTTTACATCTGTGTTAGACTGTGCTGGTTTCTGGGGCCTTTCTTTTTTTTTTTTTTTTTTTTTTTTTTTTTTGAGAGGCCTTTCATTTTTAATGGTGCTTTTCCTGATGTGACCAGGGAAGAGGAAATGGGGATCCTAAAACTCACGCAAAGGGAGAAAGAGCCATGTCCCAGTGTGAGTCTCAGAATCCAGTGGATGAAATCATGTTAGTAGCTAACTTTGTAACTGACAAGTAAGTTATACACACAATGCACTTGTACTATATATATGCTTGTATATAGCTGCACTACATAAATCTTAAAACAACCTGTGCTGAGATGTGTTACCATCTTCATCTTATTTCACAGGTCAGGAACCCAAGGCTCCTGCAGAGCTCTGTGACCCTGACCTAGGCTTGTCATTGACCCAGGATTGAACTCTGCTCTTTGACCCCTTGTCTTGTTTATGTTCCTTTCCTGTTTTTACTAAATAGCTCCCCAGCTCCCAGATAACATAATAGCCAGCTGTGTAAAACCTTACCTTGGCCTTGTATAGACTTCCTAATAGCCTTTCTGAAGGAAACAATTCTGTTTATTTTCATTACCCAGAGGTTGCATTGCTAATTGACAGAGGAAGGTGATACAGAACACTGCAGGGCCAATCTGCATTTAGATGGAGCTGAGCTCACCTCTGCCTCCCCTAAAGGGCTTCTGGGCCAGTAGCAATGTGTAGAAACCAAGAAAAGGGGAAGAATGTTGCAAATGTGGGGCAAAGCAAATGTCTACCTTTATTAGCATCCTTGCCCTGGTTCTCTGTTGAGCCAGCTTTTGAGGTATTGCAGTTTGCTTTATAAAGCCATGCCTCTTGCTGTAGCGTAGCATGTAATTCATTCTCTTTACATATGGCCAGCACTGATCTGAACATTACTAAGAAGCAGCCACTCCCCATTCCTATTTGATAAATGAGGGCACTAAAATTTGGGCTAAAGGAACCTCAGTCCTTTTAACTCAGCAGACTTGACCACTGTAGTGGCCCAGGTAGAAAGTGCCAGTCAGCTGTCCAGTGGTCATCAGCTGCCTGCTAGAAACAGTTTCAGAACTGTGTATGCAATGTCAGGAAGTCATACTTTAAAGCATATAAAAATGAACTTTAATCCTATCTTTAATTAAACCTTACTATGTCTAAATTATTATTTTAGTGTGTGATTAATATTTTACAGTGCTTTACAATTTTAGCATAAAACATTGAAGATACAAATAAGATATCATGTTTTCTGACAAACTAAGTCTGTGAAATCTAATATATGCTTGACATTCACAGCCCATCTCAGGGCAGCTATACTCCAAGTGTGCAATAACGATATGTAGAGATGGCTTTTTTTCTTGGCTAGCACTGATCTTTATTAATAATCTTGACTTTGAAGGAAACATGGGTCTTTGTCCAGGTCTAAGTTTCTTTGTCAAAGAATGACAGCCAGCTCACTGCAGGTTGCTATGATTCTTGGAATTATATGAAGTTCCCACCACCCCTGTAGTGTAAGGTCCCCCGCAGGGAGACCCCACTCAAGTCTCGGGATGGTGCGCACCCAAGGAAGCATGAGAGACTGTCTTGCTGCAAGCACATGAGGCAGTTTATTACCGGAGCTCTGGGCCTACCCGTATCTCGTGCAGGGGATACAGGAGCCGACCCTCAGGCTCGAGAGTTTGGGGGTTATATAGAAGAAGAAACTAGATCGTACTTGGGCTGCTGCCTCCCTGTGAGGGCAGGTGCATGGTGGGAGCTGTGGTGTGGGGGAACCTTGGGGGAGGGAGAAGGGGCCGCGGGATGGGCTGGGGTACTAGCCAAAGAAAGTGCGGGCAGGGCAGGCTGCCTTCCACAGCAGCGCTCTGCAGGATACACTTCCTGCTAAAATCACTGCCTTCTCCTCTGGTGCCCCAGACTTAGTCCACTCTAGGAAAGATGTTTTAAATATAAGAAACTGGGAGCTGGGCGGTGGTGGCACACGCCTTTAATCCCAGCACTTGGGAGGCAGAGGCAGGCGGATTTCTGAGTTCAAGGCCAGCCTGATCTACAGAGTGAGTTCGTGAGTTCCAGGACAGCCAGGGCTATACAGAGAAACCCTGTCTTGAAAAAAAAAAAAGAAACTGGGGAATAGAGGAAATTGGCACAGTTACACACAATTGGACAGTTTACACATCAGCAAGCAGCATGTGTGGGTCGGGAAGACAGGAAATCTAAGGGGAGGGTGCTTATCTGCATCAGCAGAGCATCTGGTTAAACTCAAACCATATCTGAAGGACAAGAGAGTTAGGGAGGTGCCAGACCAGACCAGACAGTCCACTCCTCAACTGGGCTTGTCCGGGATGTCCTTGCATACCTCGCCTATCTTTATGGTCAGTCAGTTTCTGGAGTGATCCAACAGCCCTCGAAGAGCCGTCCAGATGACCTAATATTCAGTTAGTTCTTTTCTATTATTTCAGTAGCAGTGAACTCTAAGGGTTACCTACCTGTGTATGGTCTCTTTCAAGCTATTTCTTGAGATATTGTAGCTTCCCTGTTGCGAGTCTGTGTAGCACACTATGGTGGAAGACTGAGGAACAGCAGTTCTCAATTCATATTGATTAATAATGGGTTTTCTTGAGAGTTAAAATATCAAAAAAAAAAAAAAAAGAAAAGAAAAAAGAAGTGAGAAAAACTTGTGATTTTTTTGTATTTTTTTTTTAAATAAGCAAAGATTACAAAAGTCCCAAGTGTGTCAAGAGGACACAAGAGAGTGTTTAAAATCAGGGGATGAGGAAACATTTATGTGAATGCATAATTAAAATAGATGCTGGCATTTGTTACTAAAATAAAAAAGGAAGAAATGGCCGGGCGTGGTGGCGCACGCCTTTAATCCCAGCACTCAGGAGGCAGAGGCAGGCGGATTTCTGAGTTCGAGGCCAGCCTGGTCTACAAAGTGAGTTCCAGGACAGCCAGGGCTAAAGAGAAACCCTGTCTCGAAAAACAAAAAAAAACAAACAAAAAAAAAAAAAAAAGAGGAAGAAATGTAAGGACTCATGGCCTACCCCTGCCCATTTGCTACAGCAACCTTTCGATCATGTCAGAGGATGGCAAAAACAAGGCAGCATGTACAAAAGTGCCTGGTTAGCTTGTGGAGAGCTGAACAGCCGTGTGTGATTGCCTTAAAGAGTGAGGGCACAGAAGTGTAACCGTTACTTTGTAACCAGTTTAAATGTTTGGGGCACACTTCCTCCCAGCACCGTCACCAGCCACACAAGAGGAAAGAATGCCTGTGTACACAAGATGGCAGATCGCTACTTCTCAGCTCTATTTTCCTGTTTTTGGTTTTTCCAGATAGGGGCTCTCTATGTAACAGAGCACTGGCTGTCCTGGACTCGCTTTGTAGACTAGGCTGGCCTTGAACTCAGAGATCTACACGCCTCTGCCTCCTGAGTACTAGGATTACAGTCATGAACCTGCACTTTTTAACTTTAGCACAAAATGCCAGTTTAGTGGCTAACTGCACTTTCCCTAGCCCTAGCCACCATGTACCAAGTGAGCACATCAGCTGTGTTCTGCTTCGGCCTCTTGGCCTGACATCCTCCATTCACCCTCACAGTGACCTTGAGAGACCCTAAAGTGTTTTCCCCTGAAATGTACAGCCTTTGAATGCTCCCCCAAGGCCTGTTTCCCCATCTCTGAGAATACAGCCAGTGAGAAGCTCTTTGTTAGCAAGAAGACCTAGCCTGACTGTCTGTGTCAGAGACCCAGAGATAACTCCAAGGACAGCTCACTCCCTCTCTTTGTTCCTTTAGCAAGGCTACCCCACCCCCCTGCCCAGAGAAGAGCTGTAGCCTAACTCCTCCCAACTCCTCCCAACTTCTCACTTTTTCCTTAAAAGCCCCCTACTGTTGCTGCTCCCAGTAGAGCTCCCCAGCCCCTCAGCTAGCTGATAAATAAAGTTCTCTTGCAGTTTGCATCAAGACCGGTTCTCATAAGTGATTTGGGGTGTCGCCTTTCCAGAGTCAGAAAGAAATTCCTTACAATGTCTAAGTCTTTCAACCTGTTTGTAGTGACTTCTAGCTTTACCTGCTTCTAGCCCTCTTCCTCCCTCATCTTGGTCTACTTCATGCCTACACCTCTGTATATCTTCTCCAGTTTCCAAAGCCCAGCTCAGCATCTCATGATGCCATCTGCATCTTCATCTCTGCCTCTTGTAGTATTTGCTACACTCTTCTAACACCAGCACCAACTGGAGTACCAGACAGTACTTTTCACTCCTCTGAAGTCATCAGTAGTGAACTTTGTCATTCCCGCTCTGCTTTCCCTCCCTTAATTGCATGATGCCCTCAATCAGACCAGTGACCTGAGAGGGAAAGCAAGGCGGACCGGCCAGGAGTGATGGAGAAGGCAGGTAGCAAGTGAACTAGATGAGAGACAGATTTCTGGGGAGGCAGTTTCATTGAGCAGCTCATTTTATTGGGTGGGGGGGGGGCGCAAAGGCTATTTAAACCTTTGGAGGGCAAGTAGGCACATCATTGGCCCAGGTCAGAGTACTGGGAATGCCTCATTTGCATAAGGAGGAATTCCAGGTGCTGCTGGATATGACCTTGTATGGGAAAAGAAAGTTTAACCTGGTTACCATCTACATGACTTTCTCTGGTGGGGCAAAGGCTGGGGCACTGATCTATGTGCCCCAGGACATGGAGGCACATAGATCCTAATCTTGCCTGTATCAGGATGAGATTTCTGGGTTTTGGACATGCTGTGACCCCACTCTTGCTCTAGGCCTGCTCCCTATGATTCCATAGCTTTCCCAGCCCTACAAACTTCAGTATTTATATCAGCAACCAGGTTCTATTCATCCTTCTCCCCAAGGCTGTCCATCTCCACTGTGCTTGGGTACTTTCCAATATGGCTGTGCCACTAACTTTTTAAGTGTGCAGACTTTGTCTTCTATAGTTCCTGGATTCTGACCTCAAACATTCAATCTCTTACCTCTGCTCACCTTTCTCCCATTCTCTTCATTCCTGCTGAGCTCTGAAGGGCTGTGATTATGAACTGTCACCTTGTGTCTCTTCTCTGTAGTGGTTTTATTTCAAGACCTTTCTGTCATTAGATCTCCTGTGATGAGCACAGTATACCCTGTTCACAGTCTTGTTAGACTTCCTCTATTAAATATCACATGCCATTATTTTGTCCCTTTTTCTTTTTTTTTTTTTTTCCAGGGGGCTAAGTATCGTATCATTTAATTCTCTCTTATCTTTAATAAACCAGCACACACATCCATTCTAGGCAGCTTTCTTTGCCTACCCTATGCCATGGAGGCTGGGTGCCAGATCCTCAAGGGAAGCAGCCCCCCCCTGGGGGGGGGGTCTAAAAAACAACAGAGATGGTCCTTTCTCACCGCCCGCCCCGCCCGTTAGCCCTCCAGGACTGTAAAAAACAACAGAGATGGTCCTTTCTCACCGCCCGCCCCGCCCGTTAGCCCCGCCCATTAGCCCTCCAGGACTGTTAGTCCTCCAGGACCGGCACACATTTGGTTTCACCTGAGACAGGACAGGAAGAGGCCACAGCCACAGGGCTGAGTGCACATACAAAGGGCTTGAGTCGAAGTGTCCTGTTCCCTTGACCCTCCCACATTTGTCTATTTTTGGTTTCATCATTAAAAAAATAAAGTGACAATCACTGGCAGGGACCAGTTCTTGCACTGTCTTCTGTTAAAAATATGGTATGGTATGGGTAGGCTTCTCATTGGCCAGTCTGATTCACAAGATATCTGCCCGCTTGTCCCTTGCACGACTCCGGGCCTTGGTCCGGGCTTTGAAGGCTGCAGCATTGTACAGGTGCTTTTCAAAGCGTGAAATCTTGCAGGCCTTCAGGGCAGCAGCATCCAACACTAGCTCAGGTCCCAGGCCAAAGATGTCACGGAGAAGCTCATTGTTCTGGAGGTGATAGTGCATGCCGGAGCCCAACACATCTTTGAAGGCTGTGTAGATGCGGTGGCGAGCCCAGCTGTCTATGTAGAGCACTTCCAGTCCGAAGCGGATTGTCTCCTCCTCATATTCACCGCCCTCGACAAAGTGCAGCACAGCGCGGAAAATGGAGCGCTGGCGCCGCTGGTCAATCTTGGCACGGTACTTATTGCTGTCAGTGGCTAGGGTATGCAGAGATCCACAGAGGGCCTCTATGTCCTCATAGACAAAGTCCTCCTCAAGGTCCCGGGCAAGCTCAAAAAGTAGCGCGATGGCTTCACCAGCAGCAATCCACAGGTTCACACTTTCACTGGACAAGAGCTGGGGCAGCCAGGGCAGCTGCCTGTCAAGAATATGGCTGATGTGGGTACCAGGACAGATGGTGAGCAGCAAAGCCCAGGCCTGCAGGGCAGCACAGAGCAGTCCATGGAGGCTGGCAGGAACCAGAGACGCCGCAGAGCCACTAGTGCCACAGGACCAGCCGAAAACACCTTCTAAGCAGGCCAAGCAAGAGACCAGGTCCTGGACGTCGGTGGCAGCTACATAGCAGCCCAAGCCAAGAGCAGAAGCACAATGGAGTTGGGCAGTGGGGCCTGCAGTACTGTCACTGAGCACCGAGATTAGCAGGGGCTGCAGGCTATGGAACAGCTCCTCGCCCTTGGGTCCAGGGCCCAACTGCACACAGAGCAGGCCTAGCACAGCAGCAGCCAGGGCCTGTTCTTCACCCTTCCCTTTCTTAAGGCACTTTTCCAGGGCATCCGCCAGAGTGAGGCTGCGCTCCAGCAGAAAGTCTGGAAGTAGGCGGGAGGCCAGGGCCAGGCGCAGGCTCTCCAGGGCTCCTTGACGGGTCTTGGCACTCTTGTCAGTCAGGCAGTCCACATAACCCTTCAGCTTCTCCTCCAGGTTTTCCTGCTGGCTCTGTTCGTCCACGGCTTCCCCACCCAGGCAGTCCTCTGCGGTGGTGCTGAGAAGGCTGGGGCAGTCACTGGTGGTGCTCCGGGCCTCGCTGGCCGCTTCATCCTCACTGGAGCCGGAGTCAGCCTGGGTACTGCTCCTGGCACCTCCTCCACGGAGCTGACCGCCCTTACGGAGCGCATTGCCCTTCCGAGCACGAGGCATTCCTGGAACCGGGAATTGGGAACACGGGAAGGGGGCTCGGGGTCAGGGACCCGGAGGGCAGGGACTCCAAACCAGCGGAACGCTGGCCTGTGTGCTGAGCTGAGACTGGCGAGGACGACAGGAGCCACCATCTTCGTGAGGCGCCCCCACCCCCCACCCCCGTCCCTTTTTCTAATACCTACTCTTCCCCATCCTCTCTATGGACTCAGGAGTGTCTGTGCCCATTGTATTGGCACCAAGTCCAAGTGTCTTAGCATTCAGGGTTTTTGTCCCTCACTACTTCGCTCTTCTGTCCTCTGTAAACCCAAACCCAGCTGATGCTGTCCAGTGGTCAGTGTGTGAGCAACAACTGTCAGACTACATTGACTGAGGCCCTTAGCAAGGCTTAGATTTGAACCAGTTCATTGAAAATATTCCATGTGCACTGTCCTCCTCTCACTCAGTGGCTATCCAACAGCTTTATCTGGGAAATGAGAACATGGCTGTGACCCCATGACTAACAAACCAAAGCCACTCAGCAGACTTACAGGACTTCTGTGAGCATTGCCCCCACAACTATGCTCACACCATGACTCCTGAGTCTTAAGTCCTTACTAGAGTTCTCTAGCTGTGATAATCACAGTGCAGGCCAGAACAGAGTTCCACAGGAAGCAGTCTTAAAGGAGCCTGGCTTTGTTTATAGTCTTTGAAAAGATTATCATCCACTCTCCCCACACAGATATTTCTAGCAGAAGATAATGCAGCAGGCCAGCCTGCCTTGTCAAGTCCAAGAGTTCTCAAGAGCCTCCAGCCTTCATTCTTTCTGTGCCTTTGCAGTTAAGCTGCCCTAAGCTCCATAGTACAGACTCAGAGTGACATGGCTTAAGGAAGGAGTGGTCCAGTTAAAGTCTGGTGGTAGCATTGCACTCTCTGGGAACTTCTTTTGTGGACACAGTCATATTTTAGGGTACCAGCACTTCAGCCTTTATCCTGAGTCAGTCCAGCAGGTTTTTGCTTTGGCACAGAAGTTCAATTTGGTATTCAGGTTGTTGGGGGGCGGGGGAGGTAGTAATCAAAAGCTTTCAAGTTAAAAAATGTTCTTTGTACATTAGAAAGAAAAGCAAGAAGGGCAGAAAGAGGGCCATGTGTATGTGCTGTGTTCTTATACCTGTCTATGGCCTTCAGGAAACACTTGGGGAGGGAAGCCTTGTCTTAAGGACTCCTCCTCTTCTAAGGATCTCATTGCCAGTTCTGCCAGCTTCCCTCCTCTTCTGCTTTCCACAGAGTCCAGTCTTCCCAGCCTGTCTGCTGGGTAGCACATGGGCTTTCTGCCCTCACGCTTCATGTTACCTTCCTCCAACTGACAAGAAAGATTACCCTTTTCTTATTGTCTACCAGAAGCAGTAGGGGTTTCACCCCCATAACTCTCTAGTCCAGGCAGAATTGACTAGAATAGGATTGCATGCCAATGAACCACAGAGAGAGCCTTGACATTCAGGGCTTTCTGTGACATCAGGCCATGCCGTTTTTTAGGACAGGTAGATGCTACCATGTGCTGATCTCTGGTTAACATGTATCTGCAGTGCAACGGTTTTATTTTATTGTGGCTGTAACTGCTTAAGTAGAAATAATTCTAGAAATTGCACCCCTCCCCCCTTTTATGGTTTTAGAGCTCTATTGTAGAAAGGCAAAGAGAAAGAGAAAGGGTAGAAAGAGGGAGAGAGGCTGGCCATGGCCATGTGGAGAGAAGAGAGAAGGGAGAGAGAGAGAAAGAAGGAGGGCTAGAGATGAGAGTACGAAAAGTTAGAGCTTAAAGAGCAGAAATTGCCCTTTTTCTTAAGTACTAAATACAATGCATATAAACACTTAATATAGGAACCAGCACCCAATGAAGGTGAAGTAGTTATTAGCTGTTACAATCTAACATAGAAACATAATAGTATCCCATGTCCAGTCTGAAACTTGGTATCTTGGTCTCACATTAATAAGGAATTAAAGACAGGCAGTATTACACTACCTGTACCATTAGTTGAACAGCTTAAGATGATAGTTGCTAGGAGGCTCAGATCTTTTCACTTAAGTAGAGGATGAACCAGCTGGTCCTGTGTAAGAGTCTGTGGCTTACCTACAACATGGTCTTCTAGTCTCTTAACAGAAGTATGGATAAAGAACTTAAAAGTCCCTTTCTCTTCAGCCACAGAACTAGCTGCTGCAGCATCCACCTTTGCTGAGACACTGTACAGTCAGGGTTGGGGACCACATCTGACCCAAGTCACTCAGCAACTGAAGCTGAGATGGACAGAAACAATACCTAGTCCAGTGCCTTTCAGAAACCCAGCACAATGGCCCATCCACTTAGTCCCCAGCTGTAGACAACAATTCCTTGCCACCTTCTCCAGATCCCAGTGGTAGAACCATGTTCCTGCCCTATTGAAGTTCCTACAGGGCTTAGCATGTGTGTGTGCTTTGAAGTCATGCTACTTGGGACTAGTTTTGATCTTGATGTGATAATTGGTTTGGCACTACCTTCACACATCTGTGGCCCAGAACTGGCTCTGTTTGTCCTGAGCCTCAGGAAGCAGGTGTTCTGTTACCTGGGTTCAATGCAGTGATCTCCCAGGGTGATGATGTACCCCATACCCACAGAGAGAGATCTGGGACCAAAGCTTCTGGAGCTGTGCTCTGTGTCAGCCCTTGTGCAACTGATCTCAGCCTGCACCATGTCTAATACCTTGTGGACACACACTCTGCGACTTTCCACCATCAACGCCTCACTTTCTGTCTAGCAGGGTGGGTCAGTGGGGAGAGATGTGGCTGTGACCTTGTCCTTGAATTTTAGCTGTAATGAGCATCTCTCTGTGTGTGGTCTGTATCTGGTGTGTGTATGTATGTGGGGACCCATGTGCATGAGTGTGAAGGACAGAGGTAAGCCTCATGTGTTGTCTACTGTGTTTTTTGAGATAGAACTTGTTGCCCTGGTACTTGTTGCGTAGGTGAGGCTAGGCTGCCCAATGAGTCCCAGAGCCCCAGATCCACCTGTTTCCATCTGCTGAGTGCTGAGAATACAAGTGTAATGTCACACTTACCTGCTAGGGGTCAAGCTCAGGTCCTTGTGTTTGTGTAGTAGGCTTTGTCCACTGCACTAGTCACGGTCACTCAGCAGTCCTTTCCACCCTGTGTAAAGAGGCAGAGCCCTAGAAAGCCCATGCTTACAAAGACCATCTTCTGCAATAACTGTAGCTTGAATTTAACATACCAGTTCTTCAGAAGAGCTGGTGATATCTCCTGCCGTAAATGTAGAAATCAAAGTCTTCTTCATTTGTGGGAAACCCCACATTTGATCAAGTAACAGCACAACAATACAGTAACAGAAGCAGTGTGACGCAGAGGATCCCAGGAGCTCCTGCTGCCCACCCTCCACTGCCTGCTGCCCACCCTTTACCCCACCAGCAGGCTGGGTGGGGTTCCTTTCCCTTTTTCCTTTTTCTTTTCTTTTTTCTTTTCTTTTCTTTTTTTTTTTTTTCCTCAAGATACTTTGTGCCCACTACCCCGCCTCTGTGCTGGGATTTTGTCTGACTTGACCCTGCATGGTATTGTGAATACTGGCATAATCATCATGAGCTCATTGATGCACCTATCCTATTGTACTTGGGAAACATTCTTTCTATATATCATCTACCACCTCTGCCTATTACAGTCTTTTTACTTCTTCAACACAGAGCCCTGAGTGTGAGGGCAAAAGTGTGATACAGACATCCATTTATGGTTGAATACTCTGAAGTGTCTTATATATGGGTCTCTGTTAATGGCACCTACTCTTGAGGAACTCTAGTGCTGCTTACAAGTTACCAGCTGTGTATCTGCTACTGACATTTTCTAAAGTCATCCTGTGTCAATTCTTTCTTAAAGCAAGCAGCTGCTCCTATTGAGATGAATGTGGAGCAGCAGACAGGAATCCAAAAAGTTTTCTAAATTAACAAACTTAACATGTCTCTAATTACTGAAAGGAAATGTGGCAAATCCTTAATGCCTTTGCTAAATACCTCTTATTGAGATGGAGCCAGGAAAGTGAGCCTCTGGGCATGCTTTTACTTGACAAGAGGGAAGAAGAGCCACAGTGAAGTTCCCTGTGAAAACACAGGTGCGGGGCTGCAAGATCGTCACATTCTGAGCAAGATCTAGTTTCTACTTGATATTTTTCTTATTAAATCCATTCCAAGGAAATTACTGGTCTCAGGAATTCATTCTGAGGAACTTTAGCCTTTGGAAGTTCCTGGGGCAGGGGTAATTTAAGAGAGTTGAACCTTGCTGCAAATTGTAAAAGCTTTGTATTTATGATTGAAGCTTATATGATGCTGAGTTATGTGAGTGTGACTTGTGGTCCAGGGTGCTCCAGTAGAGAAAGCATCTCTACAATGGCAGGGTTTCATTGTCATTCCTCCTATTCCATCCATCACTAGGGGTGGCTTTGAGTTTTTTTAGTATATGCAGGTTATTGGAGTGGGATTAAATACAAAACAAAAGATTAGTAAGATTATCATAGGTGGTGTTCTCTTGCCGTGAAGAGGCACTATGACCACAGTAACTCTTTGTTTGTTTGTTTGTTTCTCTTTCTTTTGAGACAAGGTTTCTCTGTGTAACCCTGGCTGTTCTGGAACTCACTCTGTAGATCAAACTAGCCTCAAATTCACAGAGATCCACTTGTCTCTGCCTCTCGGGTGCTGGGATTAAAGAAATGCACCACCACCACCCAGCTTAGCAACAGCTCTTATAAAAGAAAGCATTTAATTGGGGCTGGCTTACAATTTCAGAGGTTTAGTCTATCATCATCATCATCATGGTGGTATGTAGGCAGACAAGGTACTGGAGAGGTAGCTGAGAATTCTACGCTTACATCAGCAGGCAGCAGGAAGAGACACTGGGGCTGGCTTGAGCATCTGAAACCTCAAAGCTTACCCCCAATGACATACTTCCTCTAACAAGGTTACACCTCCTAATAGTGCCATTCCCTGGTGACCAAGCATTCCAACCTTTAAGCCTGTGAGGGCCACCACAAAGATCAAAAGTCTACTCACGTTTAATAAAGGTCACTCTGAGTGTTAGGATCCTAGTGTTTAGTGTCTCACTAAACCTCTTGAGGGAAAAAAAAAAACCTCCCCCCTTTCCCAGAATTCCCTGGGAGAAGCTTTGATGGCTCTATTTCCACTCTATTACTTAGATGGACATTAATGGAGTCCTCAGGAAATACATTCACAGGCTGTGTTAAGTGGTAGTTAATCTCTCTGCATTCACTTATGAAAGGTCTAAGTTTCCATTCTAACTGACATGACTTATTACAAATGAAAGGCACTAACCCATTATTATAGAATTATTGTGGGTTTTTTCCCCCTCTGCTGATTTTGAAGAATTTTCAGCTAAATAATGTCCTGTAGGGACTAATTTTCCACCTTAACTTTGTAAGTCTATATCTTCCCTTGGATTTAAGTAGCATTTCTAAATTAAACTTAGTAAAGACTCTTTGGAGTTCTAACCATAAAATCAGTGGTCAAATTACTAAGGTTAAAAAATGCTGACTTAGCCACGTGTGGTGGCGCACGCCTTTAATCCCAGCACTTGGGAGGCAGAGGCAGGCAGATTTCTGAGTTCAAGGCCAGCCTGGTCTACAAAGTGAGTTTCAGGACAGCCAGAGCTACACAGAGAAACCCTGTCTCGAAAAATTAAAAAAATAAAAAATAAAAATAATAAAGACCAAAAAAATGCTGACTTACAGGTCCAGAGGTTTAGCCTATTGTCATCATGGTGGGAAGTATGGCACTATACAGGCAGACATGCTGCTGAAGAAGGAACAGAGAGCTCTATGTCTGGATCAACAAACAGCAAGAAGAGAGACACTGGGCCTGGCTTAGACATTTGAAACCTCGAAGCCCACCCCTCAGTGACACACTTCCTACTCTAACAAGGCCACACATCAATAATGCCACTCCCTATGAGCCTGTGAGAACCATTTTAATTCAAACCACCACATCTACCAAACTGAATTCCTAACTCTAAGGACTCTGAAACCATGACTGTTAACTCCCAGGTCTGTGATAGGAGTCTCCCTTCTAGGTGAAGGTAACTGGTAACAAGCTCCTTCTGGCATTGAAGCATTCAGACTGCATCTTACAGACACTGGGCCTGGAGTAGGAGAGAGGGCTGCTGTTAGGGATGAATGACCTTGTTTGTCCCTGAGAATAGGTGATGTAGGTATGCTGAGGTCTCAGTACCCACATAGAGCACCTGGGAAGTGTGAATGGGGCCCGAGGTTCTATTGTGCAACAAACTGCCAGGTGACATTCACAGAGGTACATAAATCACACTCAGAACAGCAAGCTCTTACAAATGAGGGTAGACTTCTGAGAGTTAAAATAAGTAGCCATGAGTAAATCCCAGTGCTTAAGAGGCTGAAGTAGGACATGCAAGTACATGAACGATGGTCCAGAGTAAAATACTAAAAGCATGCTTTAAAAAGAATTTAGCATGGGCCAGGTGTGGTGTTGCAGGCCTTTAATCCTAGCACTCAGGAGGCAAAGGCAGTTGGATCTCTGTGACTTTGAGGCCAGTCTGGTCTACAGATCAAGTCTAGGACAGCTAGAGCTCTATTACAGGAGAAACCCTATCTCAGAAAATATAACAAAACAAAACAAACAAACAAAAAAAAAATAATAATAATAATAATAATAATAATAATAATAATAATAATAATTTAGCACTTACTGGAGTTTTACTATGTGCAGGCCATTGAACTGGTCTATGGGATTTTTAGAAAGGATAAAGAAAAACTAACTATGAATAGGATCCAACACAAAGATCACATAGAACACACACTCAGAGTGTTAGGATTCTAGTGTCTTTTTTTTTTTTTTTTGGTTTTTCGAGACAGGGTTTCTCTGTATAGCCCCGGCTGTCCTGGAACTCACTCTGTAGACCAGGCTGGCCTCGAACTCAGAAATCCACCTGCCTCTACCTCCCAAGTGCCGGGATTAAAGGCGTGCGCCACCATGCCCGGCTTCTAGTGTCATATTTTAAACTATTCTTATATGGGAGTTTTTCCTCAAGGGATGTCAAGGATGACCTAGTATACAGAGTTGGACCTGTTCAATGTTTCTTGTTAACAGGCTTACAGACTCTTTAGTAAAACTTCCCAACAGTGCATAGCAGGTGTGTTGGCTACTTTTCTTGCCACTAAGACCAAATACTTGACAAGACATTTAAGAGAGAAAATATTTTCTTGGGTTCCCAGTTATAAAAGGTGGCATTGTGTCCATAGTCAAGCCAAAAAAAACCACACACACAAAAAAACCCCAAAAAACCAGGAAATAGATCCAGTCTGTAAACCTTGAGGCCTCTCCCCAGTAATGTACACCTACACCCCTTCCCATCATTCAGTTAGTAGACCCCAGTACCTAACAGTCCACAAGTTTCCATAACAGCACCTGCACATGCCACGAGCTGGGGAACAAATGTTGCTCAGGGACATGAGCCTGCAGGGGCTCACCACATTCACCACAGCCAGAGTCAGTGACAAATCTCCAGTATCTCCTCACTGCTCTCCAGTGAGAATCCAGACATGAGGAGAGGGTATTAGGTCTCAGCACAACTGGCATAACATCTACATGTAAACACAGTAAACATCTATATCTAACACAGTAAAATCCAGGACGAACCACCCAATCTTTGCTAAAGATATGAAATGTTGAAGTCTAAGCAGAGGATTGCAGCAAGTGCTCATGAAAGGTGACCTCCCTCTGTCATCTGTAGGTCCCAGGAGAAAACAGAAGAAGCCATTGTGCTGCTGAAGGAATCCATTAAGTATGGTCCAGATTTTGCTGATGCCTATTCAAGCTTGGCTTCCCTACTGGCAGAGCAGGTAATTATCTCCATTTAATTTCAGAAGTGTTTTTGTTTGTTTGTTTGTTTGTTTGTTTTTTCGAGACAGTGTTTCTCTGTGTAGTCCTGGCTGTCCTGGAACTTACTTTGTAGACCAGGCTGGCCTCGAACTCAGAAATCTGCCTGCCTCTGCCTCCCAAGTGCTGGGATTAAAGGCGTGCGCCACCACGCCCGGCTAGAAGTGTTTCTTTAAATGTTACTTTCAACTGCATCTGCCAGTATCATCACAGATTTTTTTTTTATAGATATTTTCTTTACTTACATTTCAAATATTATCCCCTTTCTTAGTTCCCCCTCCAGAAATCCACTATCCTCTCCCCTGGTCTCCAATCCACCCACTCCTGCTTCTTGGCCCAGGCATTCCCCTATACTCAGACATAGAACCTTTACAGGAACAAGGGCCTCTCCTCCCATTTATGACCGACTAGACCATCCTTTGCTACATATGCAGCTAGAGTCATGAGTCCCACCATGTGTTTTCTTTGAGTGGTGGTTCAGTTCCAGGGAGCTCTGGGGTTACTGGTTAGTTCATATTGATGGTCCTCCTAGGGGGCTGCAAACCCCTTCAGCTCCTTGGATACTTTCTATGGCTCCTTCACTGGGGACCCTATGAAGGATGGATGACTGTGAGCATCCACTTTTGTATTAGTCAGGCACTGGCAGAGCCTCTCAGGAGACAGCTATATCAGTCTCCTGTCGGCAAGATCTTGTTGGCATCTGTCATAGTGTCTGGGTTTGGTAATTGTTTATGGGATGGATCCCCAGGTGGGCAGTCTCTGGATGGTCATGCCTTCAGTCTTTGCTCTGAACTTTGTCTCTGTAACTCCTTCCATGAGTATTTTGTTCCCCATTCTAAGAAGGATCAAAGTGTCCACACTTCGGTCTTCCAACTTCTTGAGTTTCATATGTTTTGCAAATTGTATCTTAGGTATTCTGAGCTTCTGGGCTAATATCCATTTATCAGTGCGTACATATTATGTGTGTTCTTTTGTGATTGGGTTACCTCACTTAGTATGATATCCTCCAGATCCATCCATTTGTCTAAGAATTTCATGAATTCATTGTTTTTAACAGCTGAATAGTACTCCATTGTTTAAATGTACCACATTTTCTGTATCCATTCCTCTGTTGAGGGACATCTGGATTCTTTCCAGCTTCTTACTATTATAAATAAGGCTGCTATGAACATAGTGGAGCATGTGTCCTTATTACAAGTTGGAGCATCTTCTGGGTATATGCCCAGGAGTGGTATTGCTGGATCTTCTGGTACAACTATGTCCAATTTTCTGAGGAACCACCTAACTGATTTCCAGAGTGGTCATACCAGCCTGCAATCCCACCAGCAATGGAGGAGTGTTCCTCTTTCTCCACATCCTCACCAGCATCTGCTGTCACCTAAGTTTTTGAACTTAGAAATTCTGACTGGTGTGAGGTAGAATCGCTTGTTTTGATTTGTATTTCCCTGATGACTAAGGATGTTGAACATTTCTGCTTCTCAGCCATTCGGTATTCCTCAGTTGAGAATTCTGTTTAGCTCCATACCCCATTTGTAATAGGGTTATTTGGTTTTCTGGAGTCCAACTTCTTGAGTTCTTTATATATATTGGCTATTAGCCCCCTTTCAGATTTAGGATTGGTAAAGATCTTTTGCCAATCTGTTGGTTGCCGTTTTGTCTTATTGACTGTGTCCTTTACCTTACAGAAGCTTTGCAATTTTATGAAGTCCCATTTGTTGATTCTTGATCTTACAGCATAAGCCATTGCTGTTCTGTTCAGTAATTTTTCCCCTGTGCCCATATCTTCGAGGCTTTCCCCCACTTTCTCCTCTATAAGTTTCAGTGTCTTTGGTTTTATGTGTAATTCCTTGATCCAGTTAAACTTGAGCTTTGTACAAGGAGATAAGAATGGATCAATTAGTATTCTTCTACATGCTAACCGCCAGTTGAGCCAGCACCATTTGTTGAAAATGCTGTCTTCTTTCCACTGGATGGTTTTAGCACCTTTGTCAAAGATAAAGTGACCACAGGTGTGTGGGTTCATTTCTGGGTCTTCGATTCTATTCCATTGATCTACCTGTCTGTCAGTGTACCATTACCATGCAGGTTTTTTTTTTTTTTATTACAGTTGCTCTGTAGTACAGCTTGAGGTCTGGCATGGTGATTCCACCAGAGGTTCTTGTATTGTTGAGAATAGTTTTTTCTATCCTAGGATTTTTGTTATTCCAGATGAATTTGCAAATTGCCCTTTCTAACTGTGTGAAGAATTGAGTTGGAATTTTGATGGGGATTGTAGTGAATCTGTAGATTGCTTTCAGCAAGATAGTCATTTTGACTATATTAATCCTGCCAATCCATGAGCATGGAAGATCTTTCCATCTTCTGAGATCTTCAATTTCTTTCTTCAGAGAAAGAAATTATACAGATCTTTCACTTCCTTAGAGTCACACCAAGGTATTTTGTGTTATTTGTGACTATTATGAAGGGTGTTGCTTCCCTAATTTCTTTCTCAGCCTGTTTATCCTTTGTGTAGAGAAAGGCTACTGATTTGTTTGAGTTAATTTTATATCCAGCTACTTCACTAAAGTTGTTTATCAGGGTTAGGAGTTCTCTGGTGGAATTTTTTGGGTCACTTATATATACTATCATATCATCTGCAAATAGTGATATTTTGACTTCTTCCTTTCTAATTTGTATTCCTTTGATCTCCTTTTGTTGTCAAATTGCTCTGGCTAGGACTTCAAGTACTATATTGAATAGGTAGGGAGAAAGTGGGCAGCCTTGTCTAGTCCCTGATTTTAGTGGGATTGTTTCGAGTTTCTCTCCATTTACTTTGATGTTGGCTACTGTTTTGCTGTATATTGCCTTTATTATGTTTAGGTATGGGCCTTGAATTTCTGATCTTTCCAAGACTTTTATCATAAATGGGTGTTGGATTTTGTCAAATGCCATCTAATGAGATGGTCATGTGGTTTTTGTCCTTGAGTTTGTTTATATAGTGGATTACATTGATGGATTTCTGTATATTGAACCATCCCTGCATCCCTGGGATGAAGCCTACTTGATCATGATGGATGATCAATTTGATGTGTTCTTGGACTCTGTTTGTAAGAATTTTATTGAGTATTTTGCATTGATATTTATTTAGTCTATATCTTTTTATTGGGGAATTGAGTCCACTGATATTAAGAGATATTTAAAAATTTTTTTGAGAATGAAATGTTTCACCTCATAGTGGACTCTTAAGCACATTCTTTGCATATGCGGTATGCTAGCTGGATATCTTTTGGCATAATTGTTACATGTTTGGCATAGATAGCCCACCCACAGGTTGGTATCTTCAAAAAGGCCAACGAGATAGGCCTCACTTGCCTCCTGCAAAGCACCAATAGCTGCACTCTGGAAGCACAGATCTGTTTTGAAATCCTGACCAATTTCTTGCACGAGAAGCTGAAAGGGGAGCTTGTGAATCAGAAGTTCAGTAGACTTCTGCTGGCGTCTGATTTCACGGAGTGCCACAGTACCAGGCCTGTAACTATGAGGTTTATACACCCCTCCAGTAGAGGGTGCACTCTTGTGAGAGGCTTTTGTAGCCAGTGGTTTCCTGGGGGCTTTACCACTGGTGGATTTGTGGGCAGTCTGCTTTGTATGAGCCATGGTATGGACACCTCCTTACTTACCCCCCTTCTTCTTCTGCTGGAGCTTGACAAGCAAGAGGCAGCATGGCTAAGGCTGCAAACACAATTCTCATCACAGATTTTTATAGAATTGGCCTAAATAATTGGCAGCTCCTGTCAAACTCTGGGTCTCATCTCAGTTTGTTCTTGATCAACACTAGAAGCCCCGTTTTCTCACTGTACAAGGAGAGGGGTGTCAGAGGATCTAAGGATACTATTGTCTGGTGATGTGTCTGCTGTCATTTGGAGACAATGTATGTCCAGAATAATACATGACATTTGCTATTGTTTCTAAAAACTTTTTAATTTAAAAAATTACAGAAAAATATAATAACCTCCAACTCTTTGTGAGCTCCAGTCTGCTCTGTTCTCCCTATGTTGCTTGTTTCTGAGAGGAAGTGTGGGGGAGGGAGGGTTGCTCCCTTTTGTTCAGGGGTTTTCTTGCCAGAGCTTTGGCATTCCTTCCAGAATGAATTCCTGTGTGGTCCCACATTCCATGTTTTTATTACCATTTACTTGTGCTATGATGATTTTGTATCTTAAAACCTGCTGGGGAAGAACAGATGTCAAGACAGGCTCCCAGAAGACCATCTCTGGCATGAGCAGTTGTGTTCTGAATCCCTGTCTCCTTTTCACGTGTCTAAAGGACTTGAAACCAATTTTCAGGGTCTGTTGTGTTTGTCTGCCCCTTGCCCTGGGGAATGCACATGAGTTATCTCCTATAAACGGATGCTCAGCTTTTGTTGACACATGAAAGTGACCCTGATAGCGGTGGGTTCTGCTGTCAATCAATTGCCAGTCCTCTTTTAAAAGTCAAACTGAGATGCCTTGGAGCAGCCGCTTAGCTAAACATAAGGAATGGTTTGACCCCACACATCGGTTACTGAGGCTACAATTTGCATTTTAAACATTTCAAAAGTTCCAACCAGTAGCAAAATTAGAATAGTCTATGAATATTCAACTGATGGAAGTTATAAACTGTGTTTTAATATAGCCATTTCTAGACCGTTCCTCAGACATAAACATTTGTGGATTTGTGGGTCCTAGATATAAAATGACATCATAGATAAACAACTCCTATGCACATTTTTTTTTTTGATTTTTCGAGACAGGGTTTCTCTGTACAGCCCTGGCTGTCCTGGAACTCACTTTGTAGACCAGGCTGGCCTCAAACTCAGAAATCCGCCTGCCTCTGCCTCCCGAGTGCTAGGATTAAAGGCGTGCGCCACCACGCCCGGCTCCTATGCACATTTTTAAATTACTTAAACTTAGTGCAGTGTACACTAGCTATAGAAATAGCTGCTATACTTTATTAATTAGGGACTAAAGACAAGAAACTTCAGTATAGGTACAATATTTTCTGAGTGTTATTTCTCTCTCTGTGTGTGTGTGTGTGTGTGTGTGTGTGTGTGTGTGTGTGTACCAGAAAAGGATATCCAATACCTTTCTCTTTTGCCTTCTGCCTTATTTTTTTGAGTCAGCATCTCTCACTGGACCAAAGTTTACTCTTTTGGCTACACTAGCTAGCCAGTGAGTTTCTGGGGTCTGCCTGTCTTTACCCAGATCACTGAGGTAAAGATACACATGGCCATGTGTGAAACTAGGAATTCAGATTCAGGCCTCTAATCTCACACAAGACGTACATATAAGCTTGTAAGGCTTACCCCTGAGCCATATTCTCAGCCCCTTTCTTGACTTTTTTTGATCTGAGGTTTGTTGCACCTGCAGATAGAGAGGCACAGTGTTCTCTAAACAGTGTAGATAGGCTGTAGACAGAGAGCCTATCTGGATAGATGACTTCCTTGCATGTTGACATACAGTGTTTAAATTAAGGTGATCCTCCATGATGTATGCTTTCAGTCCTTGACAACTTTTGGCTCACATTAATGAGGGCACTGGAGGGTTTTCCAGGGAAAGATGGCCTGCATCCCCCAGGATCACTTTTTTTCTCTTCACCCTGACCCCTTCATCTCTCAGAGAGACACATTCTGCCTCTGCCTTTGACCTAGTCATGTCTGGCAACTCATTGTGCAGGCATTTTCCTCAACTACCACACATCTCTACCCAGATCCATCTTCCCTCCTGCCGTGCAGTCTCTGCCTACACAGTACCGTGTTGACCCTTTGTCTACTTTGTCATGTCTCCCATCACTTTGTCCTCCTGTGTATTATTTCCCACAGTTTTATGTTATCTAACATAGCTCGGTGGGCTAATGCTCTTTCATCCACCTCCAGAATAATGTTTGACTCTGTAAGGGCATTTATTGTAATTATTGTACTATTCTCACACCTCCCAGGCTGTATGCAGTTAGTAGATTCCAGATGTGTGAGGAAATAAACTTGGAGAGTGTGCAGTCCCCACTCCAGTCCTCTCATTGAGTTGTGCCTTATTGTGATGCCCTGCCCCGCCCTGCCCTGCCCTGCCCTGCCTTGCCCTGCCCTGCCCTGCCCTGCCCTGCCATGGGGTCTAGTGTGAGAAGCAGCTGTGAGGTCATAGCCATCATCCCTTACTCCATCCATTGAGTTTTTACGACGTGGCAAATCTTGAGAGTGGGAGATCTGTGCTTCAGTCTTGGAACGACTGCATGTTTCTCCTAAATTACATTTAGTTTTTATTTTCTTCTTAATCTGGTGCATGAAGATCTTTTATTTTCTAGGCAGTTCAATGCTGCCTCCCCTTTTCCTCTCACCTCAGCTGGTGGCCATCTGGACTGCACTGTCTGCTTCTCTCTTGTGCTGTTCTTACTGCTACATTTGCCTTTTTCTTAATTCATATTCAGTTCATGTTCCTGCCTTGATTTCATTATCAACAATGAGGTGTGTGTGGTGATTTGTACAAATAGTTTCCAGCTCAGATCTTTTCTTCCAGCTCCCTAGGCAGGCAATAGACACTGAACTATTGCTCTTAAAGAAAAACACCACAACTTCAAGCAATGTTCAGTTACATTTACAAGTGATACCCAAGTCTGTTGTCTTGGGGTCTCTTGATGAACTGATACCTCTTTACACAGTTCACCTTTTTCAGGATCATCTTTTCTTTCTTTCTAAATTCTTTCTTGCTTATAAAACAATTCAGTTTCCATTTCCTGCCCAAACCTTGTTCACTTTTCCATTTTGCATTGAATTATATTTCCAGAGATCTCTGTGTTCAGTACTTTTCCTGTTGCTGTGAACATGAACCCCACAAATGCAGCTTAGGGATGAGGGGGGTTATTCTGCTCACCATTTGTTGGTACAGTTTGTCATGGAGGGAAAGTCATGATGGCAGGTGGTTCTGTGGTGGGAATATTTGACCACTGTTTATTCACATCTCAATGGTCCAGAAAGCAGACAGTAAGGAGGCTCAGCTATAAATCTCAAGATTTGCTTCCAGTGACCCACTTCCTCTACCTAGAACCCACATCCTAGAGATTCTGTTTGCAAACCAGCAACACAGCTGGGAACCAAATGGCCTGAAAGAGACATTCACCCTCAAGCCATGACATCAGCATATAAATTGTATCATGTTTATATATGTCATGTATTTTCATTTCTTGGGTTACTATCCTGAAATTTAAACCGAGTGGGCCAGAAGCTGAGTAGGGAAAGTGCTTGCTGAGTAGGGAGAGTGCTTGCTGAGTAGGGAGAGTGCTTGCTGAGGAGGGAAAGTGCTTGCTGAGGAGGGAGAGTGCTTGCTGAGGAGGGAGAGTGCTTGCTGAGAAAGAATAAAGACTGGAATTCAGATCCTCAGACTCCACATAAAAAGTGAAGTAGGCATTGTTCCTACCTGTAGTTCCAGTACTTGGGAAGCAGAAACAGGATCCTCAGGCGGGGTTCAGTTGAGAAAACCTTCCTCAATACATAAAGCGGGGCACTATCAAGGAAGACTCTCACTGTCAACCTCAAGCCCCCCCATCCATGCCCTCAACAAATGTATATACACACATACACACACACACACACACACACACACACACACACCACAAATGCATGCACTTACACATGAGTGCATACAATTGTGAACATACATGCACTTGTGTGTGCTTTCTCTTACACACACATACACACACATACACACCTATAACACATCACATTAAAAAAATTAAAACAAAACATTGATTTTTAGTATTTCAGACTTATCTTCCTCTAACCACAGGTTTCTTTAGGGAAAGCATGGTCTTGGATATATCTATACTGCTGTCCAGCTGCACTCTAATTAGTGTCATTGTTTATATACAGATAAACCATTTGTGTGTCAATACTGTGAAAAGTAATGGTTCTTAGTGGATATTCCAAAGTTTCTGCTGTTTTCGTTTTCTAAATTGATGAACTCTGAGTTCAGTTAAAGATACCACTTTAAAGTGGTCCAGATGTTCAGTGACCTTGACATTCATATTAGGACCCAGGACCATCACATCACTCACACAGTAGGCAGACCTTAACCAAGTGGCCTTTTGTTGTTTGTTTGTTCAATGAAACAAAGGCATTTTTTTTCAGGCAAAATTTTCTAAAGAATAACATATATATATATATATATGCTTTCTCCTTAGCTGAATTTCAAGAGTTTCAGATAGGATATTTGAAATGATTAACTGATTAAGTTATTTTTTGTGGAAACATGGCAAACTGATGTAAAAAAAAATTATTGAATTTCTCACAGTTGGAGCTCCACAGTTGTGAAGACAAACAAATTACCCAGAAGACCTTCATCTTTCCTGACAGAATGCACTTCCTTAGCCTTCATCTTTCCTGACAGAATGCACTTCCTTAGCCCCTTTCCTACTTTAGAGGGAAGGGTATTGTGAAATGCTTTAGGATCCTAGAATCTCACTGAAAAGTCTGAAGGGTTCTTCTACCCTTAAAGCAATTGGTTTTCACAAAAGAGCTAGGACAGCTGTTGCGCAGAACTCAGGGCCCCTCCCTTCTCTGAGTCTATACATCTTATCACAACCTCTGAAATTCTTTAGGGATAAAACAAGGTTTCTGATAAATAATGTGGCAAACAGGAGTTGAGGAAAACCCTTGGACTTGACAGACTTTGAAGCAACCTCTTTCCACTGTCACCTCTAACAGCATCTTAGACTTTCAAACCCCAGAAAATATGGAGGTGATATTCTTTTTTTTTTTTTTTTTTTTTTTTTGGTTTTTCACGACATGGTTTCTCTGTATAGCCCTGGCTGTCCTGGAACTCACTTTGTAGACCAGGCTGGCCTCAAACTCAGAAATCCACCTGCCTCTGCCTCCCGAGTGCTGGGATTAAAGGCATGCGCCACCAGGAAGCGATATTCTTAAACCTTGGTCAGCCTGCACACCCTCTCCCTGAGCAGAGCTACTGTCTGCCACACACACAGCCTACACACATGCTGACTGTGATTGAGGACCAGTGTCACACTGGAAGCAGTGACAATAAAATCTCCCATGTGCAGGCGAGCTTCCGAAGGCTGTGTGAAAGGATGTACATTTACTTGTATTTATTTTCAAGTTTGCAGAGAAGCATGGCATATGGGCCGTGAGGCACTTGGCAATTAGGATGCCTTTTGGATATGCTTGGTTTATTCACATAAACATTTATTATACTATTGTGCTAATATGAAGATTAAACAGATATCTCACCAAGCCAGGAACAATTGATCAGACAGAAAATGCTGCTGCAGAGTTCCACTGGGAAATTTTCTCTTGTAAGGACACTTTGTAAGCTTCCAGGCTCTACTCATGACTACAGTTAAGTCCTCAGCTTTTGGCAGACTGGGAACAGTGGTAAAGGTCCAGGAAGTCCTAGAAAGCTTAGAATAGTAAATAGAGCTAACAAATAGGCCTGTGTGAGCCCAGGAGTCTGGGAGTGCGATGGTCACTGTACTGGCTANGAGAGCAGGCTGAGCAAGCCAGGGGAAGCAAGCCAGTAAAGAACATCCCTCCATGGCTTCTGCATCAGCTCCTGCTTGAGTTCCAGTCCTGACTTCCTTTGGTGATGAACAGCAGTATGGAAGTGTAAGCCGAATAAACCCTTTCCTCCCCAACTTGCTTCTTGGTCATGATGTTTGTGCAGGAATAGAAACCTTGACTTAAGACAGTCACTAAAGGCAAGGCCATGCACAGAGTCTTAAAACCTCTTGCTGATGGGTTTCAACACAGAGACTAGAGAAGCTGTCTCTCTGGAGCACAGCAAACAGTGCAATCCTGGAGACCATCTCTAAAGTTACAATGTTTTGGTAGTTTCACTGGGCAGTAGGTTTGCTTAGAGCTCACAGCTTGGGAATGCTTCACTAGCACATCAACACCTTGGGAGCCTGTCCTGGGCTAAGCTTCTGTCTGAGCTGCTCTGGGCTTGCTTGCTTCTGAGGTCTGGCTATTAACAGAGCTGCTCAGTGGTAAGCTGAGGCCTCCTTTTATTGCACGTCCCATAAACGACTTTTTTTTTTTTTTCACAGAATGATATGTTTCTACCAAAGTTCTTTGTCTCTACCTGAAATTTATGACTTCTGCCATTCAAATACCCTTTCCAGCTAGCTATTTCAGTGGGAAAATTTGGGCACAATAGCTTTCAAGTATTTGTTTATGTCTTAGAAAGAAAAGAGAAGAAAATCCTTATAGTGATAGGGAATGGTAGCTTTGGCCTATAATCCCAGCATTTGAGAGTAGAAGCCTAAGAGTCTCAAAGAAACAGAGGCCCGGCTGGGCAGAAACAGAACCCCAGCCTGACCCCTTCAGGTCAGGGAGCCACTTCTACTATGGAAAAGCCAGAGAAAAGCAAACTCGGTCAGGGAGCCACTTCTACTATGGAAAAGCCAGAGAAAAGCAAACTCAGGCAGAAAATGAGATCAGTTTTTTTGTCTTATTACACAAGGATATGGGGTGATGTGTTAAAATCAGAGAAATGACATATATCCCCTACTCAGTGGAATGTCTAGAAATAAAGTCATTCTGCCTCAGAGTTCTAATTCTCGTAATTAGTGCTTGTAATTCCAGCACTAGGGAGGTATTTCTGAGGCCTACTGGCCAGTCAGCTTAGATCTGTGAGTCTCAGGTTCCAGGCAGAGGAACCTCTGGTCTCAAAAACAAGGTGGACAGAACTTGAGAAAAAAACAAAACAAAACACTGGGAGCTTATGACTGAGCTGTTAAGGGCAGTGGAGAAAGCGAGTTCTCTGTACACACAGCAGAAGGGTAGAGAAATCTGAGGCCAGGAGAGACTAGGGTGGCGGTGGCCTGCCTGCAGCCTTGATTTCCCCTTGATCTCCACCAGCATTCACAGGTAGACAAGCTGAGCTTCTCAGACAGGGTTGTAAATGGTCCTGAGCCCACAGGAACTTGTAACCATCTAGCCCTTACCACAGAGAACATAACTTTGTATCACAATAGCAATAAGGAAATGAGATTAATACTGTTTATGATGCAGACTGAAGAACCACCTGCCTCCATTTTAGGCTTAAAAGCCTTTGTATGGAGGCAAACTAGGTTGATTCCTAATTATGATTAAACCTGTTTCTCAAGGATTGGGCTATAACCAACCTTAATTACAAATGGTTCTGAACTGCCTATTCCAGGAACTGCATGCGATCCACCTATGTTTCAAAAAGTTGTTTATAACCATCTTGCAACTCTACTTTTGTTTCAAAAGGTTATCAGACCACCTATGGCTGTCTGTTGTTATGTCCACCTTGCAAGCATGTCTTTGTTTCAGGAGGTCACAAGGACTAATGTCTATTCTTACGCTCTGCTCCTGTAACCCTGCCAAATCCCCACTTGGAAGCCCCCTACCCCTGAACTATAAAAACCTTGTCTTTCTTACAGCCAATGCTGACCTCTCGAACCCCAACTTGGAGGAGGAAGCCCATGTATACAAATAAAAAGCTTGCTAGAGGTTAATTGCTTGCTTTAGTTAATTTTGCCATGATGATTCCTGTCAATGGTCTTTCTCCTCCTGTCTTTGGGATTAACATGGCCACTGAAAATTATTACTAACATCAGGTTTATAACCTACTGAAAAACTCAATATAAAAACAGCTATAAAATATTTTCCTTTCATGTATTTTGAGATGTGTTTTTCTTTAATACCAGAGTGAAAGATCTAACTAACACGTGAGTTAGTAAGAGGGATGGAGTCTGTCAGGAATTGGTTCAGTCACAGTCTACACTCACAGCTAAGTCAACTTGGAATGAACCCTAATGTAAGAACGTATTGATTTAGTTATTTAGCTCCTGGTAACTGAGCATGCAAATCCTATTACGCACCACAGATTCCTCTAGTAGCAAGTCATGTGACTTGTCTTCCTGGAACCTAGTCGTGGAAAGGGAATGTTGGAGCAGGGGGTCCGGATGCCCTGTAGCAGTGTGCAGAGCACTCTGCATCAAGGGGAATGTCTGGGGACGTGTGCCAATGTGGCTAAGGGTGTGCCAGCTCCTGTAAGCTAATGCATGAAGACTGAGGGGAAAACCTTTCCAGCCACCTGCAACAGTAAAGGATGGGGCAAATGGCATAGGGAAAGCTGGAACCGGACACTTGAGGTGTTTACACTTGTGGGTCTCCTCTCTCCTGGTCCCCTGTGTCACTCCTGCAGAGGCATGCTCTGTGCTCTTCCTTTGTGTGTGTATTATTTAATTTATTCTTGAGAATTTCATACATGTATACAATATAATATGATCATATTCATTCCTCATTTTCTCCTCCCTACCATCCCACCGTTTCCCCTAACACATCTCTTTCCCTTCTTCATGCCCTCTTCTTTTTTCCTTAAACAACCCATTGAGTTCAGTCAGTCTGTGTGGGGGTGGGGGTGGGGGTGGGCCCATCCACCAGAGCAGCAGTCTCCCTAGAGGAGAGATTTTCCTTCCCCCAGAGCTATCAGCTGCCCACTGTTGTTCAGTTAGGGGTGAGCTGTCAACTGACTCTCAGGGACATACCTCATGATTTTTACCACAGTTTTCTGGAGCTGCTTTGCCAATTCATAAATGGCACCTCCATTTGAACTCCTTTTTAAAAAATCAGATTTTGAAATTATTTTGCATACTAGTGGGTTTCATAAGACTTTCTCATTGTCCTTACTTTTGCTTAATCTATTCTCACCCCTTTCCCTGACCTTTCCCCCCCCTTCCCTTGACCTTTCCCCTGACCCCTCTTCCATCCTGGTTAACACTTTAACCCAGATCGATACCCACTGTCCTCCTTCTGTGTGGCCCGTGCTCTGCTGCTCCTCCATCACTGTGTCCTCCTCATTGTTTCACTGTCTGGCTTTCCTTTTGAAGCAGCCATTTCTCTTTTACTCCATTACCACACAAACACACACACACACACACACACACACATACACTGCTCACACTCTGCTGAGAGACAAAGGCATGCAGCACTAGAAAATGCCAAATGTTTCCTCAGGGAGGAAGAACACCAAGCTAGTTGATTCATTTCAGTTGAATGTGAAAGAAAATGAGACATCAAATATTGATAGAATATTTCTCATAAATGTCCCGTGATCGCTTGAGGTTGATCGTTTATTGTTTGGTAAAGAAAATAACAATGGTGAAAGTGAAGAGGCAGAAAGCAGGCCTACTGGGCAGCTTCAGCTTTGGAGCTGCTCTGTCTTGAGTAGTCTGCAGGAGGTTATAAAGCCACAGGATGCCAGACTGGTCAGCTTCCCAGAGTGTCCAATCCACGAGTTCTCAGCTCCCCAAGACTGCCACAGACACACATCTAGAGCTTCCTGGTGTTCCACACTAGTGAACAGCTACTTCACGGCTGCCTTGTTTTATTGCTTAGAGCAAACTCATTTCTGGGTGGGGTATAGACCTATGGCTGTGTCAGAGACTGTTTCCTATTGTTAGGATGCCCCACTGTATGCTGCCTGTACATTCAGTATACCTTGCCGCGTACAGTGCTCTGAGTGTCTTCCCCAGTAGTGCTGACTAAATGACAGCCCCTTTCTGCTTTTCATCCTGTCAGGTCTAATTTTCTTCGTACTTCAACTAACAATGAAAGAAACCACTTAAATACCACTGTCAGGAAAGCTGGTGTGAATACTTCAACTAACAATGAAAGAAACCACTTAAATACCACTGTCAGGAAAGCTGGTGTGAATATCCAGCTAGCTTTAATGGTCAAACATTAAAGAAATCTATAAAGATTTAAATTAATAGGGCCATGATCTCCCTCAGTAACCCATGTGAGGCTGTGATTTCTGTCTCTAGTATTCCCACAGCCAAAATAATATAATGTAATAAATATCTCAGCTAATGCCACTGTCCTTTTGCATTGGAAGGTTTTTTAAATATATAAATGCATTATTTATGTTAGAGTTTCTTATTTTAAATAAGCTATACCAATGAGAAAGAAGTGTCTTCCTTCTCCAGCAACCATTAACTGCTGGTAGCTCCTCAAGAAGGGAGGAGACCTTGTAAGTACCTTCCCACCCATGTTAGGACCTTGTAGGTAAAGACGCAAAATTTGTTATTAAAAAAAAAGTATATGTGTTTGTGCATTGCTGTGCATGTATGTGTGTATGTGTGTGTGTGGGGGGGACATGTATGTGTGTATGCATATATGTGTAAATTTGTATGTAAATATGCATCGTGTGGGCATGTGTATGTGTGTGCCTGTGTGTGTGTGTGTGTGTGTGTGTGTGTGTGTGTGTGTGTGTATGTGTGTTTACAAGGGCATGTGAGTGTGAGTGCCACAGTGAAGGTCCAGGATAGAGTAAATTCCAGGACAGGCAAGGCTACACAGAGAACGCTGCCTCGAAAAACAAACAAACAAAAGCTTTCTTTCAGACTTATTGTTAAGATCTAAAGTACCCATTTTGAGATTTTTCATTTGTCTTCTCTGAATGTGACAGCTGTTGATCTTGGCAGTTAGAGAAGGTATCTGAGAAATGTCCATTTTGCTGGCCTGTGGATCTGATTCAGTAAGTAAGTCTTGTCACGCAGAAACTTTCCTCTTTCCTCAGTGGTGCTGAAATAACTGGACTTGGTCAGCACTTGTGGTTCCACATGAGATGAAGAGCCCCAGGGTCCCGCCAGGTTCCAGATCTCAGCCAGGCTTGTGTGCCACCACACACACCTTCACTGACAGGCCGAGGTGTCCATTTTCAAATATCTGACTTGTGATAAACTTTTTTTTTTTTTTTTTTGGTTTTTTGAGACAGGGTTTCTCTGTATAGCCCTGGCTGTCCTGGAACTCACTTTGTAGACCAGGCTGGCCTCGAACTCAGAAATCCGCCTGCCTCTGCCTCGAGAGTGCTGGGATTAAAGGCGTGCGCCACCATGCCCGGCTGTGATAAAATTTTAGCATAGGTAAAATTGCAAAGAGCTTTGTAGGGCTGGCAAGATGGCTCAGTGGTTAAGAGCACCGACTGCTCTTCTGAAGGTCTCGAGTTCAAATCCCAGCAACCACATGGTGGCTCACTCTGATGCCCTCTTCTGGAGTGTCTGAAGACAGCTACAGTGTACTTACATATAATAAATAAATAAATAAATCTTTAAAAAAAAAAAGCTTTGTATTGGATAGCCTTCTTTTACCTGACATTAATGCAGTACTAGAAAATAAAACTATTAACTATAGTTTCTGGATAGTTCTCAGAACTTCTGGTTATTTACATAATTTTAACCTACGTGTTTTCAAAAGAACAGTTAATATAATAGTTTTAGATGACTATAGGAAAAATATCTGTAAATCATTGGGTTCTGAATTAAAATTCATTAAATTGTAAATAATTAAAATATGTTAAGGTGCACAGACCAGGAGGGCAGTTTTCTAACTGGTCCTAGCTGGTTCTAAATGATCTTTTGAAGGTGTGGTGGTTGGTGTGGGGTATGCCATATGGGTTGCATGTATGCCTCAAGGAGACAGATAAGTGCTTTGTAGAGGCCAACTCAGAAAACATGGATTTATCTTATTTTTATAAATTAGATCCTTTTAATGTTGGACATACAGTTTTTAAAATACTTTATGTGCCTAAGTGTTTTGCCTGCATTTATGTCTGTGTGATGGTGTTGGATCCCCTGGAACTAGATTTACAGACACTTGTGAGCTGCCTGTGGATTCTGGCAATTGAACCAGGGTCCTCCGAAAAAGCAGCCAATGCTCTTAACCACTGAGCCATCTCTCCAGGCCCCAAAAAGCACAGATTTAATAAGGCAAGGAGCACAGAGTTCAGTGAGCTGTGGGAATACTTCAAGAAGAGAAGGGGTAAGACAGAGTCCTCCCTTTATTTGACCAGGCATCTCTCCTCATCTTTCTTAAAACCTGTCCCCAATCCCAGCACTCATGTGTTTAAGACAGGAAGCTTGTAGTGAGTTAAGAGGCCAGCCTGGGCTATGGAGTGAAGTTAGGTCAACTTGGGCTCTGTCACACACATGCACACACACGCATACACAGAAAACTTCCCGAGCAAATCTTAGAGGGAGGTAGGAAGGAAGGTGAGTATTCTCTGTCAACCCGAGCACTCTGCCTCCAAGCCCAGCAGGTGAAAAGGACCCATTTAAAAAATCACTCGCAAGCCGGGCGTGGTGGCGCACGCCTTTAATCCCAGCACTTGGGAGGCAGAGGCAGGCGGATTTCTGAGTTCGAGGCCAGCCTGGTCTACAAGTTCCAGGATAGCCAGGGCTATACAGAGAAACCCTGTCTCGAAAAAAGAAAAGAAAAAAAAAATCATTCTCAGAGCTTTTCCACACACAGGTCTGGGTCCATCCAGACGCTTCATCTTAGTATCAGCATGTTTGCAATGGTAGGAAGTGAGCATAGTTAGTGTAGACTTGGATTCAGGCAAAGCCCATGATGTCTGTCTTAGTGCCTGGCTCAGTAAGCACTCTCTCCTTTCCCTGCTCACTCTGAATACTCCCTGTATTGTTAATTTCATCAAACTTTGTTTTTCTTTGTTCTCTGCTAAAGGAAAGATTTAAGGAGGCTGAGGACGTTTACCAGGCTGGAATAAAGAACTGTCCGGACAGCTCAGACTTACACAACAACTACGCAGTTTTCTTAGTTGACTCTGGTGAGTGAGATGCCATTCTGCTGAGATTCCTTTTCTCTCACACCAGTGGCAGTCACCAGCTGTGCAGGGTGGCCCACACGTCAACCACCCTACACTGGGAGGGTGTCATTTGTCTAAATCTCCGAGTTCAGCTTGGAATCGTGTCTGTAAGGAAACTATCTGTACAGAAAGTGGCTTTGCCTTAAGCCTTGGTGTCCTGACTCTGTTACACCACATCCACAGGGCTGTACATCAGCGCTGTGCTCCCTCAAGGAGCACCTACCTCCAAACCTACCTTCCAACCGACGGTGGCTACTTTCTATAACTGACTTTGTTAAAGCCTCTGGGACTTTTTCTTGATGTTCTAGCCGTTGACACATTGGTCTCCAACTCAGATTCATTTTCCTTTGTGATTTGTGCAGACCCCTGTGTTCATGTGTAATGAATCCTCAGAAGTAATATGATGACTCTTGGCTTTGATACAAAAGTTCCATTCTGTCCTTTTGGCTCACAGACTGTTTGTCCTACAGGAGAATTCAGTTCTGGTTATTTTTTTATTTTTTTATTTTTTTTGATATTGAGTTCTTGAAAGGATTTTCATTTTCTAGGATCTGTGAAGCTTTTTTGTTGAATAGAATATAAATTTACATTTGGATCACCTAAGGAAAGCAAGCTTATTTTTGCATATAAAATTGCTGTGTGGTGCCCCCTGCTGGATCATTAGACACATGATAATACATCATTAAAGAAGGAAGACCAGAAGAACACGTGCTCACTTGCCTGAACCAAAGCTTGTTGTTTTGTTTCAATTCCACAGCAGTCTCAACAGGAACCTCTGGAGAGAACCCTGATGAATCACTGAATACCCTATGACATGGTCCTAGATAAGCCTGTGTTCAAAGAGCATAACTGGGAAAATTAGTGTGGAGACCAGGGATTCAGTGTGTTAGTTACCCTTTGGGCCATTCAGAAATTCAGGCACTTAGCTAGTTTCCTGGCCTTCTTAGATCAGGGAGACCCGAGTCTTACTCTGACTTTTGTTATCAAGTCTCCTAAGGACCTTACCTGTTAGTGTGTGTGTGTGTGTGTGTGTGTGTGTGTGTGTAAAGAGATCATTTTGTTTGGGTGGTTTTAAAAAATACCTCTTGAATCCCAAGAGGTATCTAAATAGGATCCTAAACATCTGTGGAGGCCTTGTGAGCATAGAGGTTTTAATATATACATTGGGCAGATGCAAAGAGACATTTCTACTATGTTTAAAGTCACATTAAATGCAACCATTGAGGCCAATGAGATGGACACATATGCACTCGCACGCACATACACAAATAACATTGAATAAAGTATTTTCAATGTTTCAATAGAATGTTTCAATAAAAGGTTTTCAAGACAACATTGCCACATATCTTAAAGCAGACTTTTATAATCTACTGATGCCTGTGTTCTTTCTACAGTGGCCTGTTTAGTTTTGTGTACAATGGGAAGCAATGGTGTCTTAGATAAATAACCATGACCAGATGAGGTGGCTCATGCCTATCATCATAGCATTTAGACTAAAGCTGTGGGTTTCTATGAGTTCAAGGCCAGCCTGGGCTACATAGTGGTTTCCAGGCCAGCCTTAGCTAAAGGTTAAGACTATCTCAAACAAACAACACTGCTGATTTGTTACTAATTTCTTTGTACGTATTGGTGAATAATGAAATGGTCCAAGGTTAGGTAGAGACAAGCATAAGAGGCTGATATTCAAGCTGATCACAAACTGCATATCTGATGGTATGATGCTATCATGCTAGAAAGGATGGCATATCTCAAAAGGGAGACTGGTAGCCATGGCTCTCATCCCTGTGGTCTGTTCTCTTCCCATCTCACCATACTGCAGGCTTTCCCGAGAAGGCTGTGGCTCACTACCAGCAGGCCATCCAGCTCAGCCCAAGCCACCATGTGGCTGTGGTGAACCTAGGCCGACTCTACAGGTCCCTGGGAGAGAACAGCAAGGCTGAAGAGTGGTACAGACGGTACAGTCCCTCCCCTCCACTTTCTGGGCCTTCTGAAGCCATCAGTAGTTTCCACAGGCATCTTAGTAGCTGGAACAGACAGGCTCTCAGAACAGGAGCACATGTTGCCAACTCAGGTGACAGAATAGCATGGCAGTGTAGTTATGCGCTCACAGCACTTACCCTGACTGCTGGACCACAGTGCTCATGGGGTTGGGGGGGATTTATCTACCTTAATTAGCCCAATTATCTGGAGCTATGGATGACAACAAAAAATGAAGCAGTGACTTCAATGTAGTAACAGATGAAAGGCTGCCACTTTGTCAGAACCTGAACAAGTCAATCACTGTTGCTAGTACAGACTCTTGAGATCTAGTTGCCAGCTTAGTAGGTTATAGGCATTTATTCACCCAGGGTTCAACATGACCTTGATCCAAAACAGACTAAGTTCAAGCAAGTATCTAACTGGACAGTCCTCCCTCTGCTAAGTGCAGACCTTTGGGAATGTGTCCACAGAAGGAAACATCTGTCTGCCTTTCTCCCTGTAGTGCCCTGAAGGTGGCCCGCACAGCTGAGGTACTGTCACCTCTGGGAGCGCTCTATTACAACACTGGCAGACACAAGGAGGCACTGGAAGTGTACAGGGAAGCTGTCTCACTCCAGCCTTCCCAGAGGGATCTCCGCCTGGCTCTGGTAAGTAGAGAGAAGAGGAAGTGATACTGGGTATAAGTGCAGCTTGCAGACAGAGCTGAGCCTGCTGAGCTGGAAGGCAAACACTATGCTAGGGCAGCTGTGGGATGCTCACATTGTTGAGAAGCCTTGTTTCCAGATAACTTCAAACTGACCAAAGGTAGTTTCAAGGCAGCGTTGGGCACTGACAGAGTACTTGCCTAGTATGCACAGAGCCTGGGTTTTAGTCACCAGCACCACACTAAATCAAACCAATCAAAAATAAAATTGTCTGGAATACCTGACCCAGGTCCACTAGTTCTGGCCCCTTTGATGCATCTGTTTGTTACGGCCACTGATGTGTGAATGTGAGCAGACAGGTGTGTTTATGCAGATGTGTAGGTGTATCTCTGTGCTCATTAGTTCACGGTATGTCTTTGCTGGCACTACAGTTTGTTGTAGATGCCTCTCCCTTTCTCTCTAACGTACTTCCTCCCTGATTCCTGTGTGGATATTCTCTCATGTTACTGCAGTTAACACCACCAACATTTTAATTTTAGTATTTTGAATTCCATGCTTCCTTCTTCCTTCATCAGCCTTTTGTCATCTTTATACAAACATCCTGTACTGTCAGTATGGTAGGGAACTACTTCCTGGCATGTATTGACATCTTTTTTTTTTATGACTCTAGACCATTTACTGGGTCTCTGTGGCACTCCCACCAGTGGCAACCAAATGCATGCATGTATCAGCAGCCAAATGCTGAACCTCTGCTGTGGCCATTCAGCTTTCTCTATCATGCTTTATGTTGGGATGTGTTGAACATATCTCTCTACAGAGGTTGCTCCATCTGCTATGGCATGACCAGGTGTCTTCTAAGCTCAGTACCCTCTTCTTTTGCAGGCACAGGTTTTAGCAGTGATGGGTCAGACCAAAGAAGCTGAAAAGATAACCAGCCACATAGTCTCTGAGGAGCCCAAGTGCCTGGAGTGCTACCGCCTCCTGTCAGCAATCCACAGTAAGCAGGAGCACCATGAGAAGGTAACCAAGCACTCAGCCACCCAAAGCAAGCAGGAATGCCAGGACAAGGTAGAAAAGGGCTCTCAGAGCCATGTGGAGTCTTACATAGAAAACAGTGAGCACCACATGTTCCCCCAGCACCATGTTCACAAGGCCATGAAGTCTTAAGGACATTTCTCTCCACATCCTACCCGATGGGAGCTTTTCTCAGACACTCTCCTACCTTACAAAACATCTTGAAACAGCACATCCTTCACTCCTCTTTGGTTTGCAGATACTTTATCTCATAATTACAGTTTGTGTCCAGCTGCCCAGCCCCTGTATGCCTGCTGGCTCTCCAAGTTCTAATGTTTGATGCAGTCCTCATATCAGCCTTGGAAGGCAGAACTGCCAGAACTGTGACTCTTTTTCTACCTATTAAAAAAAAAAATCACACAACTATAAAGTTCATGAACCTACTCAAGAAAATGCTTGTTAAGCCAGGCGTGGTGGCACACGCCTTTAATCCCAGCACTCGGGAGGGAGGCAGAGGCCGGCGGATTTCTGAGTTCGAGGCCAGCCTGGTCTACAAAGTGAGTTCCAGGACAGCCAGGGCTATACAGAGAAACCCTGTCTCGAACAAAAAAAAAGAAAAAGAAAAAGAAAAAGAAAATGCTTGTTAAATGTCTGCAAAGTGTGGTAGACACTGTAATAGATTCCAGGTATATGGTAGGATAGAAAAAATCCAGCCCTGGTCCTTGGGGAGCTTATTTAGAGAGAGAGGCAAAGGTTGGTCAAGAAAGCACAAGATAGTGCAATTGATATGATCGAAAAGAGAGACACCAAGCCTCCCATTGAGAATCAGAGGGCCTGGCTAGTTTAGGTCAGATTTCCATATGGCATGGTTTGAGGGGAGGTCAAACGGGTATGCCTGAGTGAAGAGGGGTGGAGAAAGGAGGAACAGAACACACAGTTCAAGATGTAAACATGATTAGAACACCCCTGCCTTCCAACACACAGACCTGGAGAAGGTCATGATCCTAGGATAAACTTGGAAGTCTGAACAGAAAGGCAGAACTGTGCTTCTCAGTAATGTTTGTGTGCAAAGGCAGGGCAGCCACATGGCCAGGAGGTCCAGGACAGGTGATCAGGGCAAACGCCACTACAGCACTGCAGCAGGTCAGTGTTTGCTTCCTGGTCATCTCTGAATAGGGAACCTGAAGTATAAGAAAATGATTTTCTGGAGCTACTAATTGGTTTTTGTTTGTCAGGTGTCACACTGTCTGAGAGAGATGACAAGGTGTAGATGCCGCTCCTTAAGTTTGGGTTCCTTCACCTGGCCCTCTCCATTCCTTCCTTTCCCACTGCTGCAGGCGCTTAAGGCCATAGAGAAGGCTCTTCAACTGAAGCCCAAGGACCCAAAAGTCATATCTGAACTTTTCTTTACAAAAGGAAACCAGCTAAGAGAACAGAACCTTCTGGACAAAGCTTTTGAGGTAAAACACACAAAACTGTCATTCAGTTTACAGGTTTAAGTGGATACTGCAGTCAATAAGGAAGCTCACACAGCCTCAGTCTCTGATGGTCACTAAGGAAGCTCACACAGCCTCAGTCTCTGATGGTCACTAAGGAAGCTCACACAGCCTCAGTCTCTGATGGTCACTAAGGAAGCTCACACAGCCTCAGTCTCTGATGGTCACTTAGGAAGCTCACACAGCCTCAGTCTCTGATGGTCACTAAGGAAGCTCACACAGCCTCAGTCTCTGATGGTCACTAAGGAAGCTCACACAGCCTCAGTCTCTGATGGTCACAGAAGGAGCTTCTGACGAGTCATCTTGCATCTCATTTAAGCCCCTGATGTTTGATGACTCTTTACATAGTACCTTTGCATTTTCTTTTGAGTTGTCCTGGATAGAAAGTATTCAAAGCATTCCATATTCTAGGATTCTAAAGAGCCAGTTTACTCTGTTTTCTATGGTCACTGCTAGACTAGAGCCCAAGTAGCTTTGTCTACTTCCCAGCACCTCTGGATTTCCTCTTCTACCTCAAGAAGCCCCTTCAGACCATCCATTCTTGCAGTGACTTTTCTTCTGAAGCTTAATAAATATCACATCAGATACTTATCAGAGATGGCAAGATGGTTCGGTGGGTAAAGGCACTTGCCTCCAAGCCTGACCACCTGGGACCCACAGTGGTGGAAGAAGAGTTCTGACTCCTACAAGGTGGCCTCCCTTCCATAAACTTAGAGTGGCATGCATGTACCCCCACCACACACACACACACACACACACACACACACACACACACACACACGCACACGCACAGAGAGAGAGAGAGAGAGAAAGAGAGAGAGAGAGGCTGTTGTTTAAAAACATTACTATGTCTGTAGGATGTAGTGATATATCTGGAGGCAAAGACAATAGGATCACAAGTTCAAGGCTAATCAAAAAACAAACAAAACCAAAACAAATTTAAACACTTCAGGGTTAAGGCGCAGATTTGCCCCAGAGCAGCAAAAATTATAGCAATGTGCCACCACATTTCAGCTCTGAACAGCTTTGAAAAGACAGAAGAAAAAGACAGGTATCCGCATCCCCACAAAGTAGTGTGAGCATGCTGCCTTAGGAGCCTAGCAGCAAGCAGGAGACTGCAGGGTGCTGAGCTGCCCCACCATGGAGCCGCTCAGGAGAACACCTCAGGGTCTTTGATTTTTGAGTGCTGGGGATCAAGCCTGGGGCCTCACACAGGCTGAGCTTGTGCTCTGTACTGAACCACACACCTTGGAATCTGTAATCTCATCAGAAATGTTCCTCATCAGCTCATTTATAGTGAGGAAGGCCACACACACACAGTTTTCCTGGAGAACCAGAGAAACAGACTGTTTCAGAAATCCCAAGTCCACAAGGGCAGGCCAGACAGACAGACATGTGTTGTCACAGCAGTCCCTGGGTCCCCTCATGGAGGAACCCCACTTCAAAACCATGAGCTCTGAAAAAATAACAGACTGGACTTGCCACCTGCCAGTGGCTATGACCTATCAGGCTCTCCGTGGGGAGGGCTCTGCACAGTTCTGCAGCACTGCAGGCCCTAACGTGAAGCTTTCCTTCCTTGCTCAGAGCTATGAAGCTGCTGTGACCCTGGATCCTGACCAGGCACAGGCATGGATGAACATGGGTGGCATCCGGCACATCCAGGTAGGTGTGGCACTCACTGCTCTCATCCACTTAAAACAGGCATTTTGAAAGTAAAATTCACAAGACTGTATTAAACAGCAGATATCATGGACCCCTTCTAAATGTTTCTAAATAAAATTTCATGCACTGCTGCTCATGAGGAAAATCACATGTGCTGGGAAAAAGAGCCATCAGATAGTGGTTGAAGTTTGTGTGTACTGACCCCATGAAGCCTGCTGACTCCCCAGCAATACTAGACTATTAATTTAAATACTGCTCTACTATTTCCTGTTTTTATTTTAATTTTAATTTTTATTATATATATGTGAATATGGGTTTGTAAATTTGAGTGCAATGCCATCAGAGGCCAGAAGAGGGCGTTCATGGGTCCCCTAGAGCTTTAATTACAGGCACTTGTGAGATGCCCAACATGGGTGCTAAGAGCTGAATGTGGGTCTTCTGTAAGAGCAGTGTGCACTCTTCACTACCAAGCCATTTCTACTGCCCCTTTATTTTGTGTGTGAAAACTTTTTTTTTTTTTTTTTTTTTTTTTTTTTGGTTTTTCGAGACAGGGTTTCTCTGTATAGCCCTGGCTATCCTGGAACTCACTTTGTAGACCAGGCTGGCCTCGAACTCAGAAATCCACCTGCCTCTGCCTTCCAAGTGCTGGGATTAAAGGCATGTGCCACCACACCCGGCATGTGAAAACATTTTTTATTCCCTAACCTTTTAGTAGAAAGCACATTTGTCTGCTATGGTCTACACTCCCTGAAGCTAACTTTGGGTGAGTCTTTCTGCCAAGAATGACTGAAAGTGACCCTGAGTGGGATTGTTGTTTATAGCCAATAAAGTCAAAGATGTGTCATGATTCATTCATGTCTGTGCTCACTCATCTTACCGGCATCTCCACTGAGCATCCATCCTGCAAGCCAGGTGTACATCGAGACACTGGGCATGTAACAGTGATCAGACAAGCCAGAAACTGCTGTCCACTAGAGTTTGTGTTCTAGTTTGGGGTGACAGGCAATAAATACACACGTGCACACATTCACTCATATATATATATACCTAGAATATATCAGATGGTAAGAAGCATCTGACGAAAATAGGAAAAGATGAGAGGATGTTGGCAGGGCTCTCAGAAGAAGGCTCCTGTAGAGTGCAGAGAGCGGAAGGGATTGAGTCATGTGGACAGATAAAGAGCACACGCAAAGAGCACACGCAAAGGCCTGAGGCTGAGATGCTTGGTGTGTTTGGGAAATAGGAAGCTGGAGCATGGCTGGTCAGAGAAGAAAAGGTAGATGTGGAGGCCCAAGAGAGTGAGGCCTAAAAGAGCTTCCCAGGAACTTGGGCTTCATGCCAGGTAAGCTGGGTCCTTGAAGGACTTTGCACAGAGATGCCAAGGTCTGACTTGTTGAACTAACTTGTCTGCAGGCTTCTCTCAGCCTCTGCAGGGTGCAGACAGCATGGTGATGCCCCCTTGTTCTCCCTCTCTCCCCATTCCCTTCTCCACTCACGCCACATGCTCATGGCCAGCTTCTACTTCTCTCTGCCATTCTCTGCCTCTACTACCCTCTTTAACTCCCCTTTCCATGCCTCGAATAAATCTATTTATTCTATACGCCGTGTGGCTGGTCCATCGGGGGAAGGGATGTCTTGACATGACTGAGCCACCCCCTTTCCCCATGCCTCACCACATCCCCATAAACATACTTCTTTATCTTTTTATGAACACATCATTTGATGCTGTGGAGGATGTTCAGGAGGCCTGCCAGTGTTTTCCTTCCACAGGCACTGAGCATTCTAAGGCAGCAAAGGGACAGGGACTCCTGGCTGTGCAGATAAGACAACAGACCTCAGTGTGGTGATCATAAGCACACTGCTGCTGAGTCACAGACCTATGCTCTGCTCTGCAGTACTGTGAGATGGTCAACAACACCCAACTGTGAAACTTTTTTTAGAATAGTCCAATTGTTTAAATATTTAAGTTATATATTTAGTAGTTGTTTTTAAAAATGATGTACATTTTCTCAGATTAAATATACCAAAAATCAAAGTTCAGTTGTTAATTTATCTATTGAGTGTGTTATTTTCTAGTGTAATTGGCATCCATTTAAACTAATCAGCCTTTGTCACTGCAGATATCATGGATTAGCCTGGGCAATAGGAAACTCTCACACTCATAGCTTAACAATTCTGTGGGTGAATTTGAACGATGTGTAGTGGGCACATAGCTTGGCAGTGTCACTCTGAGGCCACCATAGTCCAGGATATTATCACTAGGCATGCAGGAACAAGCCTGGTCTTGCTGTGTCTTTTGCAAGGAGTATTCATCAGTGCTGCTCACCTTGACCCTAGCCTCTGCCCTGTTACTGGGGAGAGTGAACCTCCAGGAGTTATGGAGGTGAAGAAATAAGGCCTTACATGGAGGTAGTACAGATGTGGAGAAGACCATGAGAGTTGCAACTGCCCTAGGAAGGAAGGACACTCATCACGTAGTGTGTCTAAGTTAGTGTTTGTGACTTGAAGTGCCTCAGATATGGATGGTCAAGGCTAAATGGAATATTCTCCAGCTTCCACGCCAATGCTGCTGGTAATTATATAGTGTATTTTTACTGTGTCTATAGTTTGACAGGTAGGCCACTCCATGAGGTCAGTTACAGAATCTTCCATTTATGGTATCCTGTCTGCTCAGAAAGTGCCAGACTTTGAACATTTTGTACTTTTTGGGTTAGGGATATTCACTCTCTAGTATGTTCCATGAACTTTTACGTAAAATGAAGTAGATGGGTTCAAACTACAACCTCCAAGAGGATTCCATCATACAAGCCGTATTTCAAAATAGTGTTTAAGCATGGCCTCGTGATGACCATCTGTGCTTTGTAGAATGTTACTGTACTCTTGGGGTCCGCCATTCCGGCATACCAAAGACCGGGTCCCCTGGGAGGCGCGAACTGGGGCTAGGAGACTAGATGGGAGAGAAATGAAAACATTGAGAAGAATCACCGATCAAAGCATGTCTGACTTTACTGAAAAATCTTTCTTGGTTTTGAGAGGGAAGACCTCGCCCACAATCAGCCAGGAATGTAGCCAGAAGTCTAATGCACTGTGGAACGTCCCACCTGGAAGCAGGATCTGGGTGGGGCACTGCAGACATGTAGCAGTGCAGATGTGGTTTAGCACAACAAAAGAAGCCAGCCTTATCTCTCTAGCAGCAAGATGCCCAAAGGGAAGAAGGCCAAGGGGAAGAAGGTGGCCCCGACCCTGCCGTAGTCAAGAAGCAGGAGGCCAAGAAGGTGGTCAACCCTCTGTTCGAGAAGAGGCCCAAGAACTTCGGCATTGGACAGGACATCCAGCCCAAAAGCGATCTAACGCGCTTCGTCAAATGGCCCCGCTACATCAGGCTGCAGCGGCAAAGAGCCATCCTCTACAAGCAGCTCAAAGTCCCTCCTGTCATTAACCAGTTCACCCAGGCGCTGGACAGGCAGACAGCTACTCAGCTGCTTAAGCTAGCCCACAAGTACAGGCCAGAGACAAAGCAAGAGAAGAAGCAAAGGCTACTGGCTCGTGCTGAGAAGAAAGCTGCTGAGAAGAAAGGTGACGTCCCAACTAAGAGACCGCCTGTCCTCCGAGCAGGAGTCAATACAGTCACCACCTTGGTAGAGAACAAAAAGGCTCAGCTGGTGGTGATTGCCCATGACGTAGACCCCATTGAGCTGGTGGTTTTCCTGCCTGCCCTGTGTCGAAAGATGGGGGTACCCTACTGCATCATCAAGGGAAAGGCCAGGCTGGGGCGCCTGGTCCACAGGAAGACATGCACCACTGTTGCCTTCACACAAGTTAACTCGGAAGACAAGGGTGCTCTGGCTAAGCTGGTGGAAGCTATTAGGACCAATTATAATGACAGATATGACGAGATCCGTCGCCACTGGGGAGGCAACGTCCTGGGTCCTAAGTCTGTGGCTCACATTGCCAAGCTGGAAAAAGCAAAGGCTAAAGAACTCGCCACTAAATTGGGTTAAATGTACACTAAGTTTTCTGTACATAAATATAATTACAAATGTAAAAAAAGAAAAAAAGAAGAAGCCAGCCTTAGCTGGAGACTGTAGCTTCCCATGGCACCCCTTCAAAGGCAGCAGGTCTGAACTCTCCTCCTGCAGCGGCTGGGGTGGGGCTACACTGTACAGTAGAAGGTACACTGTACAGTAGAAGGTACACTGTACAGTAGAAGGCTTTGTGATACTGAGCTTGTCCTGTGTCTCATTGTCCAAGGGGCAACAGCTGACAACAGCAACTGGGCCCGGGAAATGTGTCTAGTATGCCTGATGGGTCTTAGTCTTGGTTAATTAAAAGTCAGTTCTAGAAATCAGATCACTCCAATTCCTACACACCATATAACTGGAGTCATTGGCTTAAGAGATATAATTGAAAAAGTAAACAAACTGGGTTTACAGTTTAATCAAGAAAAGAGCAATTTGGGGGAGAGAAGGCAAACTAGATTTTGTCCGAAAGGGCAGAGAAACCCAGCAATCTGAGACAATACTAAGGTTAAGGGTGAGACCCAAATTAAGGGTAGGCTTCAAGAACTTGTAGCCCACGACATGGGGTATTTTGAGAGCTCTTGGATTCCAAAGCATTCAAGGTGCCCACATATACACTAAGTTTAACAGAAATAAAACACTCAGAAGCCGATGCTGGAGTTAGCGAACCAACAGTGCTGCAGAGCTGGGCTTCTGCTCCAAGGCAGTCTGGCCTTTCAGCATCAATTGTCAGATGTGTCTGTCTGCACAAGCCACTGCTGCTACTCACAGTACAAACCAGAAAGTGAATCACAGAAACTGAACAGTCTACTCAATGATGGGATGACTACAGCATTCTGTGGGGGTCTCACTGTGGTATTGGGCAGCACCTAAGCTCTTTCCACACTATCACTTGTGGGAAGATACATCTTGGTAAACATTAGCTGCTAGCATAGAGATGTTGTTTTATATTGCGATGGAAATTTAGAACATCTCTAGTGTCGAACCACATCATAGCCACAGCTAAGGATGATATAAAATCAATTCATAGTTATAGGAAGAAATTGGGCAGCTTCCTAGGGAAGGTGTAAACATATATGCTCCGGATAGAGCAAACCACAGAAAGGGTCCTATCTAAGATGAAGCAAAGAATTTTACTGGTGTTTCTTACAGGAGTGTGGGTGACGCAAGAGCACCTGCATCTCTGAAAGCCCTTCTCAGGTGTGTCTCTTAGAGCCTCCTACCTGACTTTCAGGAATCCCCTTCCACAACTTTCTGCAACTGTCTGCTGCTTATGTCACCTCAGAAAGGGGCTTCATGAGCTTCCTGGGCCAGCGAGCAGATGAAATGGACAACAGAAGCTATAGTCTTGGACTCTGCAGGATACAGATCTGCAAGGCTGCACCAGATAAGGAAGATGATACAGTAGGCAGTAAAAGGGGGAATAGGAAAAAGCTACTAACTCTGCCCAATTGTCAGTGGCCACTTAGACCCAGGCACACTGGTCTTAACAGTATTAAACAGGTGAGTGTTGATAGAGTGTGCTCAGCAGGTCAGAGGTCACGTTCTTTCTGCCCTTTTGCAGTGGCTAGCTTTTCACCAGTACTATGACTAGGAGATAAACCTAAGTCCATCTTTAATTTTTTAAAAGATGTATTTATTTTGTGTGTATGAGTGTGTTGCCTGCATTTATGTGCACCATGTGCATGCAGTGCTCACAAAGGTCAGACTAGAGTATTGGATCCCTTGAACTGGAATCACAGGTGGTTTTGAGCCATCATGTAGGTGATGTGGGTGGCACCATCCCCCAGAGTCCTCTACAAAAACAAGTGTTCCTAACCACTGAGCCATCTGTCCAGCTCCAAGTTCATCTCTTTAATCAAGTCTTTTCTTTATGTAAAGTTTTCATTAAGGCAAAGGCTGCTTTTGTGTTTCAAGGGGAAGGTTAGAACTAAAAAGATAAAACAGGGTATCTGTTTAATTATTGTTCTCCCTCCCTCCCCACACCTTACCCCAAGCTTATTTGCTTAGAGAGAATAGCAGATCAGTGCTAACCCGCTGAGAACACTATAAAATGAGAGTCTCCTTCTCCATTATGAGAAAGCTGAAATCTGTGTTTCTGCCATTGAACCTTATGCTGTAACCCAAAAGCCTCCAAATTCCCCAGCTGGCTAGTTCTTAAATGGATTCCCCCAAAGCACCAAGAGATAGGATGAAAATATCCATGGAGCCTTGATTCCTGGCAGTCAGAGGAAAGGGAGGTCCCTTTTCCATCTTCAGAGGATTGTGCTGAGCAGTCTTGCTCTTTTTCTTTCCCTGCAGGGAAGCTATGTGTCTGCAAGGGCCTATTATGAGAGAGCCCTGAAGCTGGTTCCAGACAGCAAACTGCTGAAGGAAAATCTGGCCAAGCTGGATCGCCTGGAGAGGAGGTTACAAGAAGTCAGAGAACGGGATCAAACATAGATCAAAAAAGGACACAATCACATGGGACTGAGCAGGCTGGAAGAGGACAGAGTTAGGGAGGCCTTGCTTATACACAGCAGGCTCTGCCAGCCAGGCAGTCCTCTCCCGGTGGCACAGTGGGAGTCAGTCACTTATGACTGTGCTCAAAGAGTTGTTTCCATGAAGAGACAAACAGCAGAGGAGAGCACACTGTCTGCAGGGAAGGGAGGATAGCAAGTGCACGCTTTGCCGGCTCCTGTGTGACTCCCAGTCCCAGGATATTAAGCAGTGCTTTGGCAGCAGATAGTGACCTCCATTCTTACTATAGCCCAGAAATACAGAAACTCAAAGTCCTGTAAACACAGCAGCTGTCCTAAGAAAGGATGTGTTCTCTGAAGTCAGCCCTTGAAAATCCACTTGTGCGAGTTCAGTTAATTCTCAAGAATCTAGAGTCGGTGGTGAAGAGCATTGGTAGAGCACTGTGGAGGCAGGGAAGCAGAGCTCTTAAGAGCTGGGCTTGGGCTAACATCCCCCAGAGTATCACTAAGCACCTTTGGAGAAGTATATTAAATTCTACTCTGGTGTATGTTTTTTCTAGTGCCTAAAATACCAACATGGAATCTTCTAGAATTGTATGTGGCCATGTTTATCTCTACAGGAAAGTCAAAGTTCAGCACCCTTGATTCTTTATGGAAGTGTTTTAAATGTTTGAACTGTATTCCAGGTTTCACTAGTGTCATGTCTCCACTCTGAACCTTCTGAGTGCATTAACACTGATGTTGGGACCCTGAAATGTGTTGCTCAGGTGTGGTGCTGTGGGCTGCACTCTGCACAGAAGTGTTAAAGGGTTGGTCCAGAGAAGGGCTCTACTTTATTCTCTTAAGATCAAGACTTGTGAGATTTATTGTTTTTGAAAGATACATTTGAGCACTGAAGAATCTTTACATTGTGTTAGAGAATTCCTCATAGACTCTTTTAAGTTGAGGGAAAAGAGCTCTGTCTTGACTTTTGAGGTTTAGTGAGGATTCTGTATTTAAAACACAAGTGAGTTTGGAGACTTCATAGAGAATACTCTAAAACTCTAGGATGAAGTCAAAATTCATAATTTTTAAAAAATATATTTATATTTAAAAATAAGGAAGACAAAGTTGAAATCATAATTTGACATTATTTTTAGTGTTATTTATTATATAACTTATAAAATATTTAATATATATCCATAATTCTTGTTTTTTCCTCTGTACATAGTCATTTTGATAGCAGCTCTCAAAACCAAGCATATGAAAATTGCAAGATTTTTTTTTTTGTTTTTTTTTTTTTGTTTTTTTCGAGACAGGGTTTCTCTGTGTAGCCCTGGCTGTCCTGGAACTCACTCTGTAGACCAGGCTGGCCTCGAACTCTCACAGTCTCCATAAGTCATATTGGTTATTTGGCAATAAAACTAATGGAGTTAGGGTCAGCTCAGTGTTTGGGGAGCAGAGGAGTTGGAAGGGCTCATCATTGAAAACAAAACACCACAGGCCCTGCAGGTCCTGATGCAGAGCCAGCCATCACACAGACATGACAGGTGGAAAGCAAAAACACGTCACCAGTGCAGCCAGGCCGAGGGAAACCCTGTGCTGCTTACAGCCCACATCAGGATGCAGTGCCTCCGTGTGCTGTTTCTGTAGCAGGCAAGCTGAAGTAAATGGCTGAAAATGTATTTGGAAAGGCATGGTGAGGGAGTTGATCCAACACACACCTGCTTTTGGGGGGCAGTTTTTTTGTCACCTGGTTTCTGTCAACATTACCCAAATTAAAATATCATAAATTGATCTAGAAACTTATTTTTTCCATCTAAGATATAAATCTTTACTCCCAAGGTCAAAAAGTGTACTATAGTGTTTATTATAAAATAATTCCTAGCCCCTAAGTTGGATGGCAGGGACCCTTGGTAAAAGTCACCTCTTAGTTATAATAGTATTTAACAAAATGGATGCATTAAAAAGTAATGGGATAGATTGAACTACAACATTTGACAGGACTTTGCCTTACAGAAAGTGCTTCAGAAGGTCTCAGTATACACTTGCTAGAATAAAAAGGCAACTACAACGTAAACCTTTCAGAGGAGACAAGCCACATGACATCTAGGAGACTGCTGTATCTGGGCCTCTCTTCTTTCTCATTTGTCTCCCCACTTTGGCATCTCCTGAAGCAGTAAAAACAAGCACTGCTTACAAAGAAAAGCAAAGTCAGCTTGCTTTGTTGGCCTAGATATTTTGGATCCTTTATTGAAATGAGCCAGTGAGATAGTTTCCATGGTTGAAACGTTTCCTGTGAGATCAATTGCAAACTGTTTGAGTGTATTTTGTAACATGCTATTTGGTCCTTGTGACGTGGAGTAGTAAGTGGGAGTCATATTTATTACAGTAGAAACAGAGCCTGAGGTCTCATGAAAACGCATCTGCTTTGCCATCAGCAAGCTTGTGCCCCATGGTGACTGGAGAGCTGTTCTGACGCCTGGGGGCAGAGCTGGCTTTGTCTTAGTGTCTCATCATAGGTACTGAGACTCAGACCCAGGACCTTGTGCACACCAGGAAACACTCTCCCTCTGAGCTCTGTCCTCAGCTAAATTTATTCTTCATGCTTTTTGTGTCCAGCCCCGTGTCTCAGAATTCTGAACTATGCCTTAGGTAGGAAGGAGACAAAGAACAAATCAGGACTTGCTTTACCTGTTCTGAATCCCCAGCATAGCATTCCTGAAGGTCTTCCTTCTGTTACACACAGAGCCCTTAACACACATCCTTGTAGCCCCTCCCACCACCACCATTCCTTGCCAGGCCTGTTCATCATATCTAGATCCAGCCAATGTCATGAAATCCACACACATGGCAGTCCATTCATGCGCCCATTGACATAGAAGTTATAGGAATGGCTCGGGGGTTATTTGGTTAGGATTTTTCAAAATGATTCAAATGATAGTAATGCCACTTATAAAACTTGATTTGGTGGTGGAACACAAGTGAATGGACCAAAAATATGGAGACCATGGGGAATAGTGCTCTTTGAGGCCTGGGGGCCCTTGTTTGTGTGGTTCTGGGATTGGAACTTCATGCATGCTAGGGGAGCCTTCTATCACTGGCTACCAGTGACATCTCAGCCCTGGAGTTGTTTCTTTTGAAGTTTTGTCTACATTAGTATGCAGGTTCTCTTTTGAAGTCTACAGCAGAATTTCACAGGCTTTTTGTAGCTTTCAGCCAAGACTAAATAAAAATTCTAAACCACACTGTAGAAGCCAACCTTAGGTGACTAAACTGAGAGAGGAAATAAAGTAAATGTCCCATTTCTTGTGACTGTTAGCAGGCAGTTTTTATCCTGATTACAGAGCAGCATGGGTTAGTAGGGAGGTCCTCCCCCCATCACTGAGCCGCCCAGCACTGGCTGCCTTTAGAGAACAACTAGGACCCTTCCTCTGGTGCTGCTGAGCACTTGAACTAAGGAGGTTTGTGACTTTTACCAAGGGGATGTCAGTAAAATGACAATTCTATTTCTAGATTAGACTAAAATAAGCCAAAGAATTCTAAAGAATGAGTCATTGCCCCATGGGTTGGTCAACGCCATTACTCCTAGACAGACTAGGAGGTGACTGAGTGGGGTGGCTTTATGCTTGTGGCCACTGGACTATAATTTGCCCTTCTATTTAGAAAATGCTTGGGTGTCAGATGGAGAGGCACCACCTTGCTATGTGCATGTACCAGGTAAGGTACCAAAGAGAACAAATGAAAAACAAAACCGTGATTTCTTTGGGCTCTTAGAAGGTGTCCATGGTTCAGTGTTTGCCTCTGCCTCCCTCCCTCTCTCTCTCTGCCTGGCACAGACACTGGAGCTTTGTAATTTATTTCTTGATTATACGTATTCAAACTTGTTTTGTTTTGTTTGTTTGGTTGGTTGGTTTTTGAGCCAGGTGGTGGTGGTGCACACCTTTAATCCCAGCACTTGGGAGGCAGAGACAGGTGGAACTCTGATTTACAGGCCAGCCTGGTCTATAGAGTGAGTTCCAGGACAGCCATGGCTACACAGAAAAAACAAACCAGCAACAACAATAACAAAAAAACCACACACTCATACAAACACTTTTTAAAAATAAGAATCGTAAGCAAAAATGCCTTTCTTTTCTGTCTGTGGTGGGTCCACCCAGGAGGAGAAGCCTTCAAGAGACTCCTGACAGTAGTGGTACCTGGTGTGTACCTGTCTGTACTAAGGAGTTGGTTTGTTCTTGCTTTCTTATTTTCATATCACAGTTTTCATTGTAGGTTGTCATTTCCCAAATACTGCAAAGCCCAAGTATCTAAATGGCATCCCTTTTCAGGTAAAACTATAGATGTCAGTCAAACCTTACTTCCAAACAGCAGCTGCATAAGCTAAGGCTATAGAATACCAAAAACCAAGAATGTCAGAAATATAATACTTCTTACCGTTATTCTGAATTTTCAATGCAAAGCATGTTGTATAGTTCTGAAAACACTTCTAATATTTTTATTTCTGTGAGCTCTTTGTTCTGAGAGAGCAGATAAATAACTAGTAAAAACCATGGCTTCCTATCAAAGTGGAACCACAGGATAGAAAAAATACATGAAGCTGTCAGTTGACTTATTAAAATATTCCATTTTGATCATTTGGACTCTTCTGATTAAAGCCACCAGGATATATAACTTTAAAAAGAGGCAGACAGCACCTCACAATGTGTAGTCCTGGTCTGGTGTTGTAAATGTAGGTAATCAGCTGTTCCTAACTGGAAACATCTGCAAGCAAAGATCCAGGATATCTTCTCATTGGCACGCACTCTATATTCATAGTGAATCTGGAAGTTCCTAATGTGCACATTCTTTGGGGGTTCTTTAGCTGTTGGCCCATCATGGGGGCATACTAGTGCAAGATTACTGCTTCAGAGTTCTAATTGTAACATCACTCTGAGGAGCTGCATCACTGAGGCAGGTTGGTCTGTCTCAGTGGAGTTTGTCCCCTTTGAAGTACTGTACTGTCCATGAGCTTCTTCAGTGCATTAAAAAGCACTGCTGTGCATCTGTGGAGATAATGATTTGGCCCCACTCCTGTCATTCTCATTAGCGAGCACTACAACCACAATAAAACACATAAACAACCCTGGGAAGGATCGGGTGGCCCAGGCATGTAACATGACAAGAATAGTAACCCTTACTTTACAATCTGTGTGCTTAAAGTTCTTGTAGTGACCCTGTCACTTTCCCGGGATCCCAGGGTGCTGAGATGTCTATAGAGGCCAGGGCTTGTTTTGACTGTGTAGAAGTCACTGTGTTTGCTGTCAGGACCTTGTTCTTCGTTCCCAATGCTCAGTGTTCCTATTTTGGGTGATTGTATATAAATGTACACCTGCATTATTTTTGCAATGCTGCTTAAAATATTTCTTCATTTAAGTCTGACTGTATACTTTACCTAAGTCTTTCAAAAATAAAATTTATGTAAATGTCTATTTTATATAAAACATGGTAAAATAAGAATTCTGTCTGGCCTCAGTCTCTCAAGTTCTCTGATAAGATTCCATTAATAGTCTTTTTGCTAGTAAATCTAGACTCCAAAAGTAAAGGTGGCCTGTCCTTATCTGTCAGGCATCT
>LR749533.1:1321269-1463500 GCA_902729485.2 Mus minutoides
CCGCCCCCCCCCCAGCTCAGTACTTTACCTCATGCAACTTTATCTTCCCCATTAGCCTCTGTGTTATCTATCCTTCCTCTTCCTCTGCTTGCTAGCTTTTGCTAATTCTGTCTTAAAGCTCACTAATGAGTGGGGACTCAAGCATCCCATCACTAGCACAAAAGGGGGTAAAACACCACAATCTCCATCAAAACCCAGGGCCAGGTTGGGGCAGGAGGAAATGCTGAAAGGGAAGGAAGACAGTGAAGCAGGAAGATCATGAGGGACACCTGACTGCAGACGTGTGACAGGTGCAGCCCCATGGTACCGAGTGAGTCAAACAGCAGTTTCAGCTCACCTTCCTCACTTGGTGTCAGCAGTTTGTAGACTCAGAGGATGCAGATGACAGGGAAACCATAGGGCCTCTGCCACGGGGTGGACTGCTGCTGCTGCTACTTAACCCCCAGAACATAGGTCATGGAGGCCCCTAGATCCTGCCACCAGGTAAAGATCACATCTCTATGGCTTACTCTGGATTTCCTGTAGCTGTGGCCACTATGGGCCCAGATATTCCCAAAAAGAAGGCCTGCCATAGTGGAATGCTTTGAACTGAGAGTTTGCAAACTTCTCCCTTAGACCCTGGTGGTCCCAGCGTCTTCAGTGCAGTCCCAGCTTTCTAACCAAATCTAGTGCCAGAGGAACGGCTGGTTCTCTCCTGCCTTTTGTTAGGGCAGTGCAGGGGCAGATGGCAGGGCTCTGAGCAAGCTCTGATCAACCTGAGCTGGCTGTGGGATGTACTTATAAGAATTATGAGAAAATTAAGGGAGATTTCTTAAAGTTGAATGATATCGGGGTCTTTGAGCCAGGTGGGGGAATATGACTGAAATCTTGACAAAGTAAAGCCTTAAATTAAGCACAGGTTCTGTGTGAGTATAGCCACCAGTGTGGGTTCCTCTAGCACTGAGGTGTGGAGTCCCAGAGGCTGATGTGAAAAGCAGGAAAATGGCCTGGAATCAGTCTTTGTTCCCCAGAATAGTCGCTGGGGAATCTCCATAGTTGGTGGATATTAGGTCAGGACAGGGATATCCATGGCTTTTTATTTTTAAAATGTTCTTTTAAAACAAACATTTATTTTCTGTGTATGTGGGTGGGAATTAATGCATATACATAGATACATCATATACATATATGCACCACATGCATGCAAGCACCCAGCAAGGCCAGAAGAGGTCATCTGATCTGGAACTGGAAGTTACAGGCAATTGTAAATTGCCCTGTTGATGGTGGGACCTGAACCCAGCATATCCTTGAAGCAGATGGATCTTTATGCCATATACCTTAATATTCTAGTATTAACAAAACTGATGTAAAAGTAACTTTTATTCTCCAGAAGTAATTGTCATTGTCATCCTGGAGGCTTACTGCCTCTGTCTTCTTACCTAGGCCTAGTCCTGGAAGCTTCTAGCCTCCATGTATAATCTTATCTAGACCTAGAATGTTTTCTGTCTCTGAGACTTACTACTAAAGAAGCTCAGCCTTTCTTCTTTCTGAACTCTGGCTGGCTAGTTCAACTCAGCTGTTCTGGCTCAAACTCCTCTCCAAGCTGACTGATTCAATCCAGCTTTTCTGAGTTTCTGACTGAATTGCTCCTCTTGGCCTCATACTAACTTTGGCAATATGCTCTTATCTTATGCCTCCTTCTCATTCTCTGGCCTGTTCTGTCTTCACCTGTGGCTAGCTTGTTCTCTCTGCAACCTGTCTCTGTAAAACTGTCCTGATAAAACTGTCTCCTTCCTTCCCCCTCTGCATTGCTGTCTTAAGTAGCTTCCCTTTCCTCTCTTGTGAGAGTTGTGCACAGTATGTTGCCAGTTCTTTCTCTGATTCATCACTTTGTCTAACACTCAATTAAATGTCACTTTCAAGTCGGGCGTGGTGGTGCACGCCTTTAATCCCAGCACTCGGGAGGCAGAAGCAGGCAGATTTATGAGTTCGAGGCCAGCCTGGTCTACAAAGTGAGTTCCAGGACAGCCAGGGCTATACAGAGAAACCCTGTCTCGAAAAAAAAAATAAATATCACTTTCAAACAAAGGTGCTTCCTTCTATAAACTAACTTCACCTTTATTGTTTGGGATTAAAGGTATATAATTAGGGCATGTCTGTATTCCTGCCAGAGGGATTAAAAGTGTGTGCTAAGGTTGAGTCACACCACATCTAGAAACAGCCCCCCCCCAACAACACAATCTCATGGTTTACAGTGTGATCAAATATCCTGCAACAAAATGACCTGTTCTATTCATGCTCTATCTTTGTGGGAACTTGGATGCTTGCTATTCTCGCTCTCTGCCTCAACTTTACCAGCCTTGTAGTCTCCTTCCAGGGCTGTACTTGCCATGTGAAAGGAAGGTTGCCATGGGAAATAAGGCAGAATCAGGAGCTGTTACAGACTCCTCTTCCACTGACAGTCACCTGATGCCGGACTAGCTTACATTGTTGGCTGCTACTCCCAAGACAGCAACGTTAAGTCTTCTCCCATGAGACTGAATTTACTCTATAGCCAAGACAGAACTTGAATGTGGGATACTCCTGCCTCAGCTTTCAAGCAGCTAGCATTACATGCTTAACCTTCAGGTCTATGTACTAGCTTATACAGAAAGAAGAATTAAGCCAGCCATAGTAGAGCACATCTGTAATCCTGTAGCACATAGTTGCCTGAGGCAGTGATTCCAAGTTCAAGGCCAACCTCATCTACCTATAGAGCAAGAAGAACCTCTCTTTAAAAAAAAAAGGAATGACTTAAGAAATGTTTCTTTACTACCAAACAATAATTTAAAGGGTGACTTTGAAAATAAAATTGAGTCTTCCCATTAAGAGTGTATGACAGATAATGGCCATAATAATGGTCTCTGTTATGAAGACATTACCATCTGCAAGGCTCTCTGTAACTGGTGTTACCACTCTTAATAAAGGGCATCTTGAATCCCATGACTGAGTTGGTGTCTTCAAGCGAGAAATGGAAATGAGGGTAGTTATGGCCAGAATCAAGATTCCTGCCTGTGTTCAGGAACCTGCTTTAAATAAAGTGCTGAAAAATAACCACAGTGACTTTTCCTGAAATGAACAGTCTGGAAATATGGAAGGTTAGTCTCCAAACAGAAGTGTTAGTGTATTCTTGGCAGTTAGTGGATTTGGTCCCTGGACATCTCTTCATTTGGAGACTTTGATAGGGAAATGTACTAGATATCCAAGTTTACTTTAAAAAGATTTATTTAGTTATTTTGTATACATGAATATTTTTTTTCCTACATGTATGTTTGCAAAAAAGCATTCTTCCTAGATGTCCTAGGAAGCGGGAAGGCATCAGATCCCCTGGGATTGGAGTTACAGTTGTGAACTGCCATGTGGGTGCTGGAAATTGAAACTATGTCCTCTTCAGGAGCTCTGGAAAATTGTGCTGTTCTCCAGCCCTAGATTCAAGTTTTAAACATTTTAAGGCCATCAAAAGCATTACAACATTACATTTATAGGTAGAGTAATTTTCATAAAGTAAATAACCATATGACTGACCCTTGGATCAAGAATCTAAATGAGTATCCAACATGAGCAGCCCCTGCCTGCCTTTGTACTTTTCACTCCCCCAGAAGTAGCCAGTACCCTGAATCCTAATAACATGGTGAGTTTTGTGAACTGAAGACTTTTCAACCCATTTCTCCTTTCTTAGGACTTGATAAATTGTGCCCTGGGAAGCAGGCAGCCCTGTCAGATATGTTTGGAGACTGTGGGCTGTAACAAACCTAAACCACAGCTCTCCCATTTTCAATGCAGGGTTTTTTTTTCTTATGTATTCTTTTTTTTTAAGATTTATTTATTTATTATATGTAAGTACACTGTAGCTGTCTTCAGACACTCCAGAAGAGGGCATCAGATTTCATTACAGATGGTTGTGAGCCACCATGTGGTTGCTGGGATTTGAACTCAGGACCTTTGGAAGAGCAGTCAGCGCTCTTAACCACTGAGCCATCTTGCCAGCCCTCTTATGTATTCTTAATACTCCTGCCCCCCCCAAAAAAAAAGCCTTATATTTTTTCCTTCTCTATCTGAAACTCTAGTGATATTTAGTAAGGGCTCCAAAGATGTATTATGGGAAAGGAAGGAAAGAAGGGAATACAACAGTCCAGGAGTGAGGGTTGTTGGGCCTTGGGAAAGAAAAGCAAAGGCTGATGTGGAGAAATGGTCTTCATGCCTATCACACCATGGAGTATAACTAGAATAACTTTCTAGATAGCGGTTGTGCTTAAAGTTCAACTCCTCTGAGAAGGAACCATGGAAAGACATCTTAAGATGTCTTAGTAAAAACCATGGTCACAGGGGAGTAAATGTTTTCTTCCTTGTTCCATATCTCAAGGTCACTCTGACAAGTACTAGAATCTGAACTAAGCTTTAGAACAACAACAAAAAATGTTTGATTTAAAATTCTTTGACACACACAAACTGTCTCAGAACTCACGAGCATTGATGTTTTCATTTTAACAAAGACCGGATCTTGTATAAAGTTTTCATAAGGTATGTCTTTCTGTGTTTATGAGGGTTTAAAGCAGCCTTTGAAAATAGGTTATTTCTTTTTTTTTAATTTATTAATATTTTTACTTAGAGAGAGGAAAAAAAAAAACATGTCCCAACAGTCAATTGAAGGCATATGGATAGTACAAGTTTTTAAGGTTCCTGGTTTTAAATGCCATATAATAATGTTGACAGGAATACTAAGTTAAAATAGGTTATTTCTTTTTTCAGTTGGCATCATCCTTTTCTTCTTACATTCAATTTTGTTCATTTTTTCTTGACATGTGGAAATTAGGATGGCTCTGCTAGAGAAAGTACCCAAGGAGCTAAAGGGGTCTGCAACCCTATAGGAGGAACAATATGAACTAACCAGTACCCCCCAGAGCTGTGTCTCTAGTTGCATATGTAGCAGAGGATGGCCTAGTTGGCCATCAATGGGAGGAGAGGCCCTTGATATTGCGAAGATCATATGCCCCAGTACAGGGGAATGCTAGGGCCAGGAAGCAGGAGTGGGTGGGTTGGGGAGCAGGATGGGGGGAGAGTATAGGGGGCTTTGGGGATAGCATTTGAAATATAAATGAAGAAAATATCTAATAAAAAATGCCCCCCCAAAAAGAAAAAGAAATTAGGGTGGCTCTGGATACTTCGTCTTGTTAAGTGGCAATACAATCTATATCTAGAGTATGTGTGAATGCAGTAACCAGGGTCTGCAGCTCACAGGCTTGCAGGTCTTGGACAGAAGCTGCTTTTGTTCCAACTATACACTGTTCTCAGGTTTTCAGTGTTTTTAATTCATCCTCCAACCAAACACAGATCCCATCTAACTTTAGACAACAAATAGAAACAACACAACGGGCTGCCACCACTCTGCAGATAATACTCATCAGGTGATCCACAGACTTATCTAGAAAGAATATTCAAAGTCAGTGCTTAGAAATTTTCTTTGGAAAACCCTTAAACTGTGAATTTCTAGTTGTTGGGAGCTAGAGGAGAAGAGACTCTTTGTAATATTGATTCTTTGTGAATTTCACATCATACACCCCAATCCCATTCATCTCTTCATATTCACCCCTCACCCCTGAAACTTCCCCACCAAAAGAAAACAAAATAATAAATACCCCCCCTTTTTTTTGTTTTGTTTTTTGAGACAGGGTTTCTCTGTGTAGCCCTGGCTGTCCTGGAACTTACTTTGTAGACCAGGCTGGCCTCGAACTCAGAAATCCACCTGCCTCTGCCTCCCGAGTGCTGGGATTAAAGGGGTGCGCCACCACGCCCGGCTAATAAATACCCCCTTAAGAGAAATCATCTCACCATGGAAGCTGTGGTGTGTCACACAGTTCACCCTTTTTCCTAAACAGCTTTAATTGCAAATGTTCATTGCAATTGAATTGAGTCATGGGTCTGGTTCGAGGCCTCTGAATTCTGCTATATCATCTATACTGGCTCCTTACCAGGACTTCTCAATGATATCCTGTTGTTGCCCTGTGTCATGGAGAGCCTGCAGCTTTGGATCTGTAGGACCCATCCTTTCATGATCTCCAATTTATAGATGAGGTAGATGTTGGGGTGGGCCAACACAAAGCCCTGTATCTGGGCCTGGGTGGAAGCTGAGTTGGTCAGCCCACCAGCTCTCCTGCACTGCCCCAGGTCAATAGCTTTGGTTGGCAAAAATCTTGTAGCTGTGAATAGGTGCCTGGTTGCTGGAGAAGTGCACAGAATTATTTAAACTCCTACCAGAGCACTGGGCTTTAGCTTTTTGGGTGTCTTCTGTGTGTGTGTGAATGACAAAGACTGTCATCAGAATTTAACCCTGCTCTCAGTTCTCCTCCAAAGGCTGTTGTCTTTGCCTGAAGGATTTTGGATTTTAGTAAAAAACTAGGAGCAAATGGAGGGTTAGGTGTGTGTAATAAACTTTCAGGAACATGGAAGTTCTGTAGTCTACCACCCTTGGCTTACAGATTGTTATTCTTTTCCTTTTTACCTGCCTTTGTCTCTCTGTGACCTATACACACACACAACTCCAGATGATGACTAGTAGTGAAGATAATTGAAAAGACCAGCAGGGTGTGGCGGCATATAATGTAATCTAGAACTCTGGTGGAAGAGGCAGGAGGATTACTCCAAGTTCAAGGCCAGCCTGGTCTATATAGCAAGAGAAAGGAATGAAGTTGGGATGAGAGATGAGTTTGGGATAGAGGAAAGATAAAGTACAAATCCCATAGATGAAGTCCATGATGATTTTTGTGATCTCAGTTAAATGAATTATTTTTATTTTACCTTTTGTTTTGTTTGCTTGTTTGTTGGCAACATGTCACCCTATAACCTAGACTGCCCCATAAATGATTGAGTTTGAGTTCCTGTGTAATCACCCAGAGGTGATAAGTCGGTAAGTGGCGGTGATAACAGTGATTTTAATGTATCCTTTGGGTTATTCCATTTAAGCTACTAAAAATTAGCATTGAAAATGGTAAAGAATGGGCTGGAGAGATGGCTCAGCAGTTAAGAGCAATGACTGCTCTTCCAGAAGTCCGGAGTTCAATTCCCAGCAACCAAATGGTGGGCTCAGAACCATCTGTAATGGGGTCCAATGCCCCCTTCTGGTACGTCTGAAGACAGCTACAGTGTACTTACATATATTAAATAAAGAAATAAAAAAAAATTAAAAAAAAAAAAAGATCACGGACTGCTCTTCTGAAGCCCTCTTCTGGTGTGTCTTAAGAGAGTGACAGTGTACTCACATAAATAACATAAATAAGTTGTTAAAACATAAAAAGAATCCTGGCTTAAAAAAAAGGGGGGGGCCTGGCGAGATGGCTCAGTGGGTAAGAGCAATGACTGCTCTTCTGAAGGTCCTGAGTTCAAATCCCAGCCACCACGTGGTGGCTCATAACCACCCCCAATGAGATCTGACGCCCTTTTCTGGTGTGTCTAAAGACAGCTACACTGTACCTATGTATTATAATAAATAAATCTAAAAAAAAAAATTGTAAAACTGAGCCGGGCGTGGTGGCACATGCCTTTAATCCCAGCACTCAGGAGGCAGAGGCAGGCGGATTTCTGAGTTCGAGGCCAGCCTGGTCTACAAAGTGAGTTCCAGGACAGCCAGGGCTATACAGAGAAACCCTGTCTCGAAAAACCAAAAAAAAAAAAAGGTAAAGAAGATGTTTCTGTGTTGTACGTGTTCACAAATTCTTTTTTTTTTTCCCTTGTTCCAGTCAACCCCGCTCGCTCTGCTCAACCCTGCTCGCTCCGGTTTGGCCCCGCTTGCTCCGGCCGTCCCCATTCGGCTCCGCTCGCTCCGGACAGCCTGGCTTGCTCCGGTTGGTCTCTCCGGTCCAAGGATTCATTTCTTATTATTCTTCATAAGTACGCTGTAGCTGACTTCAGACGTACCAGAGGAGGGCGTCAGATCTTGTTACGGGTGGTTGTAAGCCACCATGTGGTTGCTGGGATTTGAACTCATCACCTTCGGAAGAGCAGTCGGGTGCTCTAACCCGCTGAGCCATCTCACCAGCCGTGTTCACAAATTCTTAAGCACAGCAAAGAACTTCCAATGTTTGTCTATGTGAGCATGTCGTTTTACTTGGTTCTTTCACTACTTTATGTTAGGACCGTGCATCTTGATACTAATCCATTTCCACTTTGCTGTTCATATAGAAGAATTAACAAACCTGGGCATTTGAGATTGTTATCCCCATTTCTAAGAAGAAAGTTACTGGCTGGGAATGGATGGTGTTAAAAGAATTTGTACCAAACTACATATCCAGGCAGATTTTCTATGGCAGATTCATGTTGAGAAGGAGTACATAGATGTACTGAAACATCTAAAAGATCGTGCAAGACACCCTATACTAGTTGCTTTGACTGGAGAATGAACTTAATTATTTTGCTTTATTAACCATGTCCTAACTAGAGAAGATATAACAAGAATAGAGGCCAGGCAGCCTTAATTTACTGTTAGATCAAAACAGACGAAGAAATATCTGCATAGGCTACAATAATCATCCATATAAAACAAATCCTTCCAAAATAACGAAGCCCGAGGCACTGGGATAGAACCCTGAATCCCTGAAGCTCTTTATCTCCTATAGGCCTGCTGTCACTCTGCTGTTCGACAAAGTCTATTTGCATGCAGGGTTCCCCTGCTGGATGGTGAGTTCTCTGGGGCACAGCAAAGAGGACACCATGGATGCATTCACAAGCCAATAGGTTAGATGTCACTATATCAGAGATTTCACTCTGAAAATGCTCATTTTTTTCCCTAAAGGGACAGAGATAGAATAAGCAAGATGCCAGATGTGCCCTTGAACAGAACTAGCTGAAAAGTGAAAGACATGTCCCAGTATGTACAACAAACAGTTCTTTGCCAGACTTTAACTATTCCAAATCTAATCATTTCTCCCAGCAAGATAAATGGCTGGCTAAATGACTGAGGCTTCAGGGAACAGGCCTTCAGGTGCATTGCAACTCAGCAGCTGTCCTAGTTTCATTTCTGTCACTTGTTTTAGCTCATAGTTTCCAGTCACTGTCCATTAGTGAGAGAGAGTCAAGGGAATGCTGAGCTGCCAATCAAAACACAAATTCATCAAGAGCATCAAGAAACCGATGAACCCATGCTGCCTGCTTGCTTTCTTTACTCTTACACAGTGCTGGATCCAGACAAAGAAACAGTGCTGCTCTCATTCAGAGTGGACCTCTTTACACACAATTCCTCAACTGAGGCTCTCATCTCAGGTAGTTCTAGGTTGTGGAAAGACAACATACTTATCACAGGATCACACATCATGAAATCCACTGTGCCATTTCTGAGAATGTTTTGAATTTCCAATTTGATTTAAATTTTACCACTATAATCCTCTAAGAAATCAAGAACACAGGACAAGTTAAATGCAATGAACTTTTTCCAATTTCACACAAGAACCTGTATCCAACTGGAATAAGGACTGATTCTCTTTCTAAACCAGATCACTGATGCTCATGACAGAGACTCATTGTTCTCTTCCTTATTACATGGTCTGTGGCTTTCATATATTTTGAATTCCAGAATTCTGTAATGTGGGGAGCAGGTGTGGGCACATGGGCCAAAGATGGCGCCCTGGCTCTATGCTAAGCCCCGTGACCTTGCTTGTTTATCCCAGTCTCAGTTATGTGCAGTAAAAGCAGCGTGTGTAACTCGTTGGAGAGGTTGGCGCAACATCTCATGATACCATTCTATCAGCCAATCCTGCATGCTGCCTTGGACGTGTGCGTCTATGATTGGGTGGTATGAGGTGGCATGAGTGAATGGAAGTATAAATTGAGGGCAGCCCCAGCTGAGGAGAGACCAGTGTTAGAGAGACCATGGTGAGTGAGTGAATGGATGATTGGTGTGTGTGAGTGAACGGCTGCAGCTGTGTGAAACCTGAGAGAGAGAGAGAGAGAGAGAGAGAGAGAAGCAGAATAAAGCAGAAGCTGCGAAGGCAAGCTGCTCTGAACCTGCCTTGGCATCCCCATGTCATTTCTTCCCATCGTCTCTGCTAGTCAGAGACGTGTGGGCGCGTGACACTGTAACCGAAGCAAAGCTGGAGGCCCAGAGCATTCCTGTTGACTACATCTCTACTGAGTTATAGAGAAAAGCTGGAGTGTTTGTGGATGTTCAGAATTGCACTTTACACCAGGAAAGCCTCCTGTTAGTTTGTCCTATCCTGTGTCTTATATAAGGCTGTTATTCATTTCTATTTGCAAAGAAAGCCATAGTGAACAAGGAGTGACAGATAACCAACCTTTCCTGGAATTAAGATATTTTCTTTGCTCTGGGACTTTTCCAGAAAAGCAGATCATACATGATTAAAAATGAGTTTTGAAGCTGGGCGTGGTGGCACACGCCTTTAATCGCAGCACTCGGGAGGCAGAGGCAGGCGGATTTCTGAGTTCAAGGCCAGCCTGGTCTACAAAGTGAGTTCCAGGACAGCCAGGGCTATACAGAGAAACCCTGTCTCAAAAAAAAAAAAAAAAAAAAAAAAAAGAGTTTTGAGGAAGTTAGCAGCAGGAGGATCAGGAATTCAAGACCATCCCCTTCTGCTACACAGTGAATTGAAGAGCAGCCTGGGCTATAAAGAAGACCATGCCTAAAGTAACAATAAGATGTTTGGCTTTTATTTTTCCTAAGCTCTATTATTGTTTTCAAAATAGGACTTTACAAAGAAATAGGTACTAACAGGAATCTTCAGGAAACCTTGAGGGATCTTGAGGGAAAAGAGAATTGGGCCCAACTTCCAACTCAATCTAGCCAGGATACCAGAAGAGACCATATGGTAAAGGATGGTTCAGAAGATGGTTATAAGGGGAGCAAAGAGGAAGGGAAGAAGAAATGAATGAAAAGAATTAAACAACACACACAAAGGGCTTTCTCAAAGTGGTGTAACTATACAAGGTTGCTAAGTATCTCCACCTTTCACTTTTCAGCATGTAGGGGCAGACATGTTTCTGTCCAACAGGAGAGAAGGGGGGAAACACTGGTCAATGAGGAAACCTGGAAACATCTGCAGATGCCTTTGTGAGCCTGGGTGCATACCTGACTCAGAAGTACACATAGCCATTAAAGAGCTTTGAGGCTGAGATTGCTTTTGAGGATAAATTCCAAGAGATGAAGTCACTGACTCATAAGACATAACATTTATCTAAGAAATCTTTCTAAGTGCAGCAGCCATTTAGATGTAGGCATCACTAACTAGTCCAAACTGTGGCATGCTTTGCTCTTAAGTCAGATCACATACCTGTCTCCTAGAATACCGTCAGTCAAGCTTTCTCCTCAAATCTCGAAGTTATGAGAGTGAAAGTGTCATGGATTCTTCCTCTATGAGCCACTGAGGCTGGCATCATGTGGTAGGGAAGTCCCTATATGAAGGGCCTGAGAGGGCAGGAGGCCCTAGGAGCTTAATATGGCTATAAAAGTATGGGCTGCAGTAGAGAAGCTGAGATGTTTAGAGTTGCCAGAGCCATGAGAGCTGCCAAGAAAAGCTGCATAAAAGAAGTGAAATCACCCCAAGAGAGAAAGGTGTGCTGTGGGCAGCAGAGCCATAGGAATCTGAAATGAAGCTACAAGGACATGGCGTTTGCCCTGATGGGTTTTGGTCTTGCTTTTGTTCACCATTTCCTATGTCCTGTTCCTTCCTTTTGGAATGGCAATATATATGCTTTGTCTTATGTTAGAAGAATATTATTTACCTTTTTATTTTACAGGGAGTTACAATTAAGAGAATTGAGTCTCAGAAGAAACTTTAGAATTTGGACTTTTGAAGATGGACTAAATGTATTTTTCATTATGATATGGTCATGAGCCTATGTGGGTCAGGAAGTAGCATGTGGTGGTTTGACTGAGGAATGTCCTTCATAGTCTCAAGCATTTGAATGCTTGGTCCCCAAGTGGTAGCCCTGTTTGGAGAGGTTTTGCTGGTGCAGCCCTGCTGTGGTATGTCACTGAGGGTGAGTGGGCTTTGTAATAAATGCACTGTGCACTTCAGCTCTGTTCTTAAGAGTTGAGATGTGAGGTCTCAGTTTCCTCCTGCTGCTGTCACAGTGTTTTATCACAGTGACAGAGAAATAACTTAATACATGAAAAATCAATGAAAACTTGAAACTATCCCATCCTTAACTTATAGGCTCTCTGTATATTAGATTCTTATACAGAAAGATGATTTCTAGAAAATGTCTTTTTATATTGCCTTTTGAAAACTCTTTGTTGTAGTATCACTGAAAATATCCTGTAATTTTCTAACCTAGCATTTCTGTGATATGAAATTGTCAGCTAGAGCCTTATGGAATTGTTGTGTCTCTTCAGATTATAGCTAGCAAACCTGCACAGCTGTAATGGAAGTATTACCTCATCCATGCTGTGTGTAACATCCTGTAATATAAAATGCCATTATTTCTCCCTGTGGGAGATAACATTTCATGCAAGAGTAGCATTAGTTTCTTACTAATTCAAGGAAATGTTTGATCATTCTTCAACTAGTATTTTAATATCAATGACTAAAATATGCTAACTAACGCTTTTCTTCTTTCTCTCCCTTGAATGTATTTCCCTTCCTCCTGACAGATATGTGGGATATCTACTGTAGGTCAGGGACCCAGTAAACCACCAAATGGACCCCAAACCCTGATCTTAACAAAGTTAAAGTGTAACAAGGAATGAGGCACTGTAAGGTACATTAAAATTATGTAGGATGGAAACACCAAAGGGGGTGGAGTGTGCATGGAGGAAGGCCCCAGTGGTAAAGTCCCCATAGCTGTGTGTGTGAGCACGGAAGGAAGACAGGGGTATGAGGATGTGACACAAAGATATTTGTGTCACAAATCAGCAAGCACCTTTCTGAACAGGTGACATTTACATGTTATAACATGACAATTATTATAAAAAATTCTAAGTCCTCCTAAAGCCTGCATGCTGCATAGGTCACATGGTCTAAGGTGTATTCTGACAAGAATCACCATGCTCATCAGCCATGTTCTAACACTTATGAACTTTATTTGAAAAACATGTTTTGATCTTCTGTTTTATGTAAACATAAAGAAAACTCTCATACAGAGATAATAAATTGCTCAGAGCCAATTGACCAGCTAAGAGTTAAACCTTCGAACTTCTGATTCATGAAATATACCTCTAGGAAAAACAGCATGTAATTTCAGGGCTGGGGAGATACCTCAGTCTATAAAGTGCAAGCATCAAGATCTGTTTCTGATCCGTAATAGCCAGGAGTGATGGCTGGCACACACATTATTCTAATGCTGGGAGGCAGAGATAGGCAGATCTACTTGGCAAGCTCCAGGCCAGTGAGGAGCAGATAGGAAGGACAATTGCTTCATCCCATGCTAAAACCTGTTTTAAAACACTGACAACTGAAACTGGTATATGAAGAGGCATGTGAGTGGCAACGGGCAAGAAGGGGTTGGCCACAGACAGTGTAGACTGCAGCATTTGCCATAGAGCATCTCAGAGGAGATGCACACCTCTAGGTTATAGAGGGTCACAGGAGATACACACTACTAGGTTATAGAGGGTCAGAGGAGATGCACATCACTAGGTATAGTGGGTCCAAGGAGATGTACACCACAATTTAAAGTGATCAGAGGAGATGCACACCACTGTGTATAGCAAATGTTTTTCATGTTCTTAAAAATGAAAAAAATGTGAGCTATTTTATATAAAGGAAATAAAAATTAGTAATTGCCTAAGTAAGAATTTTCCTCATCAGAAAAAAAGTTGAGCAAGTAAACTTGGGATTTTCAATAGTTCTGAAAAATATTTATTTAAGGATTTATATATGATATTTGAAAATCAATGCTGGGAAAGCTTGAATCTATAAAGATTATATTCTCCAGAAGCTATCAATACCTTATTGATCAGATTTAAAATTAAAACAGAGACTCAAGCCTTTTATCTTTTGATTCTTTACCCAATAGCTGGCCAACTGTTGACTAGAAGGATTTTTTAAAGCAAATAACCCACAGAATTAGCCATTATCCTCTCCTCCTCTTCTTCCTCCTCCTCCTCTTCTCCTTAAAGATCTTTTTATTTAATGTATGAGTATCTGCATGTACACCTGCGTGCCCAAGATCTCATTATAGATGGTTGTGAGCCACTATGTGGTTGCTGGGAATCGAACTCAGGACCCCTGGAAGATCAGCCAATGCTCTTAACCAGTGAGCCATCTATCCTCTTTTGATAGATAAGGAAAGTGTATATTTCTATACCGGATAGCACACAATCTAGACTGAATATCTTGGGCTGGGGAAGCAGACTGCTCAGCATGCAGAAGGCCCCCAGTTTCATACTCCGTACTCCTCTCCAAACAAGGTAGCAAATGCTTCAAGTGAATCTCTTTCTTTTCTTTTTTTGTTTTTTCGGGACAGATTTTCTCTGTACAGCCCTGGCTGTCCTGGAACTCACTTTGTAGACCAGGCTGGCCTCGAACTCAGAAATCCGCCTGCCTCTGCCTCCCAAGTGCTGGGATTAAAGGCGTGTGCCTACTTTGTTTCTTATGGCCTGTCCTTTACAAAATTACCATTTTCCTGCAATGTGATCATTGCCTAAACTGAAGAGACTGGGTCTGATCAGCTGACTTAGCAACAACTTACAATGAGAAGCAGATCTGAATACTCAATATTACAAAGTGTCCTTGACTATGACCTTAATTTACCTCTAACTGATTTCAGTATAAAACACGAGAGATTTTTCTATATTGGAGAATTCCTAAAATAAAAAGGCATATGAGCTGAGACACAGCTCAGCTGGTGAGTGCTTCCCTAGGATACAGGATGCCCTGGGTCCCATCCCCAGCACCATGGAAGTTGGGTGTGGTGGTATATGCCTGTTATTGGGGACAGAGTAGCAGGAGGATCAGAAGTTAAAAGCCAGTTTTGGCTCCATAATGAGTTCAAGACCTATAGACATGGTTTCTAATAAACTTTATTAATATGACCCAGCCAGCCCACAATAATCAAGTCACAGTCCTATGGGTTAATTTAATCAGCTCTGTGAAATTACTGGTGGATTACCTCTAATCTAACTTCCTCTTTACTAGACTGACTACTTTCCCAACTGTGCTCCCCAAACTGTGCTCCCCAAACTGTGCTTGCTATTTGTGTTTTCCTGGGTTATTTTTGCTCTACCAGACTGTCCTCAGTGTCCATTTCTCACAGACACATACTCCTGGTCCATCACATCTAATGGAGACCTCCTATTCTTTCTGTCTTCTTCCTCCTCTTCTTCCTCTCCTTCCTCCTCATGGTCCCTACCTGTGATCCCCAGCTAGGTAACTGAAAACTGTCTACTTCTATTCCCTCCAGTAATTGGCTTCAGCCATCTTTATTTAGCCAATAGGTTTAAATTGGGAGCAAGGTGTACATGGAAATGTGCTTGTCTTGGGTCAACCAGATATTGGGGGTATAGAACTTAGTATTCAGCCGGGTGTGGTGGCACACACCTTTAATCTCAGCACTTGGGAGGCAGAGGCAGGTAGGTTTCTGAGTTCGAGGCCAGCCTGGTCTACAGAGTGAGTTCCAGGACAGCCACAGCTATACAGAGAAACCCTGTCTGGGGGGGGGGGGCCCAAAAACCCCCCCCCCCCAAAACCCTAAAGAACTTAGTATTCAAATGCTTATTAGCACCAGACCAACTCCAAACAAAGACCAGTCTGGGTTACTTGAGACTATATGAAAAACAACAGTGTGTGTGTGTATGTGCGTGCATGCATGTGTGCATGTGTTTAATCTCAAAAGAAAATTCAAAATTCCTGCTCTTTTTTTTTTTTTACTTATTCAAATAGAAACAAAAACAAACAAAAAATGTTAGGTAGCCACTAGGCAGATATTTTAGAGGAAACTACATACACTTACAGAAGACAACGACACAGTGAGGTGCTGAGCCTCCAAATAGCAGCCAATGCTTCCTTAAGTGTGTGTGTTTCCTCTCAGATTAGACCCTCTACAAAAAAAAGGAAACAGAGAGGATCACCAAGACCCTAAATTTTCCAATTTTAGGTAACCTGGAGTAAACTCTGTTGATTATAATAAACTTTCCATTCAATGGTTTCATGAGCCCCCGTTTCTGAACAGGCAGCACATGCTCATGAACTGAGCATGCTCATGATTGAGCTGCTCCTGTATGCAAAGAGGAGCCTTTCCTGTAGGATGTAGATGTTTCCCAGTAAAAAATAGTAAAAGGTTTATCCTATACTTAAAAGATGTGCTCCAGTAGAAAATCTCAGACAGATGTGATAAACACTTTCTGAAAAGTGGCAATCACAAAATGAATATACAGTTTCTGTGCTTTATTTTATTTTACATATACAAACATGCTGAAATGGAAATCAGGAAAACCATCCTCCTTATAACAACATTAAAAAACAAAAACAAAAACCCTCACCTTGGCCAGGTGGTAGTGGTACATACCTTTAATCTCAGCACTTGAGAGGTAGAGAGAGGTAGGTGGATCTCTGAGTTCAAGGCTAGCCTGGTCTACAAAGCATGCTCTGGGACAGCCAAGACTACACAGAGAAACCCTGTCTCAAACAAAACAAAACAAAACAAAACAAACAAATAAAAAAACCCAACACCTTAGAATTAATAAACTTTTTTTTTTTTTTTACATCTTAAACAAGTTTGACTTTATCAGAGATAATTTGTGAACTACTTTGCCTGACAGGTTTGGTGCATTATCTTTCATAATACTACAGATGGGAACCTTACAGTTCAGCTCAGACAGCTGACTTCAGTGTGCTGCATTATGTCAGAGCTATAATTACTGCATTACTTGTTCCCTGATTAAGATTCTGCATTGCTTGTTGTTTTATGTGTATGACCCACAGTAGCCTGTGAGGTTTTGGTTTGTTGCTGTTGTTTGTTTTTTAAACAAGAAAACAGCCTGAGATGTTGATTGTGTTTGTTTGGCATTTTAGTCTTTAATGTGTTTACTCCTATTAGCATATGATAAAATTCTTTGGTTTTAGTAATCTTGTTAACTTGATTACTAATCCAACACCTTGGAATAAACAAACAAGGACATTTTTAACAAGATTACTTAGTAATATTAAGCATATTACCTACATAATACCTTTACCAAAAAAAAAAAAAAGATTATCTCAAAATATAGATTTAAAGGGCTTACAAGAGTCAGTATGTATAAAGACAGCCATGAAGAAGGTTGTACATGTGAGACTTTGGATGAGACAGGACCATGTACAAGGGAGTCTTGTCCTGAAGTAGAATGACAGAAAGACTGGGCAATGAAATGTGTATCAAGATGAAGGTACTTCTGAAAGCTTTCCTCATGCTTCTGAAATTCAGAGCTTGTGACTGAGTGTGGATCTAGAAACTAACCTTCCTTGACAAGGAAATGTCTTTGAAGGGTTTCAACAACAGAGATGTGGCTGCTCTAGAAAAGAAAGGAAGCAAGGTCCCCTAGGGTATCACCCTCCAGTACCAACAGTGATGAACAAGGAGAGAGACTTCTCTAGGTTGAGTGCCCCAAGGCTCTGGCATGAGGTCCCTCAGTCACCAGAAGAGCTGGAAGAGCTGGGTTGAACCAGTTTTATAAGCAGCACCATTAGAAAGGGGAATTCCAACATCCCCAGAATGGGGAGGTATGGGTATGTATGATTTGCATCAGCTCCTTCTACAGAAAATAATGACTGATAAGGCCAAGCATCTGTTCTCACCTTTTAACTCAGTCCTGGTTTGTTTGGTTTTAAGAAGCCCTGGGTTATCTCTTATATATCTAAAGAGAAAGTTGGGGTTTTTACTCAATACTGAAGCCACATACTCGGTGTTGACTGTTAAAAAGGTATCCTTTGCAAGTGGAAATGTGGGAAGGGAGAGATTGGATGGTTCCTTGGGTCACTAAGCAGGCTGAGAGGTTTTAAAGCACTTACTTTTGGTGGTCCCTGAGTGCCCCAGTCCACTAGCAGGAAGAAATCTATTAAAAAAACTAGGAGTGACTGTAAATCTCTAGTATGATGGGAAGGAAACTTTATGAGTCATCAGTTCATTCCTGTGACAAAGTACCTGAGATGAACAGAGAAAGGAAGGAGACCTGATTTTGGCTATAGGTTTTGGAGGCCTCAGTCCAGGATCTCCTGGGCCTTTTTGACGGATCCTTACGTGATGGCAAGGTGGAAGGACCAGGTGGATTTCTTACTTAAGGCTCCACTTTCTAAATTGTTCCACTGTTTCCTGTGTGCCTGCTTGTGCGCACTCTCTCCTTCCCTCCCTCCCACACATTCATAAATATCCATACCCACAGAGGGGAGGGAGGGAGGGAGAGAGGGAAAGAAAGAGAGAAGGAGATGCTGTGATTAGGAGGTGTTTTCCCAGCAAGAAGCTTAAGCCCTGCACTTGGATGTGCTGGCCTAAGATTTTCCCAAATGTGGTAAACTCAACTGTATAGTCTGTGATAGTGGAGGGAACTGCATTCGAGTTCTCTCCTGTAATAACTAAAAATAAACCTTAAAAGGTGGGGGCGGGGGGGCTGGTGAGATGGTGGTTAAGAGCACTGACTGCTCTTCCAAAGGTCCTGAGTTCAAATCTCAGCAACCGCATGGTGGCTCACAACCATCCATAATGAGATCTGATGCCCTCTTCAGATAGTAGTGTCTGAAGACAGCTACAGTGTACTTACATATAATAATAAACCAAAAATAAAATACATTCCCAGAGTTAACATTCCTTACATGACCACTTCACCATCTGATAGTTAATGGCTTCCTTGCTGTCAAATTATCTACTTAACTTTCCTCTCTCAGCTTATACAGGCATCGTGAGACACTTATTAGGTGTTTTACTCAAGCTGGAATTCATTAGCTTTATTCTGTTCCCTTGGCCACCTCATAATTAGATCTTCTAAAACAAAATTAGGTTAATTTAGTGTGGCATGTTAAGGACCTTGTGCTAGCTCCTCATGGCCAACAAGTCCTTCTAGTATTGAAATACCATCTGCCTAACACCTTGCTTTCACATTGTGCTTTTATTCAACAAATATCTATGATCTGCTATAAACATCAATTGGTTTAATCCCATTGAACATATTACATTATAATATCAAAAACTTATGTTAAAGAAAACTGAGGCGTAGTGTGAGGTGAAGGAACATGCCTACAGTCACACATTTTAAAAGTGGTAGTGACTGTGGCCCACACTGGGCTCAGCAGGGTGGCTATGAGCCAACCCATAGACCTCCTTGTAATGTCAGGGGGCAGTGAGGAGCTTGTCCTCTGAGACCAGCAGCTCATCCTACAGCACATGGATGAAAGCCATTGAGCATGAAGTTGACATGAAGTTCTGAAACCACTGGGAAACCATGGAGGGACTCTCAAGATGTTGACAGCTGTTGTTTTCTGGTTGACTCCTTCAAAACACGTTTAAGACAGGAAAAACTGACAAATGGAATTCTATAAAACTAATTTAAAAAAGTTATGTACAAGAGAAAATAATCATGAGAGCAAAAAGACAATACAATGAGAATCTATCCATGGTGGCTGTGCCCAGAAGAGGGTAGAATCCAGCAGACTCTAACCACAGGCCACTGACTATGGAAGAGGCATCTAACCCTAATTTTCAATTATTTTGTAGCAGCCTGCGGCCACGTGAACTGGGTTTCCCCTGAAAGCCGGGCTGGGGCTGAAAGAGATCAGAAGGCGAGAAAAGAATGAGGCCAAGACAAACTTTCCTGTTCAAAGCCTCTGAGGTTTATTGAGAGTCCATGCTTATAAAGAGGGTAGGCCCACCCCCCTCCAATCCCTTCTAGGTGCCTGGAGTCAGCCCGTGGGCAATCTACAGGGTGTGTCTCCAGAACGTCTCAAGGACTTCTTAGCAGGAAGCAGAGTCTTGGGGAAGAGCAGCGGTAGTTGGCAAATAGAGCCATCAAGGTCAGAAGGCTCTACCCTAGGTAATCCCCTTCTTAGTGGCAGCAAGGTCAAGGCCTGGATCAGCCTACTTACAGGCTGAGGAAGGCTACACATTTCTTGGAGGCAGGTCGTTTCTAGATCTTCTCAAATTTTCTTTTAAACAACACTCCAAGAAATGTATTGAAACAAATCTGGGCTTTGATTCCTGTCTAAAAACAGCAACAGTGAGAACAAAGCTGAACCTGGGTGCCATCTAGTGCTAAAACATGGAAGTGACAACAAGCGCAGAGAAAACCATCCTCCCTCAGGACAAACAGGCTCAGTATCTGACCCCTGGGGGGCGGGGGCAGGGGTGGAGGGGAGGCGGAGCGCATGAGTCACACCAGCTTGTTCCAAGAGCATTTAGGGAACCCCGAGCTTGTCTAGTACTCAAAGTACTAATTAGGCCAGAAACTGTCCAGGCAGTAACCTGCACGGGCAAAGTCCTGGTGAGCTGCTGAAATCACTGTTTAAAGGAAATTTGTATCTATGGTTCCTGATTTCTTTTTTACGGTTTCTATCTCCAGGGTTATCTCCTTTTGGGCTTTCTTTATTGCTTCTATTTCCATTTTTAGGTCCTGGATGGTTTTCTTCAATTCCATCAGTTTGGTATTGTTTTCTTTATATGCTTCTAGTTGTTTATCTGTTAATTTCTTCTTAAAGTCCTCCATCATCATCATGAGAAGTGACTTTTGGTTCATGTCTTGCTTTTCTGGTGTGATGGTGTATCCAGGACTTGCCATGGTGGGAGAATTTGGTTTTGATGATGTCAAGTAACCCCGGTTTCTGTTGCTTCTGTTCTTACGCTTGCCTCCTGCCATCTGATTATCTCAGGTGTTTGCTGTCCTCAATATAACTGATTGGAGCCTGTCCTTCTTATAATCCCAGTTGATTCTGGATTTCTCTGAGTCCAGCTTAAACTGTGATCCTATGAATGTGGGCTCCTGTGAACCTGATATTCTGGGAGTGCCTGAGATCTTGGCAGTCACATTCCACTGAGACCCTGTAATGCAGGTGTTACCCTGGGATACTTACTGTTGTCCAGTTACAAGGCCTGGGAGTGGTGTCTCCTTTGAGGAGCTTGGAGCTGTCTGGTCAGTGGTCCCAAGATCACATATAGTCCTCTAGGGACCTTGGGGGTGTGCGTAGACTGTATGCCCAAGGTGACCGGGCACTGGCGCGGACCAGAAGGGACCTCTGCTCCTTGTCTAGCCGGTCCTCTGTTTTCCCAGTGCTGTCCCAGTTCCCGAGAGATTAGATTGGAAACTCAAGAAGAATGAAGATCAAAGGGTGGACACTTCGCCCCTTCCTAGAGTTAGGAACAAAGCACACATTGAAGGAGATACAGAGATCAAGTGTGGAGCTGAAACAAAAGGATGGACCAACCAGTGACTGCTGCAGCTGGGGATCCATCCCATAATCAGCCACCAAACGCAGACACTATTGCATACGCCAGCAAGATTTTGCTGAAAGGGCCCTGATATAGCTGTCTTGTGTGAGGCTCTACCAGTGCCTAGCAAACACAGAAGTGGATGCTCACAGTCAGCTATTAGATGGAACACAGGGTTCCCAAGGGAGGAGCTAGAGAAAGTACCCAAAGAGCTGAAGGGGTCTCCACCCCTATAGGTTGAAGAATATGAACTAACTAGTACCCTCAGAGCTCATGTCTCTAGCTGCATATGTAGCAGAAGATGGCCTAATTGGCCATCATTGGGAAGAGGGGCCCCTTGGTCATGCAAACTTTATATGCCCCAGTATAGGGGAATGCAAGGGCCAATATGTGAGAGTAGGTGGGTAGGGGAGCAGGGCGGCGGATGAGGGTTTAGGGGACTTTCGGGATAACATTTGAAATGTAAATGAAGAAAATATCTAATAAAAATTGAAAAAAAAAGTTGGGAACTATTGAAATATCATGGACCTACATACTCATATAAATAAGAAAACTCAGATTTTCAAGCTCCAAGTAGGTACATGGAAAAATGGCAGAAGCCCATAAATGACAATGTTGAAAATGTGTACAGAGCAAAGTGTGGTGGCTCACACCTGTGGGGTCACATTTATGCTCCTTCATCACAGGTCCTTCCACATGTTTGCTATAGCAAGACATCCTTTCACCTGTGTCTGCTTCAGGAAAACATTCTTTCATGTGTCTGCTTTAGCAAGACATCCTTTCACCTGTGTGCCCCAGCAAAACATCATTTGACATAACCAACTTTCCAAAGAAACTATAAGTTTCCATTTCACACACCTGTAATCCTTGGGAGGCTGAGGCAGAAGATCTGCCCAAGTTCATGGCCAGCCTGGGATATAGGTAAAGTCTATCTGGGCAAATAAAAACTAGTTAATACAAAATATGAATAGAGAATTAGAGGTCACCTCTAGCTGAAGCCTGTGATAAAGAGGCTCTATGTACAGCTGAGAAGCTGGGCAACAGTTTCAGGACAAACAACATTGAGATTGGCAGCTAGGGAGAAGAAACAAACACAGAAGACTGTGATCCAATCAAATTTGAGGCTGGTGGTGATTTCATATATAAAGAAGAGATTTGGGTTAGGAATAAAAAAAGGCACAAAAGCCACTTGAGGTACATGTGAACCTCAGAGAGTAATATCAGTTCCTCTTTTGTTATTAACTAGCTAAAGCTTGTCCCCAACCCACGGAGAATTAAAAAGGTGTCATAAAAATATACTTTGAAGCCAGGAGTGGTGGTGCACGCCTTTAATCCCAGCACTTTGGAGGCAGAGGCAGGCGGATTTCTGAGTTTGATGCCAGCCTGGTCTACAAAGTGAGTTCCAGGACAGACAGGGCTATACAGAGAAACCCTGTTTCAAAAACAAACAAACCAAACTCCTACTCCTAAACCTCTCTTCAATAAATGAAACATAATGGGATGGAGACTCTAAAATCAGACTGTTTCCCATATATTATACCACCAATAAAATGAAAATTAACCTATAAAGTCAGGCAGGTCTTCCTGGCAGCGTAGCTCAGTGGTACAGCTTCACTTGTATCAGGCCCCAAATCTGATCCCAAGCACTAGACAAAAGAACAAAACAAAGCAAAGAAAGAGAAGCATTAAAGAAAACCAGAGAAGATAAATGATTGATTCATTGGTTAAGAAGTTTCACTCTTTGGGAAAAATTAACTTTTATGCTTGTTAGCTTTGAAAATTGTTTTTCTAAAAATAGCAGGGTCAAATTATTTAGTTTTGCTATGTTGTGAAACCCCGCTCTCAGGGGGATCATTATTACTCTAAAGGAAACGTACCCTGAAGACAAAGGCTCAGGTGTAACTAAATGAACAACAGCCCTGCATCTATCCAAGCAAGAGCCTATACATTGTAGACCTGGGTATGGAGACAGGAAAGAGACAGGGAGGAACTGCCGACAGATTATAGGTGAGATAAGTTTGCATTTTAGACATGTACCAACACATTCTTATCCCCATTTCACACTAGGGGATAGATGTACAAAGAAATGCAGTACTCAAAGTCACGGTATTAAAAAGTTAGATTGGATATTTAACTTAGGTAATCTTGGCTTGAGGTGTAAGACCCCTGGAGGGAGACCCTCACTCAGTCTCGGGGTCGCCACGCACCCAGTGGGACACTGAGACCAGACTTGCTGCAATCACACGAGGAAGTTTTATTGTAAGCAAGACGGGATAAGAGCTCAGGCCAGCATGCTGGGGTCGAGACTCATACACCACACAGGGAGTAGAAGAGTTCAACCCCAACCTGAGATTTTACAAAGCTTATAAAGGCAGAAACCACAAACCAGGGGAAGGGAGGGGGAGGAAATAGGGGAAGTTCAAAACCATAAATTTGTTTAACAGTTAAGTCATGTGTTACAGTAAGCAACCTCCTAGGGCATTGGGACATTCCAGAGAGGGCGTTGGAACATTTTGTGGTTGTTCCAGGAACTGTATTTCTTTTTTTTTTTTTTAAAGATTTATTTTATTTTATTATATGTAAGTACACTGTAGCTGTTCTCAGACACTCCAGAAGAGGGAGCCAGATCTCATTACAGATGGTTGTGAGCCACCATGTGGTTGCTGGGATTTGAACTTATCACCTTCGGAAGAGCAGTCGGGTGTTCTTACCCGCTGAGCCATCTTACCAGCCCCCAGGAACTGTATTTCTTAAAAATGTTCAGGGTATACACTCAGCAGGGGGGCCGAAGCCTGAGGGTATAAAGTTCATGTTCTCACAGGCAGCTAAAAATTTTCCACTCTACATTCCCCTCTTCTTCTAGTAAGTAGCTCTAATCTTAGAGCGATTCTTCAGTTTCTTGTAATCCTTGGTACTGCTGTCGCAGGACCATTACTTGAACAGCACTTATCCTCTCCTTTCTAAAAGCTACTAACCTATTAAGGATACACGGCCCAAAAGTAAGTAAGAGCATAAGGATTATTAAGGGCCCAGCTAGGGTAGAGAGAAGAGTGGCAAATTATGGAGATTTATTAAACCAACTTTCAAACCATCCCTGTCAGTCTTCTCTCTCTTTCTTATGTTATTTCTAGGCGTTCCCTAAGCTTGGCCATAGAATCCCTGATTACTCCTGAACGTTCAACATAGAAACAACATTCTTCTTTTAAAGCAGCACAGAGTCCTCCTTCCTTGAGGAATAATAAGTCTAGTCCTCTCCTATTTTGCAACACTACTTCGGACAGGGAGGTTAGAGATTCTTCTAATTTGGTTATAGACTGTTCTATAGCTCCAAGATCTATGTAATATTGGGGGGTCTGAATCAAAGCAGTGGTACCGGTACCTACTCCAGCTGCTACTCCTAGTCCTAAAAGTACCACAAAGGTTAAGGTGATGGGTTCTCTCTTCCAGCGGACTTGGTGATCAAATTCATCTACAAAGGAACTATCATCATGATAGTCTAGGAACCAGCTGGACCAGGATGCAGAAATCCCTGGAACCATCAAAAACAGAAGTAGACACACACGGAGTGAGACCTGTGTTGCAAGCCCATACTGTGTCTATGGGGGGGTACTAAATACTGATCACCTTCGCTAGACTGGAAGTCTTGGGTCTGATTACAGAGGTGCCGTCTGTCTTGAGGTACCCGGCCCAAACAAAGTCCACTTCCTGAGACAGCTGCCAGAGTTAACTTCCTGTTTCCCCCCAAGGACATTGAGAGGGGTCTGAAGTTTTATTATAAGTCCTGATCTGAGCAATTCCTTCATAATAAGGGGGGCTAGAGGCATAGCACAGCCAGCAAGACTGAGTAATATTGGGATTAGTACGATTGAGGACCAGGAATGCCCCTTGCATTAAGCTAAACAGGCGATTTTCGGTGTCTGGGGGCATAGGAGTCTAAGGAAGGAGTGTGAACCTAGGCCGGTTCATCTGAGGGGGGCCCAGTGGCGGTAGGTCTGAGAAGCGGTAATGAGGGCTTTTCAGCTAGAATGGGGTTAGGTCCTACTGGTTGGGTCAAGGGGCTACTGAGGCTCAAACGAATCATAACTGATGACCCAGGTACTTGGCTATCGTAATAATTGTAAAAAACTACTCCCCACCGCATGCCCCTTATCCATGCCTTGGTGCCATTGGTTTTTCCTGTGTCTGTAAATTTGATCAGTACTCTGTCTAAATCACCAGGGCGACAGTCAACCCTCTTGTATAGTTCCATTATGACATGTTTTCCGGGCCCTAAGTTCTGGAAAGAAAACTCGGCCATGTCAGGAGCATGACCGCTAGCCCATTTCCAGTCACCATCATTGGAAGTAACACAACTCCATTTGCTACAATAATAGGAGGCTGGCCCTCCACACAAGGACTGCCTACTGTGCTCTGGGCAGCAGTAGAATCCATAGCTTCTTACTAAATTAGGGGGAGTGCTTCTAGCAGATGGAATGATCTGTTTAAGGCAGAAGGCTAGATCTGGCCACCACGTCCCTGGCAGCGCTGTTTGGGAAGTGGTATACAAGACCTGATCCAAATCAGGACTGAGGACTTGCCAAGTTAAGATCAGAGGCTGATGTGGGTTGTTTTGGCCCAGGGTGGCTCCTGCGACGAAAGCAAAGCTTAAGAGGATTGTCAGTGGCTGCCACCGTCTAGTTGTCTTCATCCTGGCTGGGTGCCTTTTTGATGTGGGAGGCGTGGATCCAAGCAGCGATCCCATCTACTTTTACTGCTGTGGGGGTGGTCAACAACACCAGATATGGTCCTTTCCACGGGGGCTCAAGTGCCGGCGCAATGTCCTCTGACCAGGACCGAATCTCTGACCTGGAACCCGTGGGGCACTGTTGAGGTCCCCGGTGTGTAGGCTTCTTTGATCTGGTCCCAGATCTGTGTTCTAACAGCCTCCAAGGCCTTTAAATGGGTAAACAAAGCAGAGGGTGAGGAAGAGCCAGTACTGGGATCCAATATCCCAGCAGACTCGGTCAAAGGGGGTGGTCCCCCATGCAGAATTTCATAAGGGGTAAGGCCAAAATGTCCAGGGGTGTTTCGGACCCTAAGAAGCACAAAGGGAAGGAGGGTCACCTAGTCTTTACCACCGGTCTCAATGGCTAATTTAGTTAGGGTCTCTTTTAGAGTCCTATTCATTCTTTCTACCTGTCCTGAACTCTGGGGTCTGTAGGCACAGTGCAATTTCCAATCCGACCCCAGCTGTGAGGCCAATCCCTGACTTACCTGGGCAACAAAAGCAGGCCCTTTGTCTGACCCGATTACCTTAGGAATTCCAAACCGGGGTAAGATTTCTTCAAGGATCTTCTTAGCCACCACTTGAGCAGTTTCAGATTTTGTGGGGAAGGCCTCTACCCATCCCGAGAAGGTATTTACAAAAACTAGTAGGTATTTATTACCATACTTTCCAGGCTTTATTTCAGTGAAGTCTACTTCCCAGGAGACTCCTGGTCGGTCTCCTTGTTTCCTTTTTCTAGACTCTTGATAGGACCTGGCAGCATTAGTGAGGGTGCAAGCGCGGCAGGCATCTACTACTTGCTTAATGATAGTGTTCAAGTCTAACACATGGTATTTGGAGGCCCTAACCAATTGTTTTAATTTGTCTGCCCCCAAATGTGTTAACTGATGCAGTCTCTGGACATAGTCCTTCCCTTTCGTCCATGGTTCGAGCTATTCCTCCAAAATTGAACTCTTGAGCCTGCTTTCAACACACCATACTGTCTAACTTCTGGAAATCTTCAGCTGAATAAATATAGCTGGGTTTCTCCCCTGCTTGCTGTATTCCTGAAGGACCTGGGTCCTGTTCTTTTTCTACCAATATGGCAATCTGCTGGGCTACCTGTTTTGCCACTGAGTCCGCCATTTGGTTCCCTTTCTATGGGATCTTGCCCTTTTTGGTGGCCTAAACAATGAACAATGGCCACCTTCTTTGGCAGATGCACTGCTTCTAGAAGAGCTAATATCTCTTCCTTGTTTTTGATGTCCTTACCCGCCGATGTGAGCAGCCCCCTTTGTTTGTAGTTGGCCCCATGTATATGGGCCATGGCAAAGGCATACCGGCTGTCGGTGTAGATGTTAACAGCCTTACCTTCTGCTAGTCGCAGGGCTTGAGTCAAGGCCAAAAGTTCGGCCTTCTGAGCTGAAGTCCCTTCCAGAAGACTGCTCGCCCAGATTACTTGTTTCCTGTCCACCACTGCTGCTCCTGCTCTCCTTAAGTCAAGTAGAAATTTATGATTAATTGTAGTAGTCTTGAAAGTCTGGGGATTAAATTGCCACCAGAGTGCATGCATTTGTCCTTGGTTTGAAGGATGTACAGTTTAGTACTTACTATAGTCAAGATTTCCCAGCCTGTTTCTTGCTCTTAACTACTCTTTACCTCCCTCTTAAAACTTAAACCCTTACCTACTAATCAAGTAAATAGTGGTATTTCTTTGCAATAGTATTGTGAAAACAATAGAGAAGACAGTGCTTTCTGTGTAAACATTCGTCATAAATACGCTTTTCTTATAACTGTTTTTAGATGACAACACGTGACTGTAAAATTTGGTAGCAAATGGGTGTAAAGGGAGCTGGAATGGGCTTCCTCTCCAGCATTTTGGAGCCAACTTCTTTTCCAAAGCCCCTCTATTCCGCCCTGTGCCGTGAAGGGCCACGAGCACACCAGGAGCACACACTGTCGGGCTTTCTTTTTCTTTTTTTTCTTTCTTTTTCTCACTCCAGTCAACCCGCTCGCTCCGCCCGTTCCCCCCCCCCTCCGGTTCATAAGTACACTATAGCTGACTTCAGACGCACCAGAGGACCAGACGCACCAGAGGACCAGACGCACCAGAGGAGGACGTCGGGTAAGCCACCATGTGGTTGCTGGGATTTGAACTCATGACCTTCGGAAGAGCAGTCGGGTGCTCTTACCCACTGAGCCATCTCACCAGCCCCCACTGTCGGGCTTTCTTGAGTAGATTACATTAAGAGAAAATTTGAGCACACTGACCGAATAATTGAAACCGTTCTCCACGCCCGACAAGGGAGGTTTAGGTGTTCTTGACCGGAATAAATGAAGACACAAAGCCCGGGGCCGCACAAGCACCTGAGCCGCAGTGTGGCGGGCACCTAGTGGTAGCTGGTGACCACTTCCGGTCTGTAGCCCTGAGCGCCGTTCAATTCCGTTTCCACGTAGCCACGCCCTTTTCAGGTTGACCGCGCCGCTTGATTAGATCACACACCATCAACGCGGAAAGTATAGTATCGCGAGGTCTCCACTTGCGCTCCCTTCGGACGTGATCAGCCGTGAGAGTTGCTCTTGTTCTCGCGAGATCTTCGTGTGCGCTGGACTCGGGCGACCCGGGCTCCTGTGAAACATGGCGGTCGGCTGGGGCCGTACCACTGGGTAAGACGCTAGAACCCCGCTGGGGCCGTTTCCTTCGGCGGTTCCGGGCGGACGGGGATGTGGGCGCGGCTGAGGGGCTCCCAGGCCCGACGCTGGCCCGTGCTCGTCGCGGCTCTGCGGAGCAGCTGGCCGCGGAGCCGCTCCTCTGCCCCGGGCGTTCCTGTCGAGTGCCGCCGGCGTCCGCGCCCGCGGCCGGGGAGCTTCGGTGCCCGGCTCCGCACGGGCCGGTCGCGCCCTCCGTTGTCTTGTCCAGGCTGTCGTGGACAGCAGCGACCCTGCCAGCACCGTGCTCACTGTCGCCGTAAATTAAAAGCCGGGCCTAGAGAGGGGCCGGGGCGGGCGCAGACGCCGAGGCAGGTAGTGTGTGTGTCCCGTTTGTCAGTTGTTGACCCATTCAGGGGATGAAGGCTCAGCTCCTGATACGCGACAGCCGTGGGTATCGTAGACGGGATCTCAGAGATCCACGGGCAAACCTGTCATTAACTTCAGGCGTGCAATTCGGTGCCCTAGGCTGTGGGCAAGTAACAGCTGTTTCGGTGTTTCGAGATAGGCTTTCGTTCTGAAGCAATTAAAGACGTTAAAATAGGCAATCTTCATTGGTTTGAAGTTGTAATTCCGAATTTCACTTCTCCAATCTCCAGCGTACGTACATACCTAAAGAAACAGTGTGCTGGCTTGCGGAAGGTCTATTTGCCTACCTTTCTTATTCGTTAACCTTAAGTTACTATTCCGGCTTGTAGAGGAAGATCCCGAGAAATAGAAACTCCATGCTTTTGTAGTGAGGGTCCTGGGGAGCATCTTGTTTTCTGATAGTAAGCTTTACTGCGTTGCTGAATATTACACATCATTTCACTTCATGAGGTACACATTACAGAAACATGGCAGGTTAGAGGATCTCTGAAAGGAAGTCTCTGTAGTCTAGAACAAGAACAACAAAGAATTACAAAACAGCATTTATTTTCACCAGGGTTTGTCAATTAAATAATTCATTTTTAAACAGAAGTATGTTTTAGACTGTGTGTGCTACAAATTCTTTTTAATAGTTTTCCTAGATTTTAATTTGGTGTTTTCATGACAGAGTTTATATTTTGACTTTTGTGCCCTAGTTTCCTCACCAATAAAATGAGGATCTTATAGTAATACCTCAAAAAGCCAGAGAAGTGCTTCAGTAGAGACTGAAGAAGGTATTTTTAAAAATAGTTTCTTTCTAACCCCTAAAATTGCTTAAACATTTCAGTGGGTGTGTTTAACAGGAACTCTAAACACTTGTTCTCGATTTGGACAGTTTGCTACCCCTCTTAATTAGTAATGCAGGGTATTTTTTTCCCTGCTTCTCCATGTACAGTCTTATATCAGTAATGCCTCCTGACTTGTTAACAATTCTCTTGCTCCTGGAGAACATTATATTGTAAACTGCTTCATGTGTTGTTGACCTTTCCTCTCTATTATGTATCTCCTTGTTTCAGTCTCACGATTGAGCAGCTACTATTACCCTTCCTCCTGGTTCCGGTGAACACTTCCAGGGTCCAGCTGGAAAGACGCTTGTTGGTAGTCTCTTTTAACGTCTGTACAGTTAGTTAGTTTACACCATCTTTAGTTTGTGGAATTATCCACTCACTTTCTAACATCCTGATTAGAAATACATCTCAACTATCTTTTCTTAAAAGTATATTTATTAAACACCCCACCTCTATTTTGATGAATAACTGGCAGCCCATATATTCTACCCTTTCAGATAACAATCTGGAAGTAATTCTGAGAAGTTGAAGACCGTCAGATTTGTCATAACAGCTAGTAAGAAGTCCGTAGCAGAGAGTTTGCTGATTGGTTTGTGTTTTTCAGATCACAAAACTTGTACAGCATATAACTTGCTGTCCCAGGGAACTTTATTATTATTATTATTATTATTAAGAAAGTTATGAGATTAGACCATTTACTGTAAACTGGGAGGCTTAAAATAGTAGAAATTTATTCTCTTCAGACATTAAAACTCAAAGTTCAAAACCAAGGTATAGGAAGGGTCCTGTTTTCTCAGAAGGTATGGGGCATGATGTTTCTTTGTTTTTTTCTGGCTTCTGAGCAACCCAGGAAAACAAATCACACTACCCTTTCTTTGCATAGCATCTCCCTTGTATATTGGGCCTTCACAGGGTCATGAAAGGACATCCATCAGTCTTTAATTTGGGATCGTCCTAAGCCACTATGATTTCAACTAAGTACGTTCTCAAAGGCTTTACTAATATATTTTATAAATAGAAGGTGACTCAAAACATTTGTAATAGAAGATAAATTGTTGTTCTCTAACATCTACATGAGTGCAATGGTACAGGTGCCCATTCCCCAATAAATTTCATTAAATAAGTTTCATTTCAAAATAAATCTTTTCCTTTTTTTTTTTTTTGTTTGCAGAAGTAATCAAACTCAGTTGAGCAGGTGCGTGTGTGTCCTCAGTTCCGTATCCTGTTTCTTATGTATCTTAAGCAGTTGTTCAAGTATTGTCTTAGCTGCTATCACCATATCCTTGAGGTTTTACTTTTGTTTAAATATACAGGACAGTTATGAGAGATAGCAAAGAAACCAGATGTAGTATTGGAAATCACTGTAGTGTAAACACAGTGTCTGCCAGTAGACAGAAGCATCATGCAGAGACTCCCAGGTCTGGGTTTTATGGAACAATGTGGAAATGCATACAAGAGCAGTGCCAGGAAAGCTGGGTTTGAAGATGGACAGAGATAAAGTTACAGTGTTCAGTTTACTAAAGAAGGATAGCCAAAACAAACCTGTGTTATCTGCTGTATCATTTCTTTTTCTTTTAATTTTCTTTTTCTTTTATATGAATGAGTGTTTTACCTGGATAGTGTGTGTATGCACACCACATGTATGCATGGTGCCTTTGGAGATTCAGATGATGGTGGGATGAGAAAAGTAAGATGAGTACTCATCGGTCTGGGTGCAGAAGCCATGGGGAAGTTAGAGATGCATATAAGTGTGCAGAGAAGTTGGCAACAAATCCTGGAGGCAGGGGCACTGGAATTTGGAACAGACTTTGCAGCCGGAATGCTTGGGATTAAATCTCTGTTCTTCATAGAACTACTTGCACCTTCCTGTGAAAAATGTATGATTGTTCTTATTTAAAAGAAGGAATAAAAGTGGCATCCACAGCATTGAAGAATAAGTTAATAGTAAATTGCATTGAATTTTAGTGGGAGTGGTCGTCAAAACTGTTAGTAGAGGATGGTAGACTTCAAAGAGAAGAGGTAGAAAGAGAAATAGGACATGACTTTTTTTCCTTGAGAGTCTTAGGAATGAAGTAATGAGTGGGAATTACAACATGAGGATTTCATAAAGAGCAGGTTATTTTTTTTTAAAGCATTGGATAACTTGGTCATGTCATAACAGTGGCTTTATATAGTGTCAAGTGTTAGAGATGGAATGGCTTTCTTGGAAGTAGTTGTGAGGTTGTTGGGATGGGATAGGAGACGATGTAGAATGACAGCCTGTTTCCTTCTAAAACGACTGTTACAGAAAAGAACCATGGCGGAGGCCTGAGACTGGGTAATAGCCAGATGGGCAGGACTGTGTGGCTCAAGGGGATGGGAATGGCGTAGATTGTGTTTGTTTTGGGATTTGTGAAACTTAACAGATACTTGCTGTACTTTCATAGTATAAATTAAAAAACACTTTACTTGTTACGCTTATTATGAAAAATAAGTTTTGGAAATAAAATCCCCTCATCATTTTTTTCAATATACTTATAATACAGCCATTGTTTAGAGCTGGTGATTCTGTATTGAATAGTGCCAAAATCTTCCTTATGTATAGTGTTTTTAAGTGTTCATTTGCCCAAATATGACACTATTTAGATTTGCAGTCTGTACTACTATATGTGTTATCCTTCCTTCCCTCAATACTTACAGGCATTGGCATTGCGAAGGTGAAGTTAGACATGGTGCATTCCTTAACTGACCTATGGAGAAAATGGAATGTGCAGTCCATGCTAGGCACATGAGGCACAGAAGAGTAAATGGAATCAGCCATTGTGAAAGCTGGGGGAGAGGACAAGGACAATTCTGGCAGAGAGGACAGAATGAACACTGAAAGGTTTTTAGTGTTCCTGAAACTTAGACTGCAAGACATTTGATTTAATGGACTTGGTTTGTGAAGGATTCTGTAAGCCATGAGGATGGTCAAGGGAAAGTAGACAGAAAAGTAGAAGACTGGTGTTGAGTATTTCAGTGGTGGACCACTAGGAAAGAAGAATGTATAGTAAAAGGTAAGGTGGTAGTTTTCTGAGGGATTGGAGCTAAAATGAAGATTTGGAGGAATCCAAAATATAGATAAAAATGAGGGAATCACTTGGAAAAATGAGCATCATTTCTGCTTTCAAAAACCTGGGTTTTGAAGTGGTTTGGCTTTTCAACTTTTCGTTGTGAGATTGGGGTGCTCACTGAGTTCTTGGATCAAGGTAAGAGGCTGCTTCATGAGAAAGGGGATCTCTCTTTCTCCCTCCCTCCCTCCCTCCCTCCCTCCCTCTCTTTCATGCACACTCACATACATGGGGTCAGGGTGAGGATATGAATATAAATACATTCTAAATGAGGCTACAGTATGAAGTGTTTCTCTTGAGCGCAGTACCTCCAAAGATAACAGCCCTGAGAGCCAGTTTGGTCAGGACATGAGAGGGGAATAAGATTTAGAGTAAAACTCAGTGAGCGGAGGCAGCACATTCCTTTAAGTTGTGAGATAGGTGTGCTGTCAGAAATCTGTACATAAGAGTTGGACTGAGTTTAGGGGACAGCAGTACTTTTCATTTAAAGATGCATGAACATTTTTAGTGTTAATGAGAGACCTGTGGTGATGGCTTAACCTGGTGCTTGCTGCACAGGCTTGAAGGCTGGAGTTTGTATCCTTAGTGCCCATGTTAAAAGCTCTTTGTGGTGATAAGTACCTAACATAATCCTAACAGTGGGGAGTCAGAGATAAGAGGGACTTGTAGGGTATCCAGGCTCCAGCTGTATGAATTGATCAGGTCCAGGTCCAGGTTCATAGGAGACCTTGTCTCAAAACATAAGGTAGAGAGAGATTGAAGAGAATGATCTCTGCACATGTACACTTGTACATACATGAGCAGATGCCCCTATATACATCACACACATTAAAAAAATCTTGTCATATACAATGAATAGAGATTGGATGATTAGAAGGTCAGTCTTAGGTTTCTGCTTAGGTTTGTAAGTGATTTAAAGATGATTTTAAAGTGTGCAAGAAGATGTGCTGGATTGTTGGCAAGTGTGCCATCTTAGGAGATGTCTGGAGTGCTGTGGACTTTGTTACTATCTGTGCAGTCAACTCCCTGTGGATGCCGAGAGACACCTGTATGCTAATGTTAGAATAAGTGAGAACTCACCACAGCTTGTTTTGCCTTATAACTTCCCCATGTATGTGGAAATCACACACACACACACACACACATATATATATATGTATATGTGTATATATATATATATATATATATATATATATATATATATATATACACACACACACACTCACACAAACATTCAACTTAATTTTAACTCTAACTAAAAATGTGACAGTTTCCTACTTCATTGCGTGTTTGCATATTGCCTTTCATTATTAATTTTGTAAGAGTGGGAATGGAGAAAAGAGTAAAATGTGCAGTGTTAATTTCTAAGAAAATTAGTCATATATTTATTTATCTGTTTGTTTCTTAGCATGACTATATGAAGGAGAAGGAAGGTTTTTCTGAAGATGAGGCGACTGAATCGGAGAAAAACCTTAAGTTTGGTGAAAGAGTTAGATGCCTTTCCCAAGGTTCCTGACAGCTATGTGGAGACGTCAGCCAGTGGGGGAACAGGTGAGCTCAGTTCAGACTCTGATTTCCTGATCTCTAGCATGTTGGCACTGGCCCACATGAAGAGGAGAACACACTGTTAGATCTTACCATGGCTTTGTAACTGCTCATATTGTGCCAGTTTGCTCGTCTTTACTATCTGGATTAACACTAGCATCTGGCAGTGCCCATGTGCCTTCAGCAGTGTTTATTAAAGTATTAGTGAGAGTGGAGAGAGAACTAGTTAACCTCTATCTGCTGTAGTCCTTCCATGAAATGAGGTGATTTGTATTTATTTTGCTAGAATTAGTGTATTAATTACATAACTTTTATGGTAAAATGTTTAGAGTAACACTTGGTACAAATAAAAGTATTTGTTAAATAAAATAAGTGATGAAATATATAAGAAAAATCTATGCCTATAGTATAAATACTTTCTGTTCTTTCCCCATGGTGAATTAATAAGGTAATATTTCACATGCTTTTGAAACTTCATTGGATAAAATAAAATGTGTAATGAAGTTGCATATAGCTCAATTCGTGGTGCTTGCCTACTATGTGTGGAGCCCTGACTATGAGCGCTACACTACATAAACTGGGCATCATATGGTAGCACATGTCTGTAATCCCAGCACTTGGATGTGGTGGTAGGAGGATCTCAAGTTCAAGATCATTATTGATTACATAGCCAGTTATAGACTAGCCTGATTGAAACTTTGTCTCACAACAAACAAACAAAAAACCAAAGTGCAATAAAATGGCTTACTAGTTCTAATCCCTATGATTGACTCTTGTTAGTGAAAGGAGTCCAGTTCTTGTTCCACAGCCTGTCTCTAATATTGTAGTATAGATTTAGTGAATCTTTTTGACTAGTTTTCACTTAATTGCAGTAGTAATGTATTTAGGATATTGCAAAATAGGTGAAAGTATTTTAGTGGTTTGGAGAGCTTATTTGATGCAAGTTGAGTTATAAACACATATGTACTCCTTAGTAACAAGGGAGCCATTTGTAAGTTGGTGCTATCATCATGTGCAGATTATTACTCTATCTGTGACTGCTGTGAAGACCTTGTGCTGTGTAAAACTGTGACAAGTCTGTCTAGTGAGAGGCAGATGGACTGAGGACAAGCAGGTTTTCCTCAGTGTGTAGATGTTTGTGCTCCTTGGGTTTCATTTCTGAGCTGATTTAAAACATATAACGTTTTAAGTTAAATCATTTATATTGTTTATTTAAATAACATTCATGTTGGAAACTTTTAAGTTAGTCCTGCTTAAGATAGCTGTTTACTTTTTTATTGTCTTAATTCTCTTTTTTTGTTGTTACTGGATTTCTCAGTTTCTCTAATAGCATTTACCACTATGGCTTTATTAACAATAATGGAATTCTCAGTGTATCAAGATACATGGATGAAGTACGAATATGAAGTAGACAAGGATTTTTCTAGGTAACTAACTTTGTTCTTCTTGATACCTTTAGATTCACAGTTTCTAAAACAACATCTTTTTAAAATGTCCATTGTTTTATTTTGGATTTATCTTAATTTTGAAGAAATAGTACTGAAAAGTCTCATTAGTTGCTTGCATAGAGTGAAACATTTTAGAATCATTTAAATACTGCTTAAATTCTAAAACAGATTCAGTATGCACTTGTTTATACAAAAGAAAAGATAAATACACACACACACACCAAAACAAAACGCCCTAGAAACATGCCTTTCTTAGCTGGGGATGTGAATTTTGATATAACTTTAAACCTTTGAAGTCCAAGTACTAGGAGACAAAAGGAGCTTGGCAGTCAATCAGTTGGTTTATTCAGATGTTTCTGATGGTCTCAGGTAATAGGCAGAGATGGGTTCACTCTTCCCATATCCTTCATATCCCAGCTCTGCTAATGACTACATGACTCTCAGCATGTCGTTGAGTCTGTATTGTGTGAGCTTTGACTTTCTGTTCTGTAAAATAGAAATAGTAAACGTAGGACTCTTCTCCTGGGCTCAGTGACCCAGATAACTCACAGCTAACTCTTTTTGGGTCTTGATCTGTTCACCTGTACTATTAATCATCTGTTATTCAAATACCGGGTGTCTTTTCAAGGACTTTATTGCTGGTCTTCCATCATGGCTAAGGAATGTCCATGTTGATTGAAGCATGGTAGATCAGGAACCTGGCTTCTTGGTTTCCACCACTCGTTCTTTCAACTCTCCCTGAGCTGTACTTGGGCTGACATTGAGTGGTTTGAGTTCCAGACAATTTGAAGACTGTGGTTAAAAATTTTAATTCCTGTTGATATCAGTTAAAAATATATCATTAAAAGCAAAAAGGTTTTATGGGAAGCACAGAATTGAGTATGTTCATACTGTTCTGTTAATAATGAGCATTAATGACTTTTCTGTCCCTATGATAAAATACTTTGGCCAAAAGTAACTATAGAAGAGTTTGATTTGGCTTATGGTTCCTAAGAGCTAGAGTCCATGTATAGTAGAGGGCGTGGCATGCATGCAGGAGCTAGCTAGGTCACATTTTCACTCACACTTAGGCAAATCACAACAGTCTAGGACAATTTAAACATTAGATATAACATTCCTTTAAGGAAGTGGGTGTAGGCTATATAAAGCCCTCAAAACCCTCCTCTAGTAATGTACTTCTTCCAGTAAGACACCTCCTTTGAGGTTCTAAAACTGCCATAAGTACTATACAAGCCTACTGGGGACAGTTCTCACTCAAACCACCACAAAATGAATTCTGGTATTTGGAAGTTAATTTTATATGAGCATAGTCAGATGAAAGCAAAGCATTGGTTGAATCTTATTTAAAGGCCATGTAAAGCCAACTTTGGTAGTACACATCTTTAATCCCAGCACCCAGGAGGCAGTAACAAATGAATCTCTGAGTCCCAGATCAGCCTGACCCACATAGTGAGTTCCAGGCCAGCCAGTGCTGAACAGTGAGAGTCAGTCTCAGAGTGTAACTCTGAGTGTAACTCAGGCTGTAACTCCGTGAGTATCCCATGCTTTCCAGGTAGTTTGCTCTCATTCATCCTGACCCAGGTTCCATTTTAAGACTGGCTGAGTCTCTACCAGGCCATGCATGTATCACTGAGTGCTGATAACTTGAACATCTGGAGCATCTACTGTATAATTCCATTCCACAGTAAAGAAATAGCATTAAAGGATACCAACATAGTGTGTGATGGATGGTTTTAGGATGGAAGTAAAAAACTTGGAATTACTGCTTCTTGATTCAAGTTTCATGTCCTTAAAGAACTATTGTATCAGAGACTGTTGAAATATTCCTTAGTTTCTCAGGATTATTGACTGTGGAGTTGCTATTAACAAAGGTGACTGTTTTTGGAGAAGCAGAAATGTTTTTGAATAGTCACTAAGTAAAACTTTTGAAGGGGCAGAGGGGTGGCTTAGCCATTAAAACTTGATATTCTTGCAAAGGATTAGAGTTTAGTTTCTCATTCCCATGTCAGGCTGTTCACACAAAAGAAAACTTTTTTAAATGTTCTTGTTCTGATTTTAAGGAATGTAAGTGAAGTTCTATCTGTTGTGTTTTACTGTCTGAAATCTACAGTTTCATAGGTTAGTTGATTTATATTTCTGGTGTCTGGCTGATTGACAGGTACTGACAGCTGCCCTTTTCTCTTTCAGCAAGTTGCGAATCAACATAGACATTACTGTTGCCATGAAGTGTCACTGTGAGTACACCTTCACCACTGTTAGTCTTATCACCTCAGTGACTCTTGTCTGCACATGAAGAGATTTAACTTGACCATGACTACAGTGTAAAGAAAATTTAGAGTTGTGCTTTAGGTAGTCTGTCTCCAGTGTAGAGAGTCAGGCTTCCTACCCACCCTCCACATTTCCCTGTTTCACCTGATCCCTTTACATCTCTACCTTGCAATTAAAGTGCAGATGCAGGGTTTCTCTAAAGTGAAGGGTGGTAATGTACCTCCCCTTTCCAACCCCCAGCCTTGCTTGATTATACTGATTAAAGTGGAAAGGTACCAGTGTCTGATATGCTTGGATCAGCAATGATGCTTTGCATGGAAATTGTCTCCTTGGAAAGTGGAAACCAACCAGATGTTGGTTCAGGTAACAGTTAAATATGAACTGGTTTTAGGTTGCCAAAGGGATCAGTTGTGGGAGATTCCATCACAAAACAACAAAATCTTTTCACTTTTTAGTTTTTCTTATGTTAATGGCTTTAAGAGATAAGGAAATACATTATAACTAAATTTTGAGTAGCACTGATCCTGAATGTGCGGTATTTGAATATTTAAATACCATTGAAATGTTTGATTTTCAAAGTATAATTTCAAACCTTTTAATCTTTTTTAAAGTCTCAGATTTGCCTTACATTTCTTTGACTCCTTAAAATAATTCTTGTGATTTAGTACTTAGAGCCTATTTAACATGGGAAAGCCTGCCAGCCAGTTAACCTTATGCTTTTTACCATGTATCATCTATTTTTCAGAACAGAAAGTAGAAGAAAACCTTTTTTAAATTTCGGAATACTATCTACAGTGCTTCATAATGCTACTGCTTTAACTTTTGAACAAATGGAAGTCACATTATATATTTTGAGTTTTCTTTTCATCATCTCTGCTTTATAGCTGATGATAGTTTTGATTCGAGTGCAAAGTATAAAAACTTTGTTTTAATGCAGATGTTGGAGCAGATGTACTGGATTTAGCAGAGACCATGGTTGCTTCTGCAGATGGTCTGGCTTATGAACCAGTAAGTTTGATTTATGTGGTTTTTTAAATGTTTGCTGAAAAGACTTTAGACATTTGCTCTTAGTTTTGTCTGATTTTCTTCTTTCTTTTTTTTTTTTTTTTTTTTTTTTTTTTTTTTTTTTTTTTTTTTTTTTTTTTTTTTTCATTTCAAAAATGATCCAAGCTAGAAATATGTGATGGAGAAAAGTTCTACTTAATATCAAAAGCTTGAGATCAGCACAGCTGGTATTTTGGATCCTCTGGTGTCTGTTACATTTCAAGTCACTGCTTCTATGAGGCCCCTACCTCCTTTGTGTTTGCCATAAGAATAGTATGCTGTGCACTTTGTCTGGGGACTTTATGACCTATGCTATTTTGTCTAAGCCTCAATCTGTAAACACATCTGAGCTGCAGTTTTCTCATCACAGTCTTACAGAAGCTCATTGCATTTACCTTTTCTAATGTTGATACAGAGCACAAGCTGTCCATAATGTAGTCGACTCAGCTCATGGCACATTACAGGGTAGATGCCCTTGCAATGGTACCTGACCAGAACTAGTCCTACAACAGCTTCAGAATGAGCATGTAGTGTACGTGTGCATCTTTTAAATTTGTTTCCTTATCATTAAGCAAGCTTGAAGATTAATGACTAAAGATGAAGGAAGAGCCAAATTCATGACTGGGTTAAGGCAAAAACTTGTGGACTAGTTTTGATTGCTGAGTTAACTTTAGTTTACAGCACAAAAATACATGTTTGTCTTTCATAAGTCCTTGTTTTTATCGTTTTTGAGTCTCTGTGACAAAATAGCTGTCAGAGACAGCCTGAGGGTGAGCTCTTCTCTTGGCTCATAGGTTCAGAGGGTTCAGGCCATAGTTCCTTGGGCAGAACATCATGGATACTGGAATGTGTGGCAGAGAAACTTCCATCCCATGGTTGACAGGTAGCATAGAGACAGGAAGAGGCCAGGACAAGACACCTGAAGTCAACATCCCAGAGTCTACCAGCCCAGTACCATTAGCTGGGGACTAGGTTTTAACCTTAGGAACCTGAGGGGAACAGTTCATATTCAGACCAGAAAGCACTTGTAAGGTAGAGATTTTGACAGAAAAATAAATAATTTATTATTGCTACTCTAATCCCCTCTTCTGATCTCTGTTTTTCCACTAGCAAAGTTTATTTTATGGTGATTTACATGGAGTTATGTTACTTATAAATTCAGAGATTGTTACAAAAAATTAGAGTGTGATCTACAGATTCAGATTTACAGTTACCAGTAGATACTAAGACATTTGCATTTTATACTGTTTGCAGAATATTCAGTTCTAGTGCTTTTTCATAGCCTATATATGAGTGTACTCATTTACATACACATGTGGGTATATGTAGAGACCTAAGGTCAGCCTCTGGTGTTGTTGGGAAAGGTGCTGTCCACCACATTCTTTTACTATAAGAATCTCTTTCACTGTCCTACAATTTAACCATTAGGCTAGTTGGCTATCTCAGGGACCCACCTGTGTCTCTGCTTCAGTGCTGGGTTTACAAACATGTACCACATGTTTGGATATTTTGCATAGGAACAGAGTCTGTTCTTGCAAGGCAAGCACTTTATCAGCTGAGCATTCTCCCTGTGACCTTTACCCTATTATTTAAAGCTTTGTGGGTTTTGTTTTTCATTTTATGGGAGAAGCTTTGAGGTTCCTTTTTCAGCAAGGCATGTGGGTTTCTTGTGTGACCTTTTCCTATCAAGAAGAAAGTTTGTGGGTGCTTGAGTCCCATAGCTTTTGCTTTGTCTTATCTGGCATCTGTCCACCCACCCCTGTGTGGTTCTTTCTGTTTTAGTTTGGCTTTAGTTTCAAAAATGTTGGGTTTGAGTGATTTTAATTCTTGAAATACCAGTTTTTGAGCTTCTGATCGATTGCCAGCTTGTATTTGTTCCTATAAATGCCAGTGACTATTCATAGGAAAATAGTTAATCATTGGTGAAGTTTCTTTGTGCTGTCTTTGAATAAAACATTATAGAAGATTAAATCATGAATACTTGTCAGTGGTACTGTAAGTTTATGGTTTTTGTTCATAGAAAACCATTTACACTTGTGATACATGAAAAGCTAGGAGACCCGTGTGCCGTGACTGTGTTCTCTTCTGTTACAGGCACTGTTTGAACTTTCACCCCAGCAGAGAGAGTGGCAGAGGTAAAATGTGAACAGTCCTCACCATAGAAATCTACACCACCTTTGTCGACCAGAAGCTGTGCATGTTAAATGTTCTCGTATATAAATAATCCATATGACTTCAAAAACTTAATCAGATCTTAGGAAAGTCATACATAATCTTTCCTGTAGTATATTTTGAATCATAAATAAATTTTAGTTTTTTTTATTTTAATTGACTTTTTAGAAATTTCTAACTATGAAAGTATATATGAACATTGTTTAGATTTGGTATGATGATGCACATGTATAATCCCAGCATTGGGGGCTAAAGCTAGAAGATCATAAGTTCACCTCCTTCCTGGGCTAAATTATAAGTTCTAGGACATGCATTAAATATGGAAACTGTCTCAGAATGAAAAGTTAACTTTGACCTGGACAGCATAAAGGGAAAGCTCTCTCCTCCTGGGAGCCAGTGAGCAATAAGTATGAGAGGGGGTTCCTGGGGGCTTTATACTTCTGTGGACCTTTGTTCCAGTAACTTTCTTGGTAGTGTCTGGAATAGAAGTAGGTCTCTCCTTGAGCATTTGTAAGAAACTGCTTCTGTGTTAAGTGCTTTTCTCCTTTTTGTTCCCAAAGATGGCTTCTATTTAAGGTTACCTAATTTCAGATTATAACCAAAAATGTACTTACTTAGGGTTTTTTTCCCCCTTTAGAGATTTTGTTTTCTAATCCCTAGTATACTTGGAGTCTTTTACTTTTAATTACCAATTTTCCTGGTTGGAAGAGTCTTAATTTCGAAATTGAATATGGTTGAACAAACACAGTGAATAATTAGGGCTTTCTGGGTTTCTAGCACTTTTACTAGAAAGCTCTATCTAGAGATGAAGTATATTTTATCCAGAAATAATAAGGTGAGAGTCAGGTGTGTGGTGCATACTTGTAATCCTAGTAGTATCAAGAGCCTGGGCAGGAGGATCAACAGTTCAGAGCCAGCCTGTACTACAAAACTCTGTCTCAGAAAGCTAAAAGAAACAAAACCCCGGAAGTACTAACATGAGCTACTCCTTTTTAACATTTTAAGATTTTTATTTATGTGTATGCTATATTGTGAACTCCCTGATGGTGGATGTTGGAACTGAACCCCAGTATTGACCAGTAGTAATGAGTGAGAACAGACTGTTTTTATTAAGAGCAAGGGCTTTTCCATCATGTTTTGGGCTTTCTGCATACCTTCATACAGCATTTACACTTGGCGATTGGTTTTTGAGCTCAAAGCAGACATCTTACAGTTTCCTCAAACTCTGACCATTGCCATTCATAAGGCTTAACTTAAACTACAAGATTTATAAAACATGGGAGCTTTCAGCTTTTGTTGGTCTGCGCTCCAAATATTTTGTCTTTAGATGTATAAATCTGAAGATGAGATCTGCTTTCTAGATGCTTCTTACTACTTCTTTCTGTTCTGCTTCTAAATGGGTGCTCAAGTGTGGAGATCTGCATGGCCCTGCCATGTCTGACAGTGTGAATACTAGAATTCACATTTACCTTTAGAATTGGCTCTCAGGTGGTAAATTTCATTAAATAATTAGGATCTCTTTCTTTACAAACCCTGGACGCAAAGCTTTTTGGGATGTCTGCTTTCTCTTTCTAGATTTAAAGTTTATGTCAAATGAAATTTATTATATAAATTTGATTTGTAATTTAATTGTAATTTAACAAAACAGGCCTGTTGCCCCAGTATTCTAGATGGATAGTGCATAAATATTTTCTCTTATTTGTATATCTATATAGTACTTTTATCATTGCGATGACATATGGTGTATTGTGAAATTAGTATTTGTGGGTTTTTTTTTTTTTTTGGTTTTTCGAGACAGGGTTTCTCTGTATAGCCCTGGCTGTCCTGGAACTCACTTTGTAGACCAGGCTGGCCTCAAACTCAGAAATCCGCCTGCCTCTACCTCTCGAGTGCTGGGATTAAAGGCGTGCACCACCGCACCCAGCAGTGTTTGTGTTTTTTAAGATCATATGTTATGTCTAAGTTTTTCTTTTCAACTTTCAAATTTAATATTTTTTAGAGTAGTTTAAGTTCACAGCAAAGGTGAGTGGATACTAGAGTTCCCATGTCTCATTTATCAGCATCAAGCACCAACGTAGCGTTGTTGTCAGAATCAGTGAGTGCATGGACCCAATGTTACCCAAGGTCTGGAGGTCACTCCTTAGTAAACAGTGTGTGAGGTCACTTACCACCATTGAACCATCAAGAGCAGTTTCACTGCCCTAAAATTTTTGTGTCCGTGTTCATTCTCCTCACTATGTGTAGTTTTTATGCTTGCTCAATTATCACTTGAGATGTTAATTATTTAAGATCATGTTAAAAGAGATGAATCTAAGCATTCTTTCTATTCTTTAAGGTTTATTTATTTTAATGTGTGTATGCTTGAATACTTTAATTTTTTTAAGTTTTAGATTTATTTCCTTTATATGTATGAGTGTTCTGCTTGAGTCTATGTAGGGGTACCATGTATATCCTAGAACTGGAGTTATGAACAGTTTTGAACACCACCAAGTGGGTGCTAGGAATCAAACCTAGAACCTCTGCTGAAACAAGAAGTGCTTTTAACCATTGAGCCATTTCTCCAGTCTGCTGTGTATGCATGTTTTGCCTATATATATGTCTGTCTACCACCTGTGTGTTTGGTGCCCTGAGGGGCAAGAAGGTTGTTTGCCACTGTATGAGTGTTGGGAACTGAATCCAGGACCTCTGGAAGAGTAGCCAATAGTCTTAACCGCTGAACCATCTCTCCAGCCCCTTGAACATGGTTTGTTTGTTTCTTTTTCTTTTCCTTTTTCTTTTTCTTTCCCTCTTTCTTTCTTTCTTTCTTTCTTTCTTTCTTTCTTTCTTTCTTTCTTTCTTTCTTTCTTTCTTTCTGTTTTTCGAGACAGGGTTTCTCTGTGTGGCCCTGGCTGTCCTGGAACTCACTTTGTAGACCAGGCTGGCCTCAAACTCAGAAATCTGCCTGCCTCTGCCTCCCGAGTGAGCATTGTTTCTTAAATCATCTTTGCTTTCTAGAATTCTGCTGATTCTGTTTTAAAAGTTATATAAAGACTATAATACTTTGCTTAGAATAGTCCTGTAAAATAAAACTTATTTCTTGTGGGAAAGAAGACATCAGCTGATGTGCCATAACCTAGTTTGCAATGAGCCTTGGGATTGTATCTCAGTAATTATCTGTAGCCTCCAGTTCAGTACCCTGCTGTTTGTTCTTCATACTACAGCACTTATTTCAGTGCTTGACAGGAATAAACATTTTGTACTTACGAGTGAAAGGTGAGCTTAGACATTGAACAGAGCAAAGATTGCCTTTTGGTGCCTCTGACTCTGTATTAAACTGCTAGCCATTTATATCGCTTTTCCTGAGAAAATCAACTCTGTTCTAGAATATAATCCTGTAGTAAATACATGGCTCATCTAATTCAGAAGCTTTGTTATAGTTGAGCAAGTCTTGGCTTGGTGTATATCTTACTGTTTTTGTTGCATTCAGGATGCTGCAGCTGATTCAGAGTAGGCTGCAAGAAGAGCATTCCCTTCAAGACGTGATATTCAAGAGTGCTTTTAAAAGTGCATCAACTGCACTGCCACCAAGGTGAGATAGGTGCTTCTACTGTCTACGTGTTTACCAGAAATTTGCTTTGATACAGGCTTAGTATTGCTCTGCTGCTCTTTCTTAGAAAGTGTTTTATATGTTGAAGACATCGATGATTTTGAGCTTTCCATTGAGTTATTTTACTTTTGTATGTGTGGTCTATCTCCATAGGAAATTTTTACTATATTTTTTTTTTTTTTTTTGGTTTTTCGAGACAGGGTTTCTCTGTAGAGCCCTGGCTGTCCTGGAACTCACTCTGTAGACCAGGCTGGCCTCGAACTCAGAAATCCGCCTGCCTCTGCCTCCTGAGTGCTGGGATTAAAGACGTGCGCCACCACACCCAGCTTACTATGTTTTAAGAATAAATTGTAGGACTGTATACCTTCTGGCTAAGAATTTATTTTTACTCTTGTATTAGAATAGGTAATTGTTGTAATCGTGAAAGTAATTTTTCAAATAAAAATATGTGATGGCTTTATATTGGCTTAGATAGAAAACACCAATTTGCAAGTGGGTCATGTGCCTTTTCCTGACCTCGGAGTCATTTCCATCCAGCCTGTACCACAGTACAGAAATACATGAGGGACGGATGTTGATGTTGGACTCTCTTTGATTTTCTTCTGCATGGGACCTAGTCCTTTGAGTAGACTTGAAGATAAATAATGATGTCTGTTTATGTAACTATAGCAGCAATATAGCAACTCTAAGCAGATTCAAACCACTTGCCTAATCCTGACATTTAAGACATTAGCTAAAAGTTTGTCTTTAGGGAATCATCTTTTTCCTATGTGCCCTTTTTACACTACTACATGGTCACAGTAGCCAGTGTGCATTAAGATATCTGAATGTGTCTTGCTTTATAGGGAAGATGATTCATCACTGACTCCAGATGCATGCAGAATCCATGGTCATCTCTATGTCAATAAAGTAGCAGGGAATTTTCACATAACTGTGGGCAAGTATGTTCTTTTCACTTCCTGAAGTTCTTTAGAATAGGTTGGAGTTTGATTAAAAGTACATCCTTTCCTGACCAGGTAGTGTGTAGGCAACCACAGAGGGTTGTCTGAGAGTAAATGGGAATTAAAACCTTTTACTTGGTAACTTAGCCAGAGAACCTATCCTTAGCTTTGTCACTGAGTTAGTTTGTTGATAGTACATTTTGTTTGGTTTAACCCTTTGGTAGTTCTCATCAAAATGTGGTCCCTGAGTAATTCCAGAAAAAGTCAGAAATTACTAGTGTCTAGCGTGAAGTAATTTAGGTAAAAGCTCAGGGAAATTGTTACTTATTCTCCTGCGTATCATCTAGCATAGAAACCATCACAAAAAACTGTTGGCAGATTTTACCATGGATAAACATCCACTCCTTAGCTTCCTCCTTCCATGGAGAGCTGATGAGTTCTTCACTGTGCAAACCATTGTTAGAATATTTGCTTTGTGTAGAGGACTGGGGTGGAGCTTCAGGACCAATCAGTGAAGAAAGAGAGAAGCCTCTACTCTTCCTCAGTGCTGAAGTCCTTCGAGAAAATTCAAACTTTGACTAGTAAATGCATTAGTTATTACATAATGATATTATTGAGGCTCTGAAAAATTATGTAATCTGCAAGGCAGGTGAGGCTTCAATGAGGAAACCTTGGGACTGTGTGGGGAGTTAGTTTATCTATAGAGGAAAGGAAGCATGCCAGGGAAAAGCTCCTGTTCAGCTTTGGCTTTTTATTTAAATAGAGAAAATAATAGCTTTTTATCAGGAAAGATTTTATTGCTTATAATGACCAGCTCAAACTTTACTTTTGTTCTTTGTTGTGCTTCTCTCCTGCAAGTTTAAACATTGTTGTTTGGCCACTGTTGAGTGTACATTTACCTGTCTGCAGCATGGTCCTGGGGACTTTGAAACCTTGGCACCACAGAGGGAGCACATGATTGAGAGGGCTCATTACAGCTTTCCATGTAGACAGTGTCCTAGTCCAGTCGGGAACACACTGAGTTTCTGTGTTATGGCCTGGACTTCATGTTTTCTCTGACTGAAGTTCAGAGCTGCTCGCTCTCTTTTGCTGGGCCCCCATCTGATGGGTCAGATAGTATGTCAGGAAACAGACAGGAAAATGGAAGCATTTTTCTTTTTTTTTTTTTTTTTTTCTGTCTTTTGTTTTTCGAGACAGGGTTTCTCTGTGTAGCCCTGGCTGTCCTGGAACTCACTTTGTAGACCAGGCTGGCCTCGAACTCAGAAATCCGCCTGCCTCTGCCTCCCGAGTGCTGGGATTAAAGGCGTTGCGCTACCACGCCCGGCTCGGAAGCATTTTTAACAACTGTCTGTACTAGGGTGACTGAACTTGACTTTTAACATTAGTGATCTTGAAGGGAGGTGCTTGCTTATGCTGCTAATCGTAACATTTCAGTTTATGTTTTCTAACAAGGGTATTTAAAGAGCTCTGGGTTGTGAGAGACTGTTGAAGTCAGATATAATACTGTAGTTGGTAACAAGTTAAGACCTTTTGGGGCACACTAGAACTTGACAATGACATTATTACTAATCAAGAAAGATGTCTACGTTATGGAGAATTTTTATTGTTAGTGTCTAATTGCTAAAATTAGTAACTGGATAAAGCATAAATAGGAATAGTATGTGGAAGTTGTCATGGTGATGTTTTAAATACATTTTTAAACCAAAAGCAGGAAAGGACAGTTGCTATCTTAGGATCAAAAGAATAAAAAACAGATTAAACTTGGGAGAGAGTAAAGCCTCATCACAAGTAAATCGATGACAGCATGGATTCCAGCTGTGTCCTACTACCTTTCTCTGCATGGCCCATTCATTAATAAGACATGAATGATGTAATACCTGAGATATACATAAAGTTCAGATTTACATTTATTGTGCTCAGGAGGCAGGGGCAGGTGGATCTCTGTGTGTTTGAGGACAGCCAGAGTTACATGGTGAGATCATGGTGAGATCCTGTCTCATTCCCTGTCTTAGTTAGTTAGGGTTTTACTGCAGTGAATAGACACCATGACCAAGGCAACTCTTATAAGGACAACATTTAATTGGGCCTGGCTTACAGATTCAGAGATTCAGTCCAGTATCATCAAGGTGGGAGCATGGCAGCGTCCAGCCCACTGTGACATACTATTCCAACAAGGCCACATCTCTTAATAGTGCCACTCCCTAGTTAGCATGTACAAACCATCACACTCCCTTACTGCCCCAAAGATGACGTTTTATTGAAAGGTAGCCACACTTACTTGTACAGGATTGCTTTTTCATTAGAAATGGTGCAGTTTACTTGAGACTCTGTGATGGTCTCAGTGCTTGGTGCACCACGGGAGAGTTGCCAGTGTCCTATACTTTGCTGTGCATGCAAAACCCTCTAGAAATACAGGCTCTAGGTGTCATATTTTTAAATCACCCCCTAACTTTGCTACAGAGTATTGTGATAACTATGGCACCATGACTGCATTAAAAGAATACAGCATATGTTGATCCTAGTAGACTAGCCAGGCACTCATCAAAATAGTGCCAACTCTATAGAAAAGCAGTGGTCAGGAAATGAGAAAGTTTAAAGTAAAATGTCTAGTAGATTTTTTTTTTTTTTTTTTGGTTTTTTCGAGACAGGGTTTCTCTGTGTAGCCCTGGCTGTCCTGGAACTCACTTTGTAGTCCAGGCTGGCCTCGAACTCAGAAATCCACCTGCCTCTGCCTCTGCCTCCTGAGTGCTGGGATTAAAGGCGTGCACCACCAGGCCCGGCTCTAGTAGAATTTTTATGTGAAAGTGAAGTTACAATCAGGTTTCTGCATGTATTATTGGTGAGCCAAGGAATATTTTGTTCTTAAGTTAATGAAGTATGTTTTATTGAAGCAGCTGAAGAAGTTGTTTGTTGAAAGCAGATTGGCTTTGGACCATTAGCTTTCAGTGAGAAAGCACGCCAGCAACTGAAGACAGTGAGCCCAGTGTCTAGTAGCCAATCAAGAAGGCAAGATAGGGGTGGAGATATGGCTCAGTGGTAAAGAGTGCTGCTTACTGTTCTCATAGAGGATCTGAGTTCCTTTCCTTGTACCTGCATTAAGCAACCCATCTGTAACTTCAGCTCCAGGGTATCTGACACCCTCTTTCTGACCTCCACGGGTACTGTACTCACATGCACATGCCTACACATGACGAAGCACACATATAAACATTACAGATTCATCAAATATTCTTTAAAGAGCAAAAGAAGTGACTGACTGGGTTTTCCTGGGATCCTGGTGAATGCAGAGGTGTTACCAGTACTGCATGCTGTTAGTAGACTTGAAGAATCAGTGCTACATTTAAAATGGAAATCTGCAAGTAGTTAAATAGCTGAGAGAAGGTTTGTTTTAAAGAAATGGATATATAGATTCCATAGCCAAAATGATGTCTGCCAAAATATGTTGTCAACTAGCAGTCATTTTGATTGCTCTCGTGGACTTCATATTATCTCTTTGACTTTTGTTAAAAGTAAAAACAGAGCAGCATTCCAGGTTGGTCCTCTGCAAGCTTTTGGGTTGCTGGACAGATGTAAAGCATTATTGTAGTTTTTTACTGTTATTTCTTGCTCAGTGCTTTAAATGTTAAGTTTTGTGAACACTTGATAGAATGTTTCTTATAAATTTAACCTAAAATTATCAGGGAAAACAGTGTTTGTGTAGTAACCTAGTGTTGTGGCAGAGTTGCTTCAGGAACACATGATGGTAGTGGCTGTGAGTGGCTCCAGCAGCCATTAGTGTCAGTGACAGAAGTAGAAGTTGTCATGGGAATCAAGGCCTCCAGGGTCACATTTCAGCTCAGACAGACCCCAGTTGTCAGACACTAGGGCAAGTACAAAGGAAGGTTAAAAATCAATTTAATTGTACAGTTTAGGAAATTCTGCATTAAGTTGGGAATTAACTTGATCTACAATATACAAAATATGAAGAGAAGACTCTTAATAGTATTCTAGAGATGTCTTTAAGGGACCAAATGGGCTCAATTGAAGCCTGCTTTCAAAATTGTGTTTTCAGAGAGGAAATGTGAAGCATTATTTTAGGCCATTACCAGACACATTTAAGATCATTTTTGAAACTAGAAACACCAACTTTAAACCTCAGTGAGCAGTCTATCTGGAATGCATGTGGGAGCTACAGAATAATCACATTTAAGTTTTGTGTTTCATTGATAATTGTTTATGAAATGTTCTCATTATGTAACTATGTAATATCCTCAGTTTCTTTAATTTTGGCTCATAAATACTTAACACATTTCCCATTTGGCTTTTTGCAGCCCTCAGCTCTCTGCATTGCTGAGATGGCTTAGCTGCAGGCTAGATGTGCTCTTCTTACTTGGTAATACAAGCTGCTGACTATCACAGGGAAGATTGGCCTTCTCGTGAGTTACATGTTTGTCTTTTCCTCCTTTCAGGGCAATCCCACATCCTCGAGGGCATGCACATTTGGCAGCACTTGTCAACCACGATTGTGAGCAATTTCCAAAATTTTGTTTCAGTATAGAAAAAAATTTGAAAGTTAATTTTGTCTTGGTGTTTTCATTTTTTTAGTGCAAACACAAGGTAATGCTTTAAAAGTAAACTGTTAGCTCATGTGGAGGCATATGCCTGCTGCCTGCTGCCTTTAATCCCAGCCATCCAGAGACAGAGGCAGGTAGATATCTGAGTTCCAGGCCATCCAGGAATCTAGAGTGACATTTAGTCTCAAAAATAAGTAAATAAAAATGTTAGCTAAGTGTGTTGGCACCTATAATGCCCAGTGCTCAGGAGGCTTTAGCAGGGTGTTGCCATGAATTTGAAGTTAGTCTGTGCTACACAGTATCATGTCAGTGGATGGCAGAAGCCAATCTCAGAAATCACTCCCTACCCCCCAAAAAAGGTAATCTGTTTAAAAATTGATATCCGAAAGGAAAAGAAAAACTTGATACCCATCTAGAGGAGAAAAAAAATTAAATGTGTTGTGTCTAATCTGTTGTGTTCTGTCTGTAAGTTCACTGTGTTCCTCTTTGTTCAGTGCAGTTAGTGCTATGTCTCATGCTGTACACATCCCATAAGAAAGAGACAGTATTCTAAGTTTACTTCAGTTTATAGATCCAGATACAGACACATTTCAAAGCAGTCACACAAAATTATTTTGGTATAATGATTATTGTAAAACTTACATATTTTTGCAGAGTGTGATTGAAACACGTTTTCATGTAGCCTGTAGGGTTAGCATAGCCTCAGGTGACCTAGAACACCTGATCCTCCTGTGTCTACCTTCCAGGTGCTGGGATTACAAGCTTGTACCGCTGTTCCAAGTAATAAGTCTTCTTAAACTTACCTTCAGAGAACAAGATATTATATAAAAATCAGTTGGCCATAGTAATGGTGTGTTTTAAAAATATCGTGATCACTTTCATTATTTGACCAACATTATCCTAGATGTTCTAATGACATGGTCTTGTTTTTGTATGATGGTTAGAATCAAGAAGGTTTTATGTTTTGGGCATAAGGATTAAATAAGACATTTCATAGAAATTAATTTGTATATAATATTTGAGGCAGTATTCTACTTATTGTACACTTCTCATCTATTTCTTAACATGTTTTAAGTATTATTAAACTTGCAAATTTTAGATAATTTTAACAGAAAGAATGTAAAACCATTTCTAGCATGTCACTTTGAAGAGTAATATAATTTTTGCTCCCCCACCCCTACCCTTTTTTTTATCTTAGCTTACAACTTTTCTCACAGAATAGATCATTTGTCTTTTGGAGAGCTTGTTCCAGGAATTATTAATCCTTTGGATGGAACTGAAAAGATTGCTGTAGATCGTAAGTATTTATTAACTGCTCTTAGAATTTACATAAAGGAAAGTGCTCTTAAAATCTTCATAATAGCCGGGCATGGTGGCGCACGCCTTTAATCCCAGCACTAGGGAGGCAGAGGCGGGCGGATTTCTGAGTTCAAGGCCAGCCTGGTCTACAGAGTGAGTTCCAGGACAGCCAGGGCTATACAGAGAAACCCTGTCTCAAAAAACCAAAAAAAAAAAAAAAAAAAAAACCTTCATAATAATATGTTTTCACTCCTTCCAGTACTGTTGTGAGGTAGTCTCTAAGTGGCAGATAAGTATGTGGTAGAAGTGAATGGAATCTGAATGTTAAGAAAAGCAAGTCCTAAAACAGATTGAAGAGGTAAAAAGGGCAGAGGAGGGTAGTGCTATAAGTGTCCTTTTCATCCTCACTAGAGGATGATGTTCTCTTGTCACAGGTTCAAGGCTCTAAAATTCCTGGATGATGATCATCTTCTTCTTCTTCTTCTTCTTCTTCTTCTTCTTCTTCTTCTTCTTCTTCTTCTTCTTCTTCTTCTTCTTCTTCTTCTTCTTCTTCTCTTCCTCCTCCTCCTCTTCCTCCTCCTCCTCTTTCTTCTCTTTCTTCTCTTCTTTCTTTCTTTCTTTCTTTCTTTCTCTTCTTTCTTCTTCCTTTCTTCTTCCTTTCTTCATGTATGTATTGCTCTCTTCAGACACACCAAAAGAGGGCATCAGATCCCATTATAGAAGGTTGTGAACCACCATGTGGTTGCTGGGAATAGAACTCAAGACCTCTGAAGAACAGTCAGTGCTCTTAACTGCTGAGCCATCTCTCCAGCCGGCCTGGATCTTTTGTAGGAAGCTCCCTGCACTGTGTCACCAACACAAGAAACCTAGAGTTCTTCCAGAGTTGCTTTGTTGTACGTATAGTCAGAGGTGTGCTGTGACAGCTCAGGAACCATGTGTGGCCATCTTTAAGTCTTCTCTACTGAATTCTCTGTAGTCAAGCACTGAGCATTGTTTTCTTAGTTTTGTAGTTAGTGGTGCCTAGCCCGATTTCAGGTGACTGTTGTTATTTTGAGATGATGTTTTATTTAGATTGGGCAGGCCGGGAAGTAACTATATAGCCCATGCTGGCCTTGAACTCAGAGCAATTATTCTGGGATCACAGGCCTGTGTTACCATGTGAGCTTGATTTTGGACATTCACTTTTATAACTTGTTTTAACCCTGGTGATGTCCAGTGACCCTAAAAATGACCTTTTGATTGTATAGCAATCATCGAGTGGTTTTTTAAGGTACCTTTCTGCTCTGGTGTCATCTCCAGAGTGTGGCACCTACAACTTACTGGTATATTTAGGATTAGCCTATATGAGAACTGTGGCTATTGTAGGCTTTAGGTTTTATTAGTGTTTCTACTCTGAGATATGGTACCTTTGCCTTCTTGTATTCTGTGTGTGTCTGTCAGTGTCTGAGCTAACACATGTGGACACACTCACACCTGTTGTGTCCTGAGACTTGTTTTACCAATTAATGAGTGTATTGTTTTCATCAGCTTTTTTTTTTCTTAAAAGTATCCATTCATTGCATATTAAATCAAATGATAGTATTAAATTTCAGGCTTATATTTGTTAGAATAGATTTGGTAGTACTTTATTGCTGCTGGATTGATGAGAAGGCATTTTGTTTTTATTATAGACAACCAGATGTTCCAATATTTCATTACAGTTGTGCCAACAAAGCTACACACATACAAGATTTCAGCAGATACCCATCAGTTCTCTGTGACAGAAAGGGTAAGTGGGGCCTAACTGCTAAAATGATGAAGGGATTTTTTAGTCTTCCAACTGCAAGGTGAGGTTGGCGGTTTAGTAGTTACCCTCCCTGTCTTTGTTAGGGTTTCCATTGCTGAAAAGAGACACCATGACCAAGATAACTCTTAAAAGGACAACATTTAATTGGGGATGGCTGATAGGTTCAGATGTTCAGTCCATTATCATCATGGCAGGAAGCATGGCAGCATCCAGGCAGTGCTGAGGAGCTGAGAGTTCTTCATCTTGTTCTGAAGGCAAAAAGAAGGCTGGCTTCAGGCAGCTTGGAGGGTCTTTAAGCCCAGAGTGACACACTTCCTCCAACAAGGCCACACCTCCTAATAGTGCCACTCCTTGGGCCAAACATATACAAACTACCATATTCTACTCCCTGGCTTGTCCAAACATATGAGTCTATGGGGCCCATATCTAGCCATATCATAACATAAAATGCATTTGTCTAGCTTCAAAAGTCCCATTGTCTATAGCATTCTCAACAGAGTCCCTTCTGATTTATCCAATCACTTAATTGTAGTCTCCTATCAAATCAAAATTAAGAAGCGGATCACATACTTCCAATATCATAGGTTATACTTTGCTATTCCAAAAGGTCATAATGAGAACATATACCATCTGGGCAAATCCCAAACTCTGTATCTCCATGTCTGATGTAAAAGCACTCTTTTTTCCTTTGGTTTTTCGAGAGAGGGTTTCTCTGTGTAGCCCTGGAGCTCACTTTGTAGACCAGGCTGGCCTCGAACTCAGAAATCTGCCTGCCTCTGCCTCTACCTCTGCCTCTCTGACTCCTGAGTGCTGGGATTAAAGGCGTGCACCACCATGCCCGGCATAAAAGCACACTTTATATCTCCAACTCCTTGTCCCTATTTTGACTGCAACAAATGTTTTTCTCTTGGACTGGTTCCACTCCCTCATAACAGCTTTCCTTAGCAGGTATTTCATGGCTCTGACATCTCTAATATCTTGGGTTATCCAAGGCAACTTCAACTTTATACCTTCTTCTTCCAGTGTCTTAGATCCACACATTATTTTCTGGGCTCCTCTAAAGGGCTTGGGTCACATCTCTAGCTCTACCCTCTGTAGCACTGTAGGCTCTGGTTCACTCCACTCCACTGCTGCTACTGTTCTTGGTAATCATCCCATGGTACTGGCATCTTCAGTTTGCCAGAATCTTCTGCTGCAACTAGGCTTCACCAATGGCCTCTCCTAGGCTTTCTTCATGGTGTCAAGCCTTAACCTCTTTGCATGACCCCTTCAGTCCTAGGCCATCAACTGCAACTGAAGCTGCACCTTCACCAGTGGCCTTCCCTGGCCTCTCACAATACCAAAGTCTCAGCTGCTTTTCATGACCCCTTCAATCCTTCAAAACCAGCACCACCTGGGTGATTCTTACACATTACCAATACAGCTGCAGCATGAGTTACAGCCTTGGCTATCTCTGGAACATGGCTTCTTTGTGCTCTCAGAAAATACTTCTCCAAAGATTCACCTCGCTGGGCGTGGTGGCGCACGCCTTTAATCCCAGCACTTGGGGGTGGGGCAGAGGCAGGCCGATTTCTGAGTTCAAGGCCAGCCTGGTCTACAAAGTGAGTCCCAGGACAGCCAGGGCTACACAGAGAAACCCTGTCTCAAAAAACCAAAAAAAAAAAAAAATTTCACCTCAGTAATGCTGGTCTCAACTACTACTAATTTCTTAGCTCCAGCTAACCAATATCAATTGTCCTAGTAGTCTCTTCTATGCCTGACCCTAAACCCATAGCAAAATGGCCGAAGCTTCCAAGTTCTGCTGCTTGCTAAGACTGGAACTTGCACACACACACACACACACCCCCTTTATTTCTTTATTTCTTATTACATTATCACTAGCTTTCTGTTTTCCAACTCCTTCACTGCCGCAGCTTGGCTGTCCTGGAAACTGTAGACTGACTGTGAACTCAGAGTTCTACATGCCTATCTCCTGAACGCTGGAATTGAAGCTGTGGTCCACCACACCTAGACTTCTGCTTTTCTGTACTTGGAACTTGCTCTGTGCCAAGCTGGCCTTGAACTTGGAGAACTGCTTGCCTCTTTCTCCTAGGATTAAAGGCATATACCACAGTGCCCAGACCTCAGCTTTTCCCTGGCCACTATTCCTCAAGATGCAGATGAAAAGCCTGTGTCTTTCAGCCTCAAGATCTGGATCATATGTATGCCTTCCATTTCTGGATTGTAGTTCATTCCAGATTAAAAGTCCAAATGAAAACAATGACCAGTTCATAGTAATATCTAACAATATGTAACTATCCCATGCAACTGCAAAACAGTAAGCTTAGCTGGGTAGGATCTTGCCCTGAGGTCACCACTCCCTTAATTTATCTTCTTGAACCCTGGATTCCCCTTCAGTCACTTCCTGATTCCCTTTATTCTTTGAACCATACATCTTGTATCTTTGATTTCTAAGCTTGCTACACTTGATCACAACATTCTACTAGAGAGTAAACCAGAGGGCAAAGTTTATGCTGGGCTTTTTTGAGACTTTGTCCATGCAATAATAGAAATCTCTTTACCTTAGCCTCAGGCAGACTCTGGACAAGGGCAAAAGGTAGCCACATTCTTCACACAAACGTAAGAACAATCTCCAGAGGTATCAGTGTCTTCTATATAACTACTAGGATGGCTCGGCTTTCCACATCCTAAGTCCCCAATCCACATTCCTTCAAAGAAAAACATGGTCAGGCCTGTCACAGCAATACCCCTCCTAGTACCAACTCCTGTGTTAGTTAGGGTTTTCCTGCTTGGAAGAGACACTGACTAAGCAACTCTTATAAAGGACATCCATTTAATTGGGGCTAGCTTAGAGGTTCTGAGGGTCAGTCCTTAATCATCATGGCAGGAAGCATGGCAGCATGGTGCTGAAGGAGCTGAGAGTTCTACATCTTGTTCCAGAGGCAAGCAGAAGACTGACTTCCAGGCAGCTAGGAGGAGGGTCTCCAAGCCAACCCCCACAGTGACACATTTTTTCCAACAAGGCCACAACTCCTAATAGTGCCACTCCCTGGCCAAGCATATTCAAACCATCACACTCTCCATTTAAAAATTTGTGGAAGTTGTGAAATGAATTAACATTTTAAGCAAAGAACATATCAGAAGTGGGTATTAGTATGTGTGTTCTAGAGGGAAAGAAATTTGTTCTAAGCCGGGCGGTGGTGGTGCACTTGGGAGGCAGGGGCAGGTGGATTTCTGAGTTCGAGGCTAGCCTGGTCTACAAAGTGAGTTCCAGGACAGCCAGGGCTACACAGAGAAACCCTGTCTCAAAAAACCAAAAAGAAAAAAAAAGAAATTTGTTCTAAATGTTAGAAATGTGTTACAAATTTAAACTATAATGGCAGAAGTTACTTTATGAATTTCCATTTGTAAACTCCTGTATTAATATGGGTAGCTTGTAATCAAGATTACAGCTTGTAATCTTGTTTTCTGGTTTCTTTGTTGTTAGTAAGTCTTCCTCCCTGAATGTGAGTGCTCCCTGCTCTCAGCCTGCCCCCAGTTAGTGCACCGGTCTGACTGGACGTGTGCTCTCCAGCTTCAATGTAGATGAGTCTTAGCAGTTGCAAGGAGATGAAGAGCAGGTTTGAACAGTGTCTGTGTTCTGGGTTGTATTTTCTTACTATAAATTGAGCTTGAGGTTGTAATATACAACCTCACAACAGGTGCATTCTGGACAGTTGTCCACTGGACGCTTCTTGTGAAAGTGCTGTAGTTGGTTCTCACTGGTGCTTTTGTGAGAATGGGGCTCTCCTTATTCTTCTGATTTATATGTTACTTCAGAGGTTAAATGTTAAGTGTCAGCCGGGCGTGGTGGCGCACGCCTTTAATCCCAGCACTCGGGAGGCAGAGGCAGGCGGATTTCTGAGTTCGAGGCCAGCCTGGTCTACAGAGTGAGTTCCAGGACAGCCAGGGTTATACAGAGAAACCCTGTCTTGAAAAACCAAAAAAAAAAAAAAAATGTTAAGTGTCTTAACTTTCAAATCATTCAAGGAGCAAAACCAGTGTGTGTGTGTGTGTGTGTGTGTGTGTGTGTGTGTGTGTTCTACACAGGAACTATATATGTTGTATTTCCCAACATTTCCATTAAAGGTAGCAAGGTATTTCTTACCAGCTATATTGACAAACACCTGAGAAACACAGGATAGGTTTAGCGAGACTTTGGGGCAAAGCAAGCAGGTATGTGATTATAGAATTGCTGTGGGATGATAATCTAAGAGTGTTTGGCTACATTTTCAAAATGGTGTATGCATTGCTTCTGTTAACAGCTATCTCCGTTAGAAACCTCTTTCCAAGATACAGTGGGAAAAACAGAAAAAATGCTGTGTGAGGTTTATTGTGTTGTTGCAATGGCAGAAGACTAGAAACATCTCAGATTATAAATTGACTCAGTGGAAGGACATATGACTAAGAAAGAAGGACATGTCTGAATGTGAGATTATCTCCAGGACAAATCTGAAAGTAGCAAAATCAAAAAGAAAAAAAAAAACCCATATGTAAGGAGTGTTTGATAAAGGTGAATAAAGTATTATTTATTGAATTTTACAGTGTAGGGTGGGTGAGGAGTTGCTACTCAGTTTTGGAAGCCCAGTTTAATCATTCTTAATCTTCTCTAATGTTATTGGATGCCCTGATCCCCAAGGTAGCTTGGTTTATTATAGGTGGTCACAGGGTTTTCATGTTTTCAACATGGTACTGAGCACTTGAGAGTTTCTGGATGAATTAACTATTGGAAACTTGACTAGTGGATCATGTGTAAGATTTTCCGTGTTAATAGTAAGGGGGAGGTCGGTTTTGACCATACTGTATGTGTTCCTAGTTATTGGAGTTTAATTTCAACTTAGAAATAAAATGATAAAGAAGTACATGCAGAGAAACAATATACAAGCATGTCACAATGTTGACTTGGTTTTATTCCTTGATTAGTTCTAAGCTCATGAAAAAAACTGGTGTGTCTTCGATGACCATTTCCTCACAGTTAAGAATGGTTTAGTTCTGGGTGTTTTGTTTTGTTTGAAGTAGTGTCTTGCTCTGAATGCACAGCCCTCCAGCTTTTCCTTCCTAATGCAGGATTACATTTGTGCCTCTAACCCTAGCAAAAACCCTGGTAGTTGTCTCTGAAGAGCTTCTGTATGGTCCAGGGCAGTTCGTCCTATGGAAAGTGAGATGTCCTATGTGGGACACTGTAGCTTGGTAAGGAGTGCATTTTAGGAGCCACACCACATGTTTCTTTTCCCTTCCTCTCAGGAACGCATCATCAACCATGCTGCAGGCAGCCACGGCGTCTCTGGAATATTTATGAAATATGATCTCAGTTCTCTCATGGTGACAGTCACTGAGGAACACATGCCTTTCTGGCAGTTTTTTGTAAGACTCTGTGGTATTATTGGAGGAATCTTTTCAACAACAGGTTAACATTCATTTCTTTGCCTAATTTCCTTTTATTTTGTTTTGTTTTGAGGTAAGGTCTTATTGTATAGATCTCACTGGGCTTCCAGGCACTAGCTGCCATGTTCTGATATATGATTTCTTATAGTGTTTATTACTTTATCTTATGAAGATAGTTCACTGATGGAGTATGCTGTAGTGTGGCTCTCACTTTTTCAAGGCCCAGTACCAACAAACAAACAAAACATAAAATGATGCTTCTATTAGAAACAAGAAATAGTCACACACACACAAAAAAAAGAGTCACATTTTCATGTTTTAATAGTTGGAACTTCTTTGAATTCTAAAGTTCTAAAATATATTTCATATCCTGTAAGCACATCCAATTCACAGGAATCAGTAATGTAAGGAAAGTTATGTGGTAAGCCACGTAGATCCTGTGTATTAATCACAGACACAGCTAGAACAGAATCTGTGTTCCACCATTGACTTGGCAGTTAGATAGTTCACCTACCTTTTCTGAAAAGCAATTACCTGGTTGTAAGTGTATTGTAGAGTTAAATAAGAAAATGCCCAGGAAGCATCACAGATGTATTGAAATTTTTTTTCCTGTACACTATATAAAGTCATGTTTGTAGTGTTTTCATTAAATCAGTAATGCTTTTGGTTTTTGTTCAAGATTCTGGAATTTTTTGGGAGCTCCATCTTGAGCCATTGGTTACTCCAAGCTAGATAGTTCTTGGAGCCCCACCTTGTTCTTTTGCTTTTTCATTTAAATCTGTTACTTACAAAATTATTTAAGAAAGTCTTGGGTAGGTTATATCAGGTGTGCATTATGTGTGTGGATTATGGTCTTGATAAGATGTTTGTTTTTAAATATAACCCTTGAACCTCAGAGGCAGCCACAGATGGCTTGGCCTCCTTCCTTTTGTGGTCTAATCTGCTACAGTTAGTATAGCTTTTTATTCTCACATAGCAATTTCAAAGGCAATTAAATGAAAAACTTGAACTTATTTATTGCAGGCATGTTACATGGAATTGGAAAATTTATAGTGGAAATAATTTGCTGTCGTTTCAGACTTGGATCCTACAAGCCTGTCCATTCTGTAAGTGGTACTGCACGTGGTGCTTGTCTTAAGTGGTGGTGGTGGTGGTGTTATGTCTAAATATAAAGGATTGCCCCCTATAAAGCCTTGTGATTAGAGACATGTAGAGTGGAATTAACACTCTCGTCTTGCCTTCCTTCCCCTCAGGTCCCCTTTGCGGATGGCCACACAGACAACCACTTACCTCTTTTAGAGAACAACACACATTAGTACCTTGTGGATGGAGAAAAACTTTTTGCCTGAGACATAAAGCCTTTTCTAATAATAACATGTTGTGCAATATATTCAAAGAAAAAGAAAATATGAGAACCCGGAAACATATTTAAAAAAGAAAAAACAGCCAAGGAAAATAACAAACTGCAGTCGTCTTGTATATGTTGTGTCTGTTACAAATGTCATAGAAGAAATTATGCAGCTAACTGGAGAGTCAGCCCAGCCAACAGGTGAAGACAGCACCTCTGATGCTCTCCCAGCAAACAGACAATATGGAAAGCAGAGCCTAGAGGACGGACGTCAACCCGTGTTTAAAGAAAAGGCATTGATAAATGCAAATGTGTGCGTCCTTTGTTTTTAAAGATGTCAGAATAAAATGTGTAAAACATATGGAAAACTAGTCTAGACTTTAAAAAACTGTAATCAGCTCACATGGTTAATAAAGGAAACAGGGACTGGCCCTGTGTTACAGCCATATTAATATTAAGCCATATTGACAAGATGGTGTTGTCCAGTTTGGGGTTCTGATGAAGGTCGCTGCTTTCTTTTGAATTCCAGTTGCTGACTTTCCTGACTGTTGAAGGTTGAGCCTTAGAAGACTAAGGTGAAATTTTCTAAGGTCCAGGTATATACATGCTATGATGTGTAACAGGTGTCACTCACAGCTTGAACAAGGGATACTGCAGGGAGAAGAAAGCATAAATGTTTAAAAAGATAAATGGTTTGTAAGATGTGAAGGGAAAAGTTGAATGTTATATGCTTATGAGGAGTGGAAAACTGGATATCTAACTGAGACAGGCAAGGCAGTGTCCATACAAGACTGAAGTCTGAAGCAGCCTAGACACAGCTGTAACCATGGACAGGTGCTGCCCTCAGGCTCTGCACAGGACTGATGAGGCTACTGTAACTTGAAGGAGCCCTGTTAGGTGCTGTTAGAAACTGCTGAGTATGTGTGCCAGCCTCGTTTCATTCTGTGATTCTGTAAGGTAGAGGTTAGTCATTGAGCGAGAAGACTGAGTTTCAGTCCCTATCAGACACAGGACTACATTGATAGTGGTGGCTTAGAGTGTGGTCTGTCACAAATCAGTGTTTCAAGTGAATGTTTTTAAGGATTAAAAAAAAAAAATGCTTTCTTGAGAGAAGATAGGCCATCAGGGAAGGAGGAGATGGCAACAAATCAGCAGGAAAGTGTATGAAAAATGGCATTTTATAGAAAATAAGACATTTTGGTTAAACTGAGATATTGAAGCAAGGAGTTACATGACTTAATACTATTATAATGTTTAAAATTTTTTTTAATGAATCCAGGAAGTTTCAAATAATGAGTCTTTTCTGAGGTTTTTGTTCAATTTTGTTTTGGTTTTCCCCTTAAATTTTATAGTTGGTCTAAAAACAGAACATCTCTCCAGAATTTTGTTAACAAGAACTGGTCACTTGAGACTGAATGTTGCTCTTCATGTCCACTTACTAGGGGATTCAGTCAGTTTTCAGGGAAGAAAATACTGATTTAGAGTTATTTTCAGTATTATAATGTTTTTAAAAAGATTTAAGGTTATTTTAAATTATTTCAATGTTTTCTAGATGCCACGTTAAAATATTATTGAGATGTATCTTTTCCATTAAAATTGACTCTTCGGGAATTTGTTTAAAGCAAACTTTTCTTTGCCTTTGATAGCCATTTTAAAAGTTAAGATTTTTTCAAATAGTCAGGAGCACATTTTTTTTTTTGGTCAGTAAAAGATTGAAAATGCTAACCATGTTTGGGTGATGAAGGCAATGTGTGGGCTCTCTAGGGTTTCCTTTCCAGGTCAGAAATTTCTCACTGACCTGCCAGGTACACAGCTTTCCCTATGCCTGTGGGCCTCTGGAGACACAATACCCAAGTGTCTATTCAATCCAGTCTTTTAAAAGGTGTGTGTGTGTGTGTGTGTGTGTGTGTGTGTGTGTGTGTGTGTGTTTTCCAATCCTAATACTTTAAGACTGACACCTTTACTTGAAATGTTTTTATACTATGTATTTGTATACCTTGGCCTATAAAGATGAGTAATAGGCGAATAAATTACTGTCAGGTGTTCAAACACTTGACTGTCTACCTCCTGAGATAGTCTGTTCAGTATGCCTCCTGCAATAGCCTGGCTCAAAATTAGAATTGCAGATCCACTTGTTCTCAACTTAGGTGAATAGTGGACACGTTTCTCATAATTTCTTATCAGATACACAGAAAAGCTGTCTATTTCATTATCAGAATTTGTCATTTGAAACACAATTTACAGTTTTAACTTTCAAATGCATGTGAGACTAAGATGTATTGTGATTCAAATGCTAAGAAGTAAATTGACTTGTAACTCCTTTACTTCAGAATTCTCTTTATACTTGTAGTCAGGTAGTTTCAACCAGAGCCTTAAGATCCTTAAAAATTCAGCATGCCATTTAATCTGACAGCTGCTTTTTTTTGTTAAGCTTTTCAAACCTTTTATAACACTGCCAGAGTAATGATGGAGGCTGGTGTGGCATGCATCCCCATCCCAAAACAGATAGGAGCATCCCTGGGCTTGCTGTCCACCTCGATGGCTAAATCAACAAGTTCCAGGTTCAGTGAGAAACCCTGTATGAAAACATGAACCTCTGAGTACACACAGCACCCAGTAGTTTGTATGAGTGGGCCTCTGAACAGCTGACAGTATTACAGACAGTAAAAATTTATATGGTTGGGGTCTCCTATTATTCCATAGTTAATCCTTGCACTTTTTTGTAGTACCTTAAGAGAACTGCTCATAAAGCACAGGGAGATCCCTTAAATATAGGCTGGATGCCAAATAGGCCTTCACGTGTCACTGGTAATGCTGTGGAAATTCTTTAGATAGGTTTTTCAGGTCCACATGGTTACTTGGATAGCTGTCTGTCAGTTTGGGTGTTGAATTTGGGGCCCTGAATATTGTCAGCAAGTGCTGGGCCACTGAGAAGTTACTGCCTCTAGCTCTGCTTTTTATTAAAGTTTTTTTTTTTTTTTTCCTAGAGTTGACCCATGTTATTCTACCCCACGTATCCGACCATAGGACTCAGTATTTCAGATAAAATAGGAAGATGCTAAAAATGTTCCATGTCAGAAGACTTAGTTCTGCTTAAACTCATTTCCAGGTAAACAGTGTTTGCCATCAAAGTAGCCACACTTCGTCATATATCAAAACCTAGCTATTGTTAATTGTTTTCTTAGGTTTTTAACTATGTTTTTAAAGCTGATGTAGGCAGTGACTTTTAGTTTGTTTTTTTGTTGTTGTTTTGTTTTTAACACTTTTCTGGACATGGAGGACCAACACTGCTTTTTAGTATCCCAAGATGGCAGAGCCACAGTTCCAGATAGCCATGTGAGCTCAGTGAACTTTAAAAGTTACTGATGATTTTGGAAATAAGGATTTAATTTTTATGTTCATTGTGTTAAAATAATGTGGTTTGAGTAAGAATAGTCCCAATAGGCTTATATTTGAATGCTTAGTTGCCAGGGGGTAGAACTGTTTGAAGGGATTAGAAGGTATGGTCTTGTTGGAAAAAGCATATTAGTGGTGGTGGGCTTCAAGGTTTCAGAAGCCTATTCCAGGCCCTCTCTGTCTCTGCAGATCAGGATGTAGCTTCTACAGTTCCTGCACCATGAGCCCTGCCATGATGATAAAAGAGTAAGCCTCCGAAACTATAAGCATAAAAGGAAGCATTAAATACTTGCCTTGGTCATCAGTCGTGCTTCATATCAATAGAACAGTGACTAAGACAAATACTACTTGAAAGTTTTCTACCTCATTCTAAATTATTTAAATGAGTTAGAAGTACTGAATTCAGAAGTATGAGAAGTGCTTTTCTGAGGTGTGTATTAGTATTAGTTGCCTCCTTAGTGGCTCTCTGATTAGTATCATGGTACATGTTATCAAGACTTCCTCTTAGTACATTTTTGTTAGCATATATTAATAGCATAAAATAATGGTTGTTCTTGTTGGCATTTTTCCCACATGTATAAAAGACACTGGTTATATTCAACCCTGTACTTTATTTTTTCGTATTGTGTATAAGGATTTGTGTAGTTAACTGGTTCCGGTGTAGATTTTTCAATGATGGGTACTTCATTCATACAGTTACCTACTTTTCCTGTTTAAGCATTGCAAGATAAATTTGTGCCATATGTCAGATCCCACAGAATACTCAACCCAGTTATGTTGCAAGAAAAAATGGAGTCAGTGTGTATGTAATTTGTGTATAAATACCGCTAATAGTTATTCCTGTGATTTTTATTTGGTTGAGAGTTTGGAAAGGATTGCCTGTTGTTGTCTGTTTTTCTGAAGACAGGCTGTGAAAACTGATCAGCAGTTAAATAACACTGAAGACAAAAGCTAGTAATTCAGAGTTTTATTTAATCTGAAGTTCAAACTGAGTCGCTGGAGGTCTTGGATTGATGGAACAATGGTCAAAGGTAGTAGATCTTTAGAACTGTCCTGTGAGTCTCTTCCTGCCTCTTCAGTTCCTATTATTGTAGCCTTAGCTGCTCTCTTTCATGTAACTCAGAAGTCTTGCAGATGTCTCACATGGGGAAACCCACAGGTACCCTGGACAGTAGTCACTGACCTTAATCAAATTTGCAGAAACTGTACCAGAAAGGGTTCTCCCAACAAGTTCTTCATGGTTCTGAGGAGCCCTCAGTACTGGCCACACTTCAGCCATCAGAATGTAAGCACACACATGTTACCTGCTTGTACTTTTCAGTGATCTCTGTGCACTTTACTTTTATTTGACTATTGTTACCATGCAGAGATCCTGCAGTCCAAGATGCCCTCATCTCAAATATGAGCAAAACTGGGTATCATCTTATGGGTATGAGAATTTGTGACTGTTGAAAGGTTTTGTATTTAAAATGCTTAAGCAAAAAGCTTTACTCTTTGTTTTTTTGACCACTGTACATTATAGAGTTAGCTAAGGTGGGTTGACTGAGGTATAAGGGCCTTGGGTGACCAGGAGTGTGCTCCTCCCAACTCCACACATGAAGACAGAAGCTAGAACTTTACATTTTATTTGAAGTTTTGCTTCCCTCACTGGCAAAAGTCAGGAGTGTTTTCATGGTTCTAGTCTAGGAACGTCGCCCTCCCCATCATCCTTTCTGACTGAGGCCTGAGTGAAACACTTAAGTAGAAGTGCTTTGGCAACATCTTTAAGTAAGAAGGGGACTTGAAGCTTTCAGAACAATGGTGATTAAAAACGCAAAATAAGGGATGTCCAAATCATGTTATAAGTGAAGTACTCCCTGGTGCATGTATGATTGCGTTCTTATTTGGTGTGTACTTATCTACACCATTTGTTCCTTTTAGGATTAAGCTGTGGACAGAGGTGAGAAACAGGATAGGCATGAGCCTACTTGCCCTCAATTCAACCAGGACTGTAGTGTTTAACACAGAAGACTATTTGTGAGGAGGTTGAGCTGCACACAGTTCACAATGGTTGGAAGCTCTTGCCTTGGTACTGAGCATGCCTCTCTGCTTGGTGCTGCCTTTCTCTAGCCTACTTAGGCTTCTGCCACGTATTCTTCCATCCTCAGTGAGTTGAAATTAGTTTTGTCAGGAAGGAAAGCTAAATAAAGGAAAAAGTGCTTTCATGCTTCCTGTGTGGTAATGTGGAGTGGTGGTGTCAGAATATAATCTGGAAGTTACATTTCTGTAAATGTATGCAGTTAGAGGCTGACTTTCCTCACTGAACCAAAAACAAGCATTCATTCCCACATGTGTGCGTGCGTGTGCACACACACATACACACACACACACACACACACACACACACACACACACACACACGAATAGGGAAGAAGATGGAATGGCAAGTTCGACTGGAAGCTTGGGAGTGCTTCTTGTTACTTTCTAGCTTAAGACCCAGTTTACTGCCTTAGAGGTATCTGAGGTTCCAGATGATGGGCTGGTGTAATGTTCTTAGACCTTGAGTGTGCTGGAGGCCCGGAAGTAGGAGATGAACTTGTAACAGAAGCTTACAATGAAGAACCAGATGTTCCGAGCCATCTGAGACCTTGCAATGAGGAGACGCCAGATGATAAGAAACAGGGCAGTGTTAAAGAGGTAGTGAATGTTCCGGAGCCTGAGGGACAGAGACAAATGCACAGTTAAAACAGCACCTGTATCCAGCTGTGTTACTCAAAGCACAAAAGTGTAACAGTGACCAGCAAATACCAAGTTCTCAGAGCCCATGGCATGGCTTGGTGCTCTTGGGTTTTATGTCTTTTGTTTCCTATTCTTGAATTACCATGTTTCCCTCATATTTTTGAAGCTTGTTACTCTTCCCCCTACTTCTCTGAAGCTTTTTTTGCAATCGTGATTCTCTGACCAGTGAGACTGCTAAGTGGGTAAGTGCACTTTTGGAGCAAGCCTGGAATTCAAGTTGGAACCCATGTAGGGGTCAAAGGAGGGAATTTGACTCTACAGGCACTATGGCATGCACACCCACACACCATGCACAAACAGCTTTAAAATGACCGCTGTCTTATTGGCTGGAGGGTAGATAGGGAACTTTGAAGCCTGCTTTTCAAGTGTCCTTCCTTTTAGTGGTCTGTCTGTCCATTTTTACCATCTGCACTACAGACTGGTTTTGCAGGAGTCGTGACCTGAATTCTCTAACTTATTTGTCAGGAATTTTGACTAAAATAGGAAGGAGCTGTAGGAATCGAGTAATTGTGTGATTTTCCAAGTTATGTAGCATGATCTGCCCTTTGGGTATCCCTGAGGTCATACTGTGGTAAGGTGCACAGAACAGATGAACTTGGGCTCAAGCCTGGCTCTAGTATTTGTTTCTATGAAAAACATTTTTTTTGTTGTTGTGCCATAAATACTTCCTGTGTTAATGGGATAACAAAAAAAAAAAAACACCTACTTCAGGAGTGAGGTCTAAATTAACATTGTATATTATAGGATAGTATGGAATGCAGGGTCTGTAATGCCCAAGAAATGTGAATCCAGCTTCATAATAGCTGCTGCATAAATGCTGAGTAATTTAATTCATACACATTCTAGTATAAAGTTAGTCAGCAGTAGCACCTCAGAGATAGATACCAATGAGTATGCCTACCTTCTTAGGTGTTGCTTTGCTTTGGGGATACCAGCCAGATCCTCTTTTAGAAGATACTTCTTAACCCCCAAAACATAATTTTCAATGTATTCTAGCCAGTTCAACTGACGAACATCAAAGTTGAATACCTGCAAAGCAAGAGATACAGACTGCTAGCATTGCACTGCCAGGCAGTCACCTTGTCCGTTGTGGGTACCCGGAGCTCATGGAGCTCATTAATATGTCAATATGGCTAGAGTTGCTGGCCAGTGAGCCTCAGGCACCCAGCTGTCCCCACCTCCCTGCCACTGTTACCAAGCAGGCCACTATGCCAGCGGCAATGAAGCTCTAATCACAATCCATAGACAAAGTCTCTTAGCTGGACTTAACTTGTTTCCTGTGAGTGCTGACATTATTGTGTGGTTCTTAGGGGGAAAAAAATCGTGTCTGTATACCTAACACTCCCCTATCAATCATCTGGTCACGTAATTCTGAGTTCTCATTGTGCTCTGGAGTCAGAGCCATACTCACTCTCTGGTCCTCAGGACTGATCTCTGACATACTCACTCTCTGGTCCTAAGGACTGAGCTCTGACATACTCATTCTCTGGTCCTCAGGACTGAGCTCTGACATACTCACTCTCTGGTCCTCAGGACTGAGCTCTGACAGAAGCATCTCTGTGTTGTTTGTGCTCCATTCCCAACTGTGGTTGATGAAGTACTCCAGCATGGAGATGGTTTTTATCAGCCGGTTCATGAGTTTCAGCATCCTGAGGGAAAGACCAATTAGGAGCTGGTACCCTGCATCCTGCACAGGGCAGGGTGGCTGAGTATCAGTAAGGAAGTACAAGTGCTGCTGATCTCCTGGTAGTGACACCAGGAGGCCAAGGCAGGAAGACCAGCCTGGACTACTCAGTGAAGTCAAATCCAGTAAAACTGAGAACAAAACAAAACAAAAAAATGTATCTCTCTTGCCTCCAAATTCTCAGAATTCTTTTTTGAGCTCCCGGATCACTTCCCTCTTTTGGCTAGTTTACAATAATAACAATTTCTACTATCAAGCTTCATGTTTATCTTTTATAAGGTACCTTATACCTTCCTTCACGTAAGTAAGTCCCAGCAATAAATCTTAACAAAGTGCTAACTCTCGCTAAAATCTACTTGTGGTAGATACTAGAAGGATAAATTTCTGTGGAACTTAGAATACTTATTTCTTCTCCTCACTTTTCACTTTAATTCTGTTAAATAACTAAGAGAGAATGAACCTAACAGTGTCTCTTCTCTAGAAACGTCTTAGGACTGTGAAGTAGCCAGAATTCACTCATACTAGCTTTTCAGAAAGGTTATGTTCATGTCACATAGGAAATGCTCCAGGTAGGTCTCTGCACTGAAAGTGTGGTTAAACTCAGCTTGGTACTGGAGTATAGTCAATTCTGTTACAAATTGTGGTGCTCTGGGAATTTGGTCTTATTCTTTGTTCAAGTTCCCGTCAACTATTGAGAGAATTTCATGGGAAATATCTTGTTTGAGAAGTAGATTTAAATAGTCTAGGAACAGTAGTTGTATAGTGTGTCATTGTCCAAGGAGTATTAAATTTTAGAAAAACAACAAAAATGCTATTCTTAGAGGTCTTTTGTACATAAAACACAAAACATGTATAGAAAAACTTAGAACTTAGTCACAACAGCGATTATTCTATGTACTTTTATGTCAAATACATATGTTTTCTATCCCATTTTTTTATAGAAGAGTTAGAATTTAGAAAGAAAGTATATTTATGACTCATGGCTAAATTAGTGAAGCCAAGATTTTAATCCTGGCTCCCAGCTTCACGTCAGATCCAACAGTGACTGGCCTTATAAAAAGCCATAAAAGGATTACTTTGGGGCCAGTAATAGATGGTTCAATGGGTAAAGGTGCTTTCTGTCAAGTCTAACAATCTGGGTTCAATCTGCATTCAGAACACACATGGTAGAGAAAACTAACCTCCCTCCCTACAAGGTGCCCTCTGATCTCTGCTCCTGTGCAACGATAGTTTATACACAATAAATAAATATAAAAAATTAAAGATTATTTAAAATAATTATATCACAGAAACAAAACAACTCATTGTCCAATCCATTATGGTTTAGTTTCTTCCAAACAAAATAGGTATTGATTTTTTTTTACTGTTTACTGTCTCTCTTTTATTCACCAAACCTTGCTTTATTCAGGCACCTACTTGTGTTTTTCTTCTCCTATCTATACTGGGAAAAATTCGCACAGATGTTTTTTTTACACAATCACAATGCCTCCTTATGTGGATGAGAGAAGGTAGGTGAGCCACTCATCCTTTGTATTGCTGTGCAAGTCCTGGAAGTGCTGGATGTGTCAGAAAGGCCTCCTGCCTCAGAAAGGGGCTGCTCAGAGGCCAGTCCTATTCCTGTTTGGACTGTGCTTCCAGGAGTATCCTCCTGTTGAATGTGCTGTAGAGGTAGCAGAAAGTGTGATTTCACTGTTGAGTGGTGACAGAGCTGGCTGTGCTTGGCACCTTGTCCCTCTGGTTTTTTTTTTGTTGTTGTTTGTTTGTTTGTTTGTTTTGTTTTTCATTGCTCTAGGTGTCAGTCAGTGAACCTAGTTTGTAGTAGGGGCTGTGAGATGGCTTTCTGTATTTCCTTCCTTGGTCACTTCCTGTTAGACCAGTAGTTCTCAACCTTCCTAATGCCCCATCCTTTAATACAGTTCATGTTGTGGTGTTCCCTCACCCCCAACCATAAAATAATTTTGTTGTTAATTCATAGCTGCAGTTTTGCTGCTGTTATGAGCTGTGAATATCTATTGTGACCCACAGGTTGAGAATTACTGTGTTAGACTATGCAGATTCTGCCCTTAGCTTCCCTTTCAATGGCAGAGATGTTAGCCATGAAGCGAAGATGGAAATGGGACCATCCTTAGTTCTTGCCACAGGATGGCCACACAACAAGCAGTGAGTGAGGCTGGTGTCATCATTGTGTCTTTGTGTGTGTGTTTATATGGTTGTGTAAATATGTATGTGTCTTGTGTATGTATGTGTGTGCATTTGTGTGAATGTGTATTTATCTCTGTGTGTGACAGAGACATTTATCTTCTTTAATCCTCAGATGCATAGAGGATTAAGGACTTTGGCTTCCATGCACTGATAATATTAAAACCATTGCCTCAACTTCTCACCTGGGTTTCCTTCCAGTAAGCCTCAGATAGAAGTCATAGATGATGGCTGGGACCCTGTGGCTGACAGTATTCCAATACTGGCTGGTGAAATTGTTGGTGGTGAAGTCAGCATTTGGCCTTCTGAAAGCACTCTCAAATGGGATCTTTTCGATGGTCGCCAAGACCTGTAATCCTGGAACAAAAGGAGGAAGTGCTAAATCTCAGAGAATGTAAGTCCATCATCTTTAAGCTATTTGCAGTGCAGAATGACAGACTGTGTTTCCTGTATAACATCAAGAATCTTTCTGAGACCATGAAGATTTTTATGCAGCACAGATGTTTAACCTGCACAGTTAAGCAATGTTACTGCACTAAGAATGGATTATTTTTATTTTTTTTAGGGGTGGAGGATTGAGACAGGGTCTTAGTATACAGCTGTGATTGTCTTGAAACTCACTATGTAGACTGGGCTACCTTGAACTCACAGAGATCCTCTTGTCTCTGCCTCCCAAATGTTGAGATTAAAGGCATGCACTACTATGCCTGAACTTTTCTGAAAACATTTACTCTCAAATAATTGAGAAAATTTCTTATTCAATATGAGCACAGGCTGTTGAAAAGGATGTATACCTGTTCATTTCTGGATTTTCAAGTCTACTCTGAATGGCCTTCAACTGAGGCTGGGAGGATCCCTTGCAAAGTTTTTTGAAAGTTTTATCAGGAAAGTTTTTGACAGTTCTTTTCTTAAGGTTACATGTTCTTAACAGAGTTTTGCATAAAAGTATAAAGATGGATTTCCTTGGGTAGTTCACTTAATGTACCACAGAGATTTCATAATTGTCTTCATTTTTATATTATTTAGAGTAGCTTATTTTTAATATTTGTAGATATAATGGTCTCTTTGAAAACATTCATTTAAATTCAATTTTAACTTAATTGGATCTTTTCAAACAATGCAGTTAATTATTCAGTTATGATGAAGTTATCAGTTATTGTGGTAATTTGATTATTGCCATCTTTCAACAGATACATGTTTTTGGTTAGTTTTAATTCAAAGAGGAAAAAGTTAATTGAAAAACTGTCTGGATCAATTGACCAATGGTCTGGATCAGACTGGCCAATAGGCATGTCTTTCGGGTATTTTCTTGTTTTTTTTTTGTTTTTTTTTTTTTAATTGGATACAGGATGACCCAGCCCACTGTGGGTAACACCGTCTCTCTTATGATGGGTTGAGTAAAAATGGCCTCCATAGGCTCATATATTTGAATGCTTAGTCATTAGGGAGTGGCACTACTTGAGAAATAATAGGTGTGGCCTTGTTGGATTGGGTGTAGCTCTTTGTTGGAAGAAGTGTTTCATTGTGGGTAGGATTTTAGGTTTTAAAAGCCCAAGCCAGGTTCAGTGCTTCTTCCTCCTCTTCCTGCTGCATGCAGATCCATATGTACAACTCTCAGCTCCTTCTCCAGCACTATGCCTGCTTGCATGCTATCATGTTTTCTACAAGGACGATAATGGACTAAACCTCTAAAACTGTAACCAAGTCACTATTAAGTGTGTGTGTGAAAAAAAATATATATATATACATGAGTTGCTATGGTCATGGAATCTCTTCACAGCTCTAGATACCTGGGCAAGCAGTCTTGTACTCTATCAGAAAGCTAACCATAGCCTGGGCAGATGAGCAAGCATTGTTCCTACATGGCTGTTAGTTGCTTGCTCAGAAGTAATGCTGTGTAGAATAGCAACCAAGCTTGCCTTCAGGTTTCTGCTTGAGTTCCTGCCTCAGTGATGGACTGTAACCTATATTGTCCAAGTTGTTTATGATCAATGTATTTTATCAAAGAAACATATATAGTGAACATTCACATTTAACAGCTATAAAATTGACCTATTGATATACCTGCCCTTCCCTGACACATTTTACAGCACCTTTAAGTGATACTTCTTTCTTTCCCTTTTTCAATAAGTCAACCAAAACCACTGGAGCCGCCTGGAGCCGCTTCTTTGTTCAACAGCTCTTACAACACTGAGCCCCAGAATAATTGGCCTTCCCCATTTGCATTGTTGTCATAGATAGGAGCTGTCCCTGTAGCTTGTATGTTGGAATAGAATCACCACTGGACTCTGCTGTGGCTCTTGTGCCCCAGTAGTCCGATACAGCAGCTAGGGTGAATCTTTGAAAATGCTACTCAGAATGTTTCTTCAGTTTACAGAACCCCTGATAGACTTTTATTTGGAGGGAAGCAAAGCCCTTAGTCCAGTTGGAAAGACCTTTTAGCATCTGCATCTTCTCAACACAGAGAGAAAGTGTTATGAAAAATGGATAAGGCCTTGCAGGATCTGCCTGATCCTCACTCCTGCACCCATCCTTCTGGGTTCATTTTCTACCATTTACCTCTAGTTGCTGCTCAAGATAAGATGTCCCCTCTGTTCTTGAACATGATTAAAGAGCTACTGTACTGATGATTTCTTCAGCCTATGATACATTTTTCAGCTGTCTTCTGACAAGCTCTCACTTGCCTCATATCTCTGCTGAGATGTTACATTACTAGAGCTGTTTCCTTAGCATCCACATAAAAAAATCACCCTTCTGGGCTGGAGAGATGGCTTAGCGGTTAAAAGCACTGACAGCTCTTCCAGAGGTCCTAAGTTAAAATCCCAGAAACCACATGATGGCTCACAACCATCTGTAATGAGATTTGATGCCCTCTTCTGGTGTGTCTGAAGACAGCTACAGTGCTCTTACATATAATAAATAAATAAATCTTTAAAAAAATCACCCTTCTTACCTCAGTCTACTTTTCTTCAAGCACTTAACCATATCTGATTTATAATCTTGCCTTTGTCCCTACACAGACTTTGAGAAGTGGCTGGCAGGCATTTGGTGCTAAGTGAATACTTTTGAACTAAATGAAAGAGTAGCTCAGTAATGCATAGTAATTTCAATTTTCTAAGTCTATTTTGACTCTTTGGTTGTTTCACCATGGTCTCATGTCACTAAAACAGAATTTTTAAGATCATTTTAGATGTTCAGACTAGGAAATAATTAACCTGTGATAGTTTAGCTGGCTATACGATCAATATACTAGTCAATTTCATATCTTCCCAGTAACCATTTGAAAATGTATTTCTTTATAAAGATACCATTAATTATTAACAAAATGTATACATCTCTTAGCTCCTAGGTATAAATCTGATAATTATTTAAGAACTATATGAAGTGAATTTTTTTCCTTGAAGGGCATTAGAGACAACTGAATGGATGTTACATGTCTACCCATCCAGCTGTCAGTTATTCTGCATGACACTTAACACTACAAATGTTCAGCCTATGGTGATTTTACTAGTGATTCCAGCTAGAGGCATTTGGATCACTTCTACTAGCTCTTTTGTGAGGCATAAATGAATTTCAAACTAATCAAACTTGAATTTGTGAATAATGACATCCTAATGTGCTGTATTAAGCTTCTTGTATAGAGGCTTGGCACTGGATGAAGGACATGACCACCTAAGCATATCTGCTGTGGTTCATATATATGAATGCTTTACCACTCAGGAAGAAGCACTTTTTGAAAGGATTAGAAGGATTTGGCGGTATGGCCTTGTTGGGATTGATGTGGCATTGTTGGAGGAAGTATGTCACTGGAAGTGGGCTGTGAAGTTTCAAAAACCCATGTAGGCCAGGCCAAGGCACACTCACCACCTTTCTCTGCCTACAGATCAGGATGTAGCTCTCAACTGCTTTTCTGGCTCCATGTCTACCACTGCTTGCTGCCATTCTCCCCACCATGATGATAATAAACTAAGCTTCAGAAACTGTAAGCAAGGCCCCAGTTAAATGCCTTCACTTAAGAATGACCTTGGTCATGGTAACTTTCACAGCAATAGAACAGTGACTAAGATACAAGCCAATAGAGTTTGTGTAGTATGGGTTTCTTAAAGCAGAGACCACTAGCTTCTATAACCACATAAGTTTCCTTGGCATTGCCTAAGGTCTTTGACCAAACACTCTGGCTTTAATTTTTTTCTTTGATGGTGACTTATATTTTCTTTTATAAATTAGTGGTGGAAAGATTACTCATACAGAAGAGAGACAGGAGACCTGCCTTCATTTTTATTTCAGGGACCAACTAGCTCCCTTTATGAATCCAAGGAGCTTATTTGATTTTTCTGGGCTTTATGTAAGTTGAGCACCTTAGATTATTTTTAAGGTCCTTTTAACTGTAATCATCTCTAATTCCATAAAATGAGAAGAGAACTTTTAATAATACTACACCCTCTGAGCTGTTTTGTTTTTTTTTGTTTTAGTTTTTTGAGACAGGGTTTCTCTTTGTACCCCTGGCTGTCCTGGAACTCACTCTGTAGACCAGGCTGGCCTCGAACTCAGAAATCCACCTGCCTCTGCCTCCCAAGTGCTGGGATTAAAGGCGTGTGCCACCACGCCCGGCCTCTGAGCTCTTTTTGTAAAAACCTTATTTTATTTGTAATTGCATGTATATGCATGTGTCTCTGTGTGGGTATATGCATATTCTCTGAAGCTCTAGTCATAGGCAACTGAGTCAACTGATGTGGGTGCTGACAACCAAACTGGATCCTCTGCAAGAGCAGTACATGCTCTTAACTGTGGGTCCTTTCTCCAGCCTGAGTTTACTCTATTTTATTTGCTTATGTTAATATCCATTTATATGGGTGGGATCTTAGATATCTTCCATTACTGATACAAAAACAGATCTTACTATTTTGAAATCAATTCTGATTTAGAAATGTGATATAAATACCTAGGTTTATGAAGAACTTGATTATAGATAACTTTGTGTTTCTAACTTTTTGAGTACAAATGGCACAGTGTATGTGCTCTGAATGGGTATCAGACCAATACATCTAGAGACCAATATAGCTAGAGAGTCTTCAATCTCAGACTGTAGCAAGAAAACCAACTCCCTGGTCAATAAGGGAGTGCACCACTGGTTGATTGGTTAAGCAGATCCCTAGATATATGAGATATGTTACCAACAGAACACTTTTAGGGTCATAGTTAGGGGCAGATAGCTGCAGAAATGGATTTGTCACACACTGCCCCATAACTGAAATGGATTGTTGTATGACCTTTTTAAATCTGCCACTGTTCATCTGGATTCTTAGAAATGCAGCATAGGAAAAGGCCATCATGACAGACACAGGTGTGTGGGCTGCTTATTGCCACCAACATTGTTTATCTTAGCCAACTTTGATTTTAAAACCTCCCGTCAGGCTTTTCATTCCATGTAATCATGTAATCATACATGTAATAAATCATACATGTCATCATGTACCCTATATGTACTCATGTAATCACACAGTAAGTATGTAATCATGAATTTGACCATGTAATCATACATGTAATCATATAGCCCTGTATGTAAGCATGTACTCATACATGTGAGTATGTAATCATATATGTAATCATGCATGTAATCATATATTCCCACAAACTTTTTTTATATCACAATATGTCCTAGGTAACTGCATCACATTAACAATTTGCAGAGATTTTTTTTCTCTATGGTTTTGTTTTGGCTTCTTTCCCAGCTGTATTCTTGGCTACATGAAACATTCTGGTATTCTCCTGACCAATACAGGTAGTTATGCATTAAAGGCACATAGTTAAAGCCACTTACCCATTTTATACCAGTTACAGGGATTGAGATTACCAGATGTGGAATGGTAGATTAATGTTGATTTAGGCCTGAAGATAAGATCAAAGTTAAATAAATATGACAAAATTGATAACTAATAAAAGATAAAGGAAAATAACACTGAAACAGGTTTCAAAAGAGCCTGTGGCTTCTGCAATCTACACAGTACTTTCAGATTCTGCCATTCTACACAGCATTACCCAGTTCTTTCTTTGGGTTGATAGAAAAAATGGAAAAGACAAAGTACACACATCGATATGTCATATACTGTGGAACACATCTGCTTGAGTTCACATAAGAAAAATGTCATTCTCCTTATCATGTATGAGCAGAACCACACCACACAACCTTCTCTTTGTGCCAACAATTTCCTCTCTTATCTCTTGGCATCTACCAGCAACTAAGTATCAGTTCAGTAAAATATAAACCGTATTGCCATTTCGTCAACTAATATCTTAGAGTGCTGAATAGGAAGAAAACCTTTTTGGTTATTCAAAAATTCCATGGTAAGTTGTTTAATGGCAAATTACATTATGACCTACCAAGTATTAATCAGTTTTCATACATGTTAGCTCATATAGGAAGGTACATTGGGAATTCTGAGATACTAACTAACATCCTATCATTTTGGAGTCTTGTAGATTGAAAAAGTGACTGATATCAGCTCCTCCATTTCTCAGGGGCTTGTGTAAGTGCACTTACCTATGAACTGCAGTATACCATCCTACTGCTATGGTGAGATTAACAACTGTGTCAACTGGAATCACATCTGCTACTGCCGTGGGAGTCGCTTTTATGGACCGAAGAAATCCTTTCCCAGTCTGCTCAGGAGAGATGGAGCATAAAATATAAACCGGATGTAAAGTCATAGCCAGGACTAGCCACTGTGTGTAGGAGTTGGTCACTAGGCTTCTGCTTTTGCTGTAATAATTCATCAGTAGATGGGCACATTTCTGTGCATGCATGGGCATGCATATGTGCATGTGTGTGCATGTATGCAAGTGTGTGAGTGTGTATGTGTGTGTAAGCCAGCTGCTGTTCTTTGCCTAATAAGAATATAATGTGGAGTGGGTGGAATTTGAGTCAGTGTGCTGGTGTGCACTAAAATAAAACTATTTCTAGCCCCATGTTTAAATGATGTTTATCCCCATCTAGACTGTCATGGGGAAGCAATAAAAGCAGTCGGAGAACAATAAGCCCACAGGCCCACAGGCCCACAAGCCCACAGGCCCACAGACTCATAGGTCCACAGGCCCACAGGCTTGTCTATTTTAGTGTCAAAGACTGCATAATCTTTGGGCTAGGTTTTTTGTTGCTGCTGTTTATTTTGTTTTGTTTTGAGACAGGATGTCATGTGGCACAGGCTGGCCTTGAACTTCTAGTCCTTCTGCCTCTCCTCTGAGGTCTAGGATTGCAGGTATGAACTGCCACACACATTCATTTTATAAAGTGGTAGGGACCAAACTCAGGGCTTCAAGTATGCTAAACCAAGCACTCCAACAACTGAGCAATGTCCCTCACTCTTGAGGCTAATCTTTTTACCATATGCCCCATCGGTTGCATAAGTTCAAGCCATTAATAAAGCAATGAAAATAAAGTACATCCACTTTATGGCAACAAAAGGAAATGTTTGTTGTGCAGACATCTCCAAAGTAAAACTTCTGAATAGCATCTGAGCATGTCAGTCGCCTCTGTCTTGATGATAAAAGCAACCTCCTGCTGCCTCATCTTCCAGTTAGTTACTCTAGATCAGCTGCTCCTTTTATCACCACACATATTTTTGCATCAAGGAAGCATAAGTCAACACTAAGGTCTCTGTTACTCTTCTCGATTCCAAGGGGTTAGTTACTTTCTCATCTTTGTACTTACCGCAATAATGAGTCCGCTGGGTCCATTTAGATTATCAACCCAACCCTGGAAAGAAAGAACTCAGTTGGTCACACATTTCAGAAAATTGTTATCCATGGACAGTTCAGTCTGTTTATGTGGGGGAGGGTGTATGGGTGTGCATATATATGTAGGTGTACACACCCATTTGTAATACTAATTGGTCATAAAGAGCAGGAAAAGAGAAGAAAGGAAGAGAGGGGGAGAAGGAATGAAGAGCAAAAAGAGGGGAGTATAAGGGAAGATGAAGAAGAGAAGAGGGCAAGAGAGGAGGAGGGGGAGGAAGAGAAGGAGGAGGAAGAAAAGGAGGAGGAGGATCAGAAGTTGGCTTTTAAGGCGCCTGGCTTGAAGCAGAGCAGGGGAAGCGCTGGTCTCACCGGGAAAGGCTCCTGCCAGGTTGCGCCCACTATGGATGGCCTGACAATGGCCACATTCAGGTTTCCACTCTCTTGCTGCACTACTATCTCTCCCAAGGCTTTGGTGTAGGTGTAGGTATTGGGCCGGTCCCCAATCAGCTTGGGAGTGATCTCTTCAATGATAGAGTCGTCTAACCACCTGAAGGCAGAGAAAAAAAAAAAAACAAACCTAGTAATATCCACTGTACAATAGAAGGAGAAAACAAGCACAGCCAGTCAAAACTTTTGCCTTCTGGCTTGAAATTCTATAAGGCAGGACCATCTCAGGGTCACAAGGACAAGTGTGTGTGTTCAAACCACTCCTTCTCCATATATCTTAGTTAAAAGCCTGCTTCCTCCCACCCAGACGGACACTTGATTATTTGCTGCATCACATGAAACCCTTATTTTTGCTTCTATCCTAAGTCTCATTACTGTGTCCACTGAGAGGTGTACGAGTGCCAAGCCTGTATCCAGAGCAAGCTGGTACTGTACCCCCAGCTCAGGGCCTTCTCCAAGCTGCTCCTCTCATTCAAAATAGTCCAGTAAAGTCATCTTGTACCGGTTTTAAACATCTAGTTTTTAACTTTTAATATTTCAGTGTCTCCACAAACAAAGCAGCTACAAGATTTAACAATACCCTGACACCGTCTGAAGATCTGTTTAGAATCTAAGCTAACAACCTGATAACTGTTGAGGGCTTCCAATGATTCTGGTGTTAACTGGAGTGAGCTCAGAGCTCTGCAGAAGCACCAACAGCACAGCAACCGAACACTGCCGCTCAGGGGTGATAGGTATTACCTGAGTGACCGAACACTGCCGCTTCGGGGTGATAGGTATTACCTGAGCACCTGCCTAATTAAAAATATGCCAGAGCCATTGTAATAATCCCATCTTTATGACATTCCTCTAAGAGCATTATTGTCATTTAAATATGTAGTGCTTCTTTTAGGTAGCAGGGCTATTTGGTTAAAATGTTGATATAATCTAAAATTTTAAGGCAGCCTGAATATGTTCATGTAAGTGTTTTAAAAATATTTTAAAATTATATTTATTTATCTTGTGTGCATGCTGGGGGGAGAGTGTGCATTTGTCACAGAGGACAACTTGTGGGAATCAGTTCTCTCCTACCATGTGGATTCTGGGGCTTGAATGCAAGTCATCAGGCTTGGTGGAGAGTCCTTGCCAGCTATGTTCATGCAATCCTTAAATGGATGTGTTCAGTGCATTTGTTCTGATTTTATAGGAGAAAGTATAACTGTACTATTTTAATTGTAGGAAACGTTAGCAGTTAATTATCTCTCAACTCCTATGACAAACTGCTAAACACTACATCTGATGGTACAATCTATTCCGAGTCATCACTATGAATTTTAATCACTCTTCCTGACAGTGGACAGAATATACAAATTGGCCATAATGGTTTCATTTTCTTTCCTTTGCTTCTATTAGTTCTAAATATAACATGGTCACACAAATGCCTTAGGGTTGAATGTGGAAAAGTAGAGAAATTCCCTAGAATCAAAACAACTCCAAACACAGAGAAATACAAGATAATTAAATTTTATATCAAATATTAAATTTGTATAAAGCACTGACCAAGTGTTCAAGTGTTGAATAGTAGAGGTTGGAGCCCCAGAACCCATATAAGCCAACTTGGTGGCCTATCTGTAACACCAGCACAGGGACGCAGAGACAAGCTCCTTGGAACAAACTGTCCAGCTGGACTAACCACATCAGCAAGTTCCAAGTCAGCCAAGAGACTCTGCCTTGCAGTACCACAGAAGCTATTGAGAAAGGTGACATTTGACATCAATTCTGAGCCACCATATGCTTACACATGTGTGTACACACATCTGTGTGCTCACATGTGAACATGCATGCATGCACACCATACACACATACACAAGCCAAGAAGAATTAAGTGACCACAAGAGAACTGAGAGAATGATAGATAAGGCAGATACCCTTATTAATGTTAACTCTTGATATCCAAGGGAGATTGATTTGCATGTAACCTATGCATATCCTACTGTGTATTTAAATCATCTCTAAATCACCTATTACACTGAGCACAATGTAAATGCAGTGTGCTTGTTGTATTATTTATGGAATAATGACCAAGTACAGACACAGTGTTCAGATCAGCAGTTGGCTGGATGTAAAGACAAAAAGTCACAGATACAAAGGATTGCTGTTCCAGTGTCACCTCCTCTTACCTGCAGATAATTGACCACCTACAAATCAGTGAATTAACTAACCTGGGACCCTTTTCCTACACCAATACAGACTACAAAAAAGAACAAGTTTAATTTTAACAAGGCTGCAAAGAAAAACAATTTCAAGAGAAAATCAGGACCTAGCAGCCACAGGGAGTCAGTGTCACACAGAACAGCTGCTCTCTGCAAAGGGTCATAGCTGAAGGCTCTACAAAGTGGGGAAAGTTAGCTTGTCTTGCAGAGTATTGGCTCCATAGATGTGTAAAGCCATGGGTGTGAGTGTGTGAGTGCCTACAGCCCTGTTTGGAAGGCTTGCCCCTGCTGCTCAGCTCTGTGTGTGAGTGCCTATGGCCTTGTTTGGAAGGCTTGCCCCTGCTGCTCAGCTCTGTGCACTCATTCACTCTCCCTTCATTTTTACTCATGAAAGATGGCTGGTTATATCTATTCCTAGTCCTGGATTATCACGAGGACAAGCATGCATATATGCAGCTATAAATGAACCATTGCAACATATCTCTCTTGCTCTTCTATCCCTAACTTGTTCTCAGAGCTGGGAATTGAACCCAGGGCTTTGCACATTCATTCTGCATGCCTAGGCCAGTGGTGCTATTCTGTTTTAATAGAGCAAGCACAGAGGACGTTAAAGTAACCTTTCTTCTACTGTCCCACTGATCACTTTCTGTCCCATCTTGTCCCCCTCTGGATTTGGAGGGGAGGGTGGTGTGACAAATGCCCATCCACCGCTGCCCGAGGTCCTCTCCTGTGTTCAGTTACAGCTCTCTGCTAATCTCTTTCCCATTAGTTCTTCAAAAACATCAATTAGCATGGAAAAAAGGATATGTATGAATTAACATACATTTCTGGAATTAACAGAATGTCCCACTCTATGTCCAAGGACATGTTTTGAACCCACAGAATGTCCCCAAATTTGACTTCACCTCATTCCCATGAGTCCCCAAGTTTAAAACTCTAAGTTGCTTCAAAAGGAGTGTAAAGCCATTAAAGATCATAGCAGTAGGTGTACTCTGATGCAGTTAACACAGCACAGGCTCTTCTAACGTACACCATCCTTCTTTAATATTATGGCACAAATAGCTTCATTGTTTATTCGTAGTTATGTGAATTGGGGAATGTGTTTCTCCTAATTTATCTTCAGAAAGACAGATCGACAAGTATTTGGAGGAAAGCTCTCTGGGAGAGAATGGTAGGAAGTGTGTGATGCCCTTTCTCATCTCCTCTAGCCAGGCTGTATCTTCATGCTTACATGTTTGATATGCATGTGATTCTAGACAGTAGCCCAGAGAGCAGGGATCTCATTGCTTTAGTCATGTGTCTCGTCATTTTTCTGTCCCTGGCATCCTCCTTCCTTAGTAGAGGGTGCCACATGTGACCCTCAGGAGGGGTCAGTTTCTATACCATGTAAGCTTTAGGGAAGCAGGAATAGATACAAGAGAACAGGTGGATGAGAAGAATCTACCCTTGGGGTCACAGGGAAATACATCTAAGGAGGAATGGTGGAATGGGATGCTTTTACAGAGAAGGAAGCAACATTGTGAAACATAGTCCACAGTGGTGGTGGATTCCTAAGAACAACATGCAGAAGGCAGCCGTTCTCAGTCTGGGGCCATTAGTTTCACAGGGTATTTAAATGATTTTCAAGGAGGAAGGATTTAATGCTTGTTGTCAGTTTGTTCTCTTTCTCCCCCATTTCCATCTCTCTCCCTTTCTGCTGTGACTGGCTGAATCCTATAGACTTTTTTCTGGTGATGTATATTTGGCAGGACATTGGACATATTGAAGACATCAGGAGAATCCCTTCTCTGGGAGGGATTCTGGGAGGGAAGGTCATGTTTCCTTTTAGCTTTGGAGTATTTTAGTGTCTGATATAGTTTGGAAGGAGAAGGTGGCCCAGGGAGCCCTTTACTGTGGTTAGCTGAATGTTATTTCCCCTGTTTCTGGTCAACTCTCAGAGGTTTGGGGAGGACAGTGGATGAGGCCCTTGAAATTCAGTTCTGGGTCTTGAATCAAGCAGATAGGCCCTTTTCCTGGTACCACAGTTAAGGAAGAGGTACCACTATAAAATGAAAGCTTAGTGACAAATGCCAATTCCATATTGAACGTGCTCTGGGGCTTTTTACAGATGTACAGAGGACCTGGGTATCAAGCCATGTGTGTCTTTTCTTCAGCTCTCCTGAGGAACCATTAATTTGAAATGTTCCCTTGTACTAGTTTCTCTAAATGGCCTCCATTTTGAAGATTTTTAAGTGACAGGTGAAAACATCAGCAAGAGAGACAGAAATGAAGGGAATGAGCTCCCAATTTAGCTGAAGCTTTTAAAAAGGAGTGTATTTTAAATACAAGTACAATACTGCATGAAATTATATACTGGCAGATTCACCATGTAACAGTCATTTTGTGTGATTTTTAAATGTAGAATTTAAAAGACACAATGCTCAAGTTGTTGAAGCAAAATAAGAAGCAGAAAACATAAATAAACTTCTGAGACTAGAACCATGTCCTATGAAGAAAGTGGTTTTTTTGTTTATCAACAACAACACAGACCGCTTCAGCTAAGGTAGGAAAGTCTGTTCTAGCAGAATCCATCCACAGATCATCCCCTGCTGGATGTTGGAAGAATTAGATTCTTCACCAAACCTGTTATCCTCCAGCACCATAGCAACTGACTTATATAAATGTGCTCATCATCACAACTGTAGGGTAGGATCTGTGGTAGTTAGTCTCTGGGCCTGTATCTGAGGGGTTGTGTTGACTGTGTTGCTTAAAGTGGGGAGACCCATTCTTAGGTGGGAGGGACCAGACCCTGGGCTTGGTTCCTGGGCAAACAAAACAAAACAAAACAAAACAAACAAGAACAGAAGACAAGATGGGCAGGAAGAGTCCTGCACCTTATTTCCTGACTGTGGACTCAGTGTGGCCAGTTCTCTTCCACCTTGCTTTCTCTGTCATTCTAGACTATACCCTAGAACTCTGAACCCAAATATGCCCTTTCTTCATAGGTTGCTTTTGTCATGTTATTTTATCAGAGTAACAGGAAAAGTAACAAAAAGGGGCCCTGGGGGCTCAGAAAGACCGAAACAACTGTAAAACAATTCACACAGATAACAAGTTATCAGCCATGACCCCTATCAGTCCAACTCCAAAATTTCTCTCCTGATCATTTATACTCTATTATCTAGTGATGCTAAGAAGTAAGGAACACAGTTGTAGCCCAGTGATTCTGCAACCCTATACTTAACAAGATTTTTCTTTAGGGAGTTTCAGGGCTGAGAATATAGCTCGGTGGAAGGGTGCTTGCTTAGCATGCACAAAGCCCTAGCTCCAACTCATATATATCAACTCCTAGTACACACACACACACACACACACACACACACACACACACACGAAATTTCTATCTTCCTCCTCTTCAGCAGCGTATCTCTTACTGGAAGAAGGGACTAGCAGAGAAAGTAAAGCATTTTTCCAAAGCACTTTGTTTACAAAGTATCCTACCTCATAACTTCATTATCAACCCCAGAGAAACCAAGAGGAAGCCATGGGCTGCTGCCTAGTCCCTCATCTGATCCAACTTACTCCATGGAGTCAATGATCTTTCTTGGCTCCACAGGGCATGGGTAGATGACCTCATCGATGTGGCTCAGGTTGCAGTTGGAAAAGGCAGTGGAGATGTGGATGAAGGCTTCCAGCTTTGGCATCTGGCTGGCCATTAGCAGGAGCTGCTGGGTGGCCGTGACGTTCAGCTGCACAGCTTCTCTGGGGAGGATGAAGTAGAAGGAGGCAGTAAAGACACCCAGCATACCTGGTGTACCACACTGTAAGTATACCTTCTCCAGTGACTACCATACCACACTGTGAGTGTACTATCAAGCTTTTTAACTGGTATATGTGCAACGACTATACCTACTTCAGTAATAGGTAGATGGTTGAGATACATCGTGAGACAAGGAGGAAAAGGATGGCCCATGGCTTCATAGTTCTGTGACTCATGAAATCATAAAATGCTCCTAGTGTGTGGGGTCCTTAGTCCTAGTTACTGAAGCACTGTAAGTACTGTGTCTAGCGGTTACATGATTCTAATCATTAAAACGGACAAAACCCATGGCCCTTTGAATTTACTAACTGGCTTCCATAAGTAGCCATTGAAAGAACAAAAACCAACAAATGAAGAATCTAACTCAAGAAGATGGAAAATAAGAATAACATGGTGGTAACTAAGTAATTATTTGAAATAACACTGTTAGTTGTTGTAAAGATCCAGGCCATCCATGAAGATTGATGACAAATTCTAAACTGTAGATGATACTGTAGAAAGCTATATAAACTCAATATACGCAGTAAGATGGCCAGAATTCACTCAAGGGACACATGCTTTATCCAGCACCAGGAAACCTACTACTCTAAGCTAACTCAAAAAGAGAAAAACTGTATCATCATGCACACATTACTGTTAAGTATGTGCACTCATGCATGTGTGCATCTGGATGTAAGTGCCTACAGAAGCCAGAGGCTTTGGATATCCTAAAACTAGATTTACAGGCAGTTGTGAGTCATATGATATGGGTGCGAGGAACCAAACTAGGGGTCCCTGCAAGAGCAGTATACAAGCTCAGCTTCTGTGCCATCTCTCCTTCCTTCCTTCCTTCTTTCCTTCCTTCCTTCCTTCCTTCCTCTCTTTCCCTCTTTCTCTCTTTCTCTCTTCTTTTCTTTTCTTTTCTTTTCTTTTCTTTTCTTTTCTTTCAGAACAAAATGAAATGAAATTTTATATTCATTTCCCACATAAAGAAACTTACTGATGAAGTGATAAAAGATCACACATTTCAAGTTCTATCCAAAGCCATAACTAATGGGGAACAGCTAGGAATACTGCATTTCAGGGTAACAAAGATGCCTTCAGATTTTGCCAGTTAGCCCCTGATGTTACTATAAGGAACTACCCCATGATTAGAGAAAAACCAGTTAATAAATGGATGCAAAGCACTGAAAGCCCAGTCACAAAACCCGCTGTAATATTATAAAATGATATATTTTGAAGATAAACAAAAGAAGCTAAAATAATTTGAATGCAGATAATCCATTCAGTAAAACATCTACTAAAAATTATGGCAAAATACTAAAGTAGTATTCTACTACATCCAAATGAAAAGTAGAGAATACAGTGTCCTGAAAGCACACATGCTTGAGCATCTGTACTTAAAGAAATCATTAGTGGATACATAAAACCTCTTTAATTTCATTGGTAAAGTAAAATGGAATAAGTGGATATTGAATGGGAAGGAATGGTGCTTCCAAAATGTTAAATTTTTCTAAATGAATCTATATGAAGGTAACTTGGAAAAATTATACTAGATTTAAATAAGTAGCACCACATCAGAATAATTAAGGTATTTCTGCTTTAAAAGGTTCCTTTGAATACTAATGCCCTAATCAAAATTAGCTCTTAAAATTGTGTGATATTATCTGAGAGCGCTTGATCCATGGAAGAAACAGCTTTAGTAAGTTAGGACAAGAATTTTGTCTCAAATAGATTGAAAAAAAAAAAAAACCAAATCCTGTGATAAGCATTGTTTGAGAACTAACCATGTGTTAGGAAAAAAACCATCTACTGTCTATGTAAGCAGCTCACTATGTAGATTTTCCCTAACTATGCATGTTCATAGTTAAATGAGCTGGGTGTAGAAGCACACACCTTTAGTGCCAGTACTCAGGAGGAAGAGGCGGGTAGATCTCTAAATCCCAGGCCCGTCTATTCTATGTAGTGAGTTCAAGGACAGCTAGGGCTCTGTAGAGAGACCCTGTCTCCAAATAAGTGAATAAATAATAAATAAATGAATGAACTAATAAAAATGCTTCAAATGTATCAAAGATCTAAATATAAAAGGAAGATTACAACAATAATTCAAGAAACTGAATATATCCAACTGAGCAGAAAGACAAAGGTAACCTGAAATATGCTGAGCACTATAAAAGATAAAGTTAATATGTGGACACTTCCAGGTAATCTTGAAATCTCACACACACACACACACACACACACACAATCAGTTCAAAATAAAAAAGCAAGATGAATAGGCATTTCACAAAAGAAATTATCAATAAGTATTTAAACACGCCAACCTTTCAAATCATCAAAGAAATAAAGAAAAATGTGCAATACCACGTCTGCTGTCATTTCCAGCAGTTTGGACAGGGCACAGAATGCTCCCAGCCGGACACTTTGCTTTCTTTGAAGTTATGTCTGCATAACTGTGGAAGCAGGCAGAAAAGTGAGTGTGAACGCAACCATAGTAGACTGTCACCTCTGCACGCTGGGATATGGAGACTTCCTGAAGGTTCTTTGTATGTTTCTTTTTAAACTTTTCTTTTCTTTAAAGATTTATTTATTTATTTATTTATTTATTTATTATATATAAGTACACTGTAGCTGTCTTCAGACAAACCAGAAGAGGGCATCAGATCTCATTACAGATGGTTGTGAGCCATTACATGTGGTTGATGGGATTTGAACTCAGGTCCTCTGGAAGAACAGTCAGTGCTCTTAACCACTGAGCCAACTCTCCAGCCTTCTTTTTAAACTTTTCACTGGAGTATGTTTTGTGGGGTTTATTTCCTTTTCTAATTCTTATTTTTACAGATTCCATGAATTCTTACACACACACACACACACACACACACACACACACACACACACACGGGGGAGGAGATGAGAGAGAGAGATGAGAAAGAGACACACACAGAGAAAGAGAGACACAGACAGACAAAGACAGAAGAGAGACACACAGAGAGAGGCAGAGAGTGAAAGACAGACAGACAGACAGACAGACACACACACAGAGAGAGAGAGAGAGAGAGAGAGAGAGCTCTAAGCTACAAGAGGATGGAGTTTACCTCAGATGCGCATCGAAGCGCACTGTGGCCGCACAGTGGAAGATAATATTGGTGCAGGACAGAAGTTCTTGCATGTCTTCCTTGCTGATGGCGAAGTCACGCTGGTTGAGGTCTGCAGAGATGGGTCTGATTTTCTCATGCACATTTGGACAGACTTCTTTGACTTTCTCAAACAGCTGAAACAGAAATCCACATGCCAAGTGCTTTGTTAATGCCATAAAGTCCGACTTTGCATAAGTGCCTTTTATTTTAGCACTTAAAACCTGGTTTACAGAAATACAAGAATTTTCTGTGAAGGTTATTTCCATTTTATTTCACATATTTGGTGTAACTTGGTTCCTAACTCTGGGAACATCTGAAGAAGCCATGTCTATATCAGTTGGGTGCATATTTTGAACTTTGCCTTGGACATGAAAGGGTGAAGGTCTCCTCTGTGCTGGACAATGTCCAGCTGCATCAGCTCCTGCCTTCAGGTTCCTGTCCTGACTTCCTTCAACGATGGACTATGATCTGGAAGTGTAAGCCAAATAAGCCCATTTTCCTCCCAACTTGCTTTTTGGTCATGGTGTTTGGTCCAGCCTATTTTGATAAGATGGAATTTTCATACTGCATCCATGGAGATAAATGTCTGGAACTGTTGGGAGTAGAAAAGATCAGTCTTTGATTTTTAAACATAAAGCAATATCAGAGAAGGTCTCGTTTGTAACCATACTCTGAAGACTGTATGCTCCTTGATTTATAGTAGCAGGCTCTTTGGTTGAGAAATAAAACATTAAATCTGGGTTTTGGATATGGCCAAAGTGCTTGGCAAGGAGTGCTTCCCTTTCATGCATAAGACCCTGTGTTTGACACTCCCAGCATTGCGTAAAAACAGGCATGGTGATATGCACGTTGGTGATCTCAGCTCTAAAGTTCTAAGTTCAAGGTCATCTTTTCTACTTAGCCAGTTTGAGGCCAAGTTGTACTGCATGAAACCCTATCTCAAAGCAAAACAAAACAAAACACCCAAAACCAAAACCAAAACCACAAAAAATTCAGGTAGTCAAATAAATCATATTGCATTTGCATCAGGGAAGAGCATATTTAAAGACATCCTTGATGCTGGGTGAAGATGACTAAGGAAAGGACTCAATCCCACAGGCAGCCAGCAAGTGCCTGAACCTGAGCTTCCATTTTCTTCATGGTAGGGCTGGGCCATCAATAGGTGTCATTTCAGTTCTGGAAACAATTAGGAAGTTAGGCTGTCCTCAATGCTTTGTTTTGGCATCTGGGGTGGGTAAGGTTGGTTAAATGTCCTGGATTTATTCTGGCTCTTGGAGACAGATCTTTAACAGTTTTAATCTTAATCACAAATATGCTTTTACAGTCGAGTGTTTCCCAATGATAATTCTTTTAGCTGAACAACAAATGTATGAGTTAGTGTGAAATGTTTGCAATTTCTGCCTTTTGGTAACTGAGTTTGTATGAGCCTCTTTGAATCTTTTTGGTATAATTTTCCTTCACTGTTAACCTGTTTGTTGTTCTTGGAGACACTATGACTTTGGAAAGGAGCATAAGTTGGGTGGAGGGCAGACACATTACCCTATGCAGCACTTTTGAAAGAGTTCACAACCAGAATGTGGACACTTCAATGAAGGGGTGACCCCATGCCTCATTTGGAAGGGCATCTACAAGGAGGTTTGGCTTTATTATCTGGCCATCACTGGATTTAATCTTCTTTTTATGAGAGACTTTGATCTCTATTGCTTCTATTGAATCCCTCTCTTCAAACAGAACTATATTATCTAGTCCTAGTAATACACCAGTACTTGTTTAGTTGGTACTTTAATTCTGAGAGGGAAAATGGTGATGTCTTTTAAGTTAAAGGGCAGGCTGTGGACCTTCCAGAGCTCTACAGTGAAAGAAAGACTCTAAGGAGTTTTCAGGTGTGGAGCTGAAGTACCAGGGATATTGTGTGTTAGGTCCAGTCCAGTTGTGATTAAGTTTATATAAATCATACTGAAGAACTTATGAATCCAAAATATAGTCAAATGCATACACACAGACACATGCACACACACACACACACACACACACACACACACACCCCATAAAGCATCAGGCTCTTCCTCTTTGCTAGCTTTCCCATGGGCTGCAAAGGGTCAATCTGGACAGTTTTAACTGCCTCAGTGAGGACCATTGCTATTACACCACACAGCAATGTGCTGTGATCGTGTGTGTGGTTTGGACTGCCTGGAAAGTGTAGAAAGTTCCAAATCGACAGCTCTGATTGAATCATGGGCGCCTGTGCTTAGTACCAGCATCTGAGGACTGTGATCAGTGACACACCACGGGTGTGTATCAGAAGAGTGCATATTCTGCAAAGACATCAGACCTATCATCATGTGGAGCTTGGCTAAATCTCCATCCTGTACTTTATTCTCCATGTCACTAGAGCAAGGTTTAAAGTTCTCTGGGCCTTTCTCTTTCTCTTTCTCTTTCTCTTTCTCTTTCTCTTTCTCTTTCTCTTTCTCTTTCTCTTTCTCTTTCTCTTTCTCTTTCTCTTTCTCTTTCTCTCTCTTACTCTTTCTCTTTCTCTTTCTCTTTCTCTTTCTCTCTCTCTCTTTCTCTCTCTTTCTCTCTCTTTCTCTCTCTTTCTCTCTTTCTCTTTCTCGTTCTCGTTCTCGTTCTCTTTCTCTTTCTTTTTCTTTTGCACATTTACTTGGGATGCCAATCATCCCGTAACTTTAGAGGATTAGAGATTCACTATAAAAGACTATTCTTGAGAACAATCTTGCATTTTTCAGAACTTTTTATAAGCACCTATGATCAGTACTAATGGTGGCACATATTAATCATCTTTATCCCCACAAGATAGGTTCCATAGTGTGAATCCACTATGTGTAGATTTGAGAATCCACGTGTGGGTAGGAAAGAGTTAGCCTAGAGGATGGAGACCAAACATAGATTGTTTCTATGTTCTAACAGGTCCATGCTGAAGAGAAAGGTGTTGACCGACAGGTGGACAGGGCTTCAGCACTTTGGCTTTTAAAGTTTTGTCACCAAGGAAGCAGCTCTGAGAGGATGTGAGAGTGCCTTGGTTCTCAGAAGAGCTGCCTTTCAGCTTTGCTGTGTCACCTCCTTGGCACAGATCACACAGCCTGGGGGAGAGGACAGTTTTCTGGGATTAATTTCTCATCTGTGACATAGAATGAACACATCACAAGGATTTCTAAGATTAAATATGATAATGAAGGTCTGTGCTTGGCACAGCACCTGTCACTTAATGGGTCCTTAAAAATGAGCACCTGTCACTTAATGGGTCCTTAAAAATGAGCACCTGTTACTTAATGGGTCCTTAAAAATGAGCACCTGTCACTTAATGGGTCCTTAAAATGGGACTGTTATTCTTTATTTCCCAAAGCTGCAAAACAGGGAGTGCCCCCTCGTCCTCTCCCTCTCCTGCCCTCCTTCCCCTCTCCTCCTCTCTTCCTTCTACTCCCCTCCTCTCCTCTCTTCTCCTCTTTCTCTCCCTCCTCCCCTTCTCCCTCTTTTCTTCCTCTTTCCTCTGCTTTTCTGCTCCCTCTCCTCCCTTTCTCTCCCCTCCCCTCTCCTCCCCTCCCCTCCTCTCCATATCACCCCTCACTGTGTTGAACAAGCTCTCTCTGATCTTAGTAGCTGTCAAATTGGCATAGTGTCTTAAATCAAGTTGTGCTGTGAAAGCTGAGGTCATGGCTGTGAGCCCTGCTTGCCTGATCATCCTCTGTATTCCAAAGTTCATTCACCTCAGGGACAACTAACAACTTATTGAATATTTTCTGTTTTTCCATGGAAGTTTATATAGTGTCCAATGTAACATGCCAAATGACAGGTTTAGCTTATTAAAATGCAGCATAATTGTGTGTGTGGGTCCATGCCTTTTATCCTAGCAATTGGGAGGCAGAGACAGGAAGATCTCTGAGAGTTCAAAGACAGCTTAGTCTATATAGCAAGTTGCAGACAAGGTAGAGCTGCATAGTGAGATTCTGTCTTAAAAATAAATAAATAAATAAACAAACAAATAAATAAATAAATAAAGGGAAAGATTTAAGAATTAGGAGCTATAAGTAAAAAGATGAGTATTTTCTGGTCCTCTGTGCCCAGTAGATTAAAAATTCTTTGGAAATTGCCTCTCTCTGAGATCAGGGAAACAGGAAGAGGGAGGCAGCAGCTACATATTCCACAGAAGGAGAAGGAAGCAATCTATGAGTTTTGATGGACAGAACATATGTCCTCTCTTCCATGATCCTAGGCACATCTAGATAACCAGAAGCAAACTGTGTTCCTCATGTGTGCATTGCTCACAGAGGCCAGAAGAGGGCGCTGAATCCCATGGAACGGGAGCTATGGATGGTTGTGAGTCACTACATAGGTGCTGGGAACTGAACGTGAATCCTCTGAGAGATCAGCAAGTGCTCATAACCACAGAGCCGTCTCTCTAGCCCTTGTTTTATGCTTTCTTAAGACTTGGTGAGAATAAAGCCCTTTCAAGAGTGACAAGTGCTCTATATCTCCTCAAATGGATCTGCCCCCACCAAATGGATTGCCCAAACCCTATATTTTGTCTGTAATTTGAGATCAAAGGCCTCTCTCTCTCTCTCTCTCTCTCTCTCTCTCTCTCTCTTCTTCTTCTTCTTCTTCTTCTTCTTCTTCTTCTTCTTCTTCTTCTTCTTCTTCTTCTTCTTCTTCTTCTTCTTCTTCTTCTTCTTCTTCTTCTTCTTCTTCCCCCCCCCCCCAAGGCCTTTTCATCAGTACTCTTCACTTCCCTCCTGGGAGAGCTAGGATAACCTCCACATCTAGCCCCAGTGCTGGTAATAGATATTCAACCTGTGTCTATTGAATGAAGAAGTTCAAGGAATTCCAGCATTTTAGGTTTGGGATCTTATTTATTAAAAACAAAACAAAAAACAAAAACAAAACTCTCATTTCTTCTTGTACTTCCTCTTCATCCCTCCCCTTCCCATGTCTTTCACTTGGGACAAACTGACAGATACTATGCACTTTCCTTTCTCCTTTCAGGGTCACAGAACACCTAACCCTAAATATGTACACATCTACTGGCCCCCACCTTCTGCTGCAGATCCAAGAATGCATTGCCAAAGACAAGGAGAAAGGGATCTTCCTCAACCACCACAGCAGTGGAGCGGGCAAGGAAGAACCTTCCAGAAGGTGGAGCAATTGGCCACAAAAAGTGATGGTAAAGAGGCCTCTTTCCAGAGAGTCCAGTCAGAGACCAGGTAAGGGACTTATTTCTTACTCCACTATATTACCTTCTCAAGGAGACTTCTCAGTTCCTACCAAGTACATTTCTTAGTAGATATATCCCAGTCATCTTGCTTGGCATTTAAAATGACTTTCTTTGTTTAATTTTCTTATTTCTTAAATGGTTTACCCCATCTCTGACCTACTGATGTATATGAAATTTGAGTTGTAAGAGCTCCCTAGCATCCCATGGACTCTGATTCAAGAATGGCACAGACATTAGGGCAGAGAGGAATTTTGTGACCTAAAGTGAAGACAGTGGAGGTTTCCTTACTGTCAGCCATGTGTGAATTTCTCAGCCATGGGAGATGTATCCCAGCAGCAGTCTTGCAGAGTTGGCACTGCATGGACACTTACTCCTGCCCACACCAGAAGTTTTCCTGTAGAATCAGTCCCAGCTTGGTTCCCATTGCTAGTGTCATCCGTGGAGACATCAATGGCTTGGGGTAAAAGATGGCAACCCTTCTATCAATCACCTTGGATCCCAAGTGGCTGGGTGTGTTGGCTCTCCTATCAGCTGGCTTTCAGGGACAATGGAGGCTGTCTATTTCAGCACATGTTTGCAATTCATATAAGCCAGAGAGCAACAGCTAGCTAAGTACACATTCGAAGGAAAATGGATACATCAAAGATCCGTGAAATCTGGGAGATTAATGATCCTGGCATGGTGGTACAAGCCTGGAATTCTAGCTCTTGGGAGGTAGGGTAGGAAGATAGAATCTGAGGCCATTCTAAGCCACAGAGCAAGACCCCATCTCAAGCACAGCAATAACTAAAAAGCCACCTATTCATCTTTATGTTTTGTCTCTTACAAAAGCCATGACCAACTGATAAATGAGTGAGTGTGGGAATGTGTATGTGTGTGTGTGTGTGTGTGTGTGTGTGTGTGTGTGTGTGTGTGTTTGATGTAAGTGTGAAACTGGTTCTGGTAATCCACAGTCTAGCTTTAGGGAAAATAAACAAAAGAGCTTCTCTGGGTGAAAGAACTGAGGTCATTGATAATATCTTTATATTATGCAACACAGTATTTTATGCATTGATATTTCATCTAATCCTCACAAATCCCTGTGAAATTGCTTTTGTTAACTGATCCATTGTATAGATAAACAAGATGTAGGTGGGTTAGGCAATATGGCAAGTTCTCCATGCTGGGCTGTTTCTCTGGGCTGGGAAGGAATGAATAGGACCAAGTCTGAAGCTTTCTCTACTATCTGATGCTCTTCACCTTGCAAATCCAAGAGCTAAGCCTAGTAGTGACTTGTTACTGAATACTTAAGCTTCTAGAACCATCAACCATCCAGACAATGGCTGTGAGACAAGAAGAAATTAAAAGGGATACCACCAGAACTGTATTTGTGACACCAAGCGAGTACTAAGATTGGGCAATGGTGTTCAGAGCTGTTCCATGCCATCAACGTCAAAGGTCACTAGTGAACCACTTCTGCCAGTCGGGCCTTACCTCAAATTTCACAATGGAGAACAAGTGCCCGAAACAGAACAGTGGGAATATTTCAGATTCAAAGATGATTACAAAGAGTACAAAGTTGATTTCTTTTCCTCCCCTAGATATAATGTAAGCACCTCTGCTCTATCTGGGGAAAACACCTCAGGTTTCACTATTGTGTCTTTTTCTGTTCCCTGTATGCTCTGGTACAAGAGTGGGAGTTTGTATTCATTTCTTCTATAGTTGCTGTGATCAAATACCCCAAAAAGATCAACTTGAGGGTGAAGAGGTTTACTTTACCTCACAGTTCAAAGTACAGTCCATCCTAGCCAGAAAGTCAAGGCTGCAGGGGCTAGCTTGAAGGAACTGGTCATATTGTATCCACAAATGGGGAAGAGAGCTATAAATCCTTGGGCTAGTCCAAGATCCCAACCAGCAAATGGTGCCACTCATTATGGGGAGGTCTTCCTGCCTCAAATACCCTAATTAAAATAATCCCCCACAGGCATATCTCAGTGACCTACATGCCTGCTCACAGGTTCCCGGAGGCTTGTCTCCCGGAGAGTCTAGATCCTGATACTTAACACAAACCATCACAGATCTGTAAGGAGACATGTACCAAGTCACTTGGCCTCAAAGCATTGCTCACCATACACAGCACTCCCCACAAGACATACCTTACTGTTGAGGATCTGGAAAACCCTCTCCTGCAGCGTCTGTCCAGACTTGGGTCTCACGAGGATGTAAATGACTTTTAAGTGGGGGCTGGTACGGAATAACTTCTCCATGAGCACCTTGCCCAGGAAGCCTGTGGCTCCTGTGATGAGGATAGACTTGTTGCTGTAGAAAGCTGCGATCATGGACATGATTCCTCCGTTCCTGTATGGTTCTGGGAAGAGAATCCTGAAAAGAGAAAAACAAGCTAAGATCTCAGAAGTTTTAAAATTTATGGTCACTTACAATATGTCCAGGGCTTTACAAAGTTCTGGACAGAGAACAAATATGAGAACCACAGACTTCTGGGGAGCAAGACTAGCCCCAGTCAGTGTTTCTGAACCAGCTCTGCATACTAGGATTTGTACTGGGAACCCTAGGTAAAGAAAGGGTGTGACGCAGTCTCGGTCTAATGGAAGACACAGACATAGAGAGACCTTTAACTATAATGTGGTGAGTGAAAAACAGACTGGGGTTGGGGAATAGCATACACTGGAGACTGACATGTGGCCATGTCCATAGTGGTAGTGTCAAACATGGTGACTTCAAGTTGAAGGCAGACAAGGGCAGGAATAAAGGTGGTTTAGGCAGGGAAACATGAGAACAACCTTGTAAAATTAGAAACCAGGGATTACACCACTATCAGATGTTTAGAAATTATGATGTAATTAGTCTTCAACTTCAGATTTATTTAGCAACTATGTTGGGTAGACAGCATAGTTCCAGCTGTTATTCCTGCTCTTTGGGGTCTTCCTTGGGCTGAAAATGGGTGGCTGTCGTTTTCTGCATGTCACTCTGGGGGTTCAGCCATTGTACACAACAAAGGCAGAGCAGGTTGACAAGGGAATCTTGAAACCACTGGCTTTGGGGCACCTAGAAAGAGCAACAGGCACAGCAGCTGCCCAGGTCCATTTGGGGTTGCTGTTTGCAGGAACATAGAGAAGAGCTGACAAGCTCGCTGAGGACAGGGATGGCCCAGGTCGCTCTGGCTGCTGATGTGAACACTCCTTTGTGGGCTGTAAAAGAGCAATTACATGTTCAATCCTAAGAGGAAGGCTGACTGACAGCAGCCCAAAGAGGCAGGAAGACTCTCCCCTCTGGCAGCTCAGGACAGCTCTGCTTTCTGTTGCTAAGATCAATTTCAGGAAGGCTGTTTCTATTTTCTAGTGTCTGTCCCAGTCTCTCTTCTCCAGAGATCTGAGGTTTTCATTGTGGAAGTCTTTTAGCCCCTAGATCATGTATTTTCTTTGAGGCTGTTGTGATGAAAGTGCCCATGATTATCTTTCTGGTTTATTGTTGGTGTATAGAATGGTGTTTACAAGTTGATTTTGTATCCTGCTGCTTCGGTAAACATAGATCATTCTTAAAACTTTTCTGGTGGAATTTTGGGGATCTCTTATCTATTAGATCATATCATCTGAAAATAGGGATCATTTTATTTCTTCTTCCCTCTGTATATCTCTTTAGTTTCTTTCTCTTGTCTTATTGCCCCAGCTAGTATTCCAAGAACAATAATGAAAAGGAGCGGGGAGAGTTTACAGCCTCGTCTTGTTAATGATTTTAACAGGATTGTTTCAAGTTTTTCTCCATCTGCTGATGATGCTGGGTGTGAATTTGTTATATATAACCTCTATTATGGACTTTGTTTCCTGTCCCCTTAGTCTCTTCAGAAATTTTATTATGAAGGTATGTGGATTTTGTCAAAGGCCCCCCCCCTTTGCCTGAGATGATCATGTGGTTTCTTATATTTATTGGCTTGTATATACTGAATGTTTCCTGTTTTCTCATTGATTTTTTTTTTTTTTTTTTGGTTTTTTGAGACAGGGTTTCTCTGTGTAGCCCTGGCTGTCCTGGAGCTCACTTTGTAGACCAGGCTGGCCTCGAACTCAGAAATCCGCCTGCCTCTGCCTCTGCCTCCTGAGTGCTGGGATTAAAGGCATGTGCCACCACGCCCGGCTTCATTGATCTTTTTTTTTTGTTTGTTTTTTTCCAGACAGGGTTTCTCTGTATAGCCCTGGCTCTCCTGGAACTCACTTTGTAGACCAGGCTGGCCTCGAACTCAGAAATCTGCCTGCCTCTGCTTCCCGAGTGCTGAAAACCAAGTCTAACAAGTGAAAGAAAAAAAGATTGGCTTTGAATTCACTATTTTAATATAGTTTTTAAAAGTTTGTTTTGTGTGTGTGTGTGTGTGTGTGTGTGTGTGTCTGTGTGTGTCTGTGTGTGTACCATGTATGTACCAGGTGTCCTCAGGGGACAGAAAGAACATTGGGTCTGCTGGAACTACAGTTACAGACAGTTGTGCTGGGAATTGAACCCAAGTCCTCTAGAAGAGCAGCAGTGCTCTTAACCACAGAGCCACCTCCTCCAACCCCATTTCAATAAGTTGGTTAAATGTATGACCCGAGTATCTACTTATGTGAATAAGTATGTAAGTTTGTCTGTTGAGGAATGACCACAATGCAGGGCATCAGAGTTTCTAATAGGAAGTCAAACATGGCATCTGGAAAGCCAAGCACATGTAAATCTCGTGTTTCTCTTTCCTCTTGGAGATTTGTAAATGGAAACACATTACAAAGGAAAAGTTGATCTGTTAGCCCAATGAGCATGGAAACGTAGCTGAGTAAATAGTAAGCCAACATAAGTTCTACATTTTGCTTAGAATGAAATATCTCTCATAGCCAGGCAACTTTCCATTCATATTCCAAGCTTTTGGTCATCAAGCAAAATGATCAAAAAGTTCTGCCCCGGGAAGACACTGAAAGGGCTGCAGTACAGGTCTGTGTCCACTGTGGGGCAGTGCCTGCATTCTGAAGCATCTGTAAACCAGACTCAAACTCCCATGATGCCATGCGTGTCTGCTGTGAAGAGGGAAAGCAGTGCAGTGGGAATAGCATCATGGGAATTTGAGCCACTTTTTAGTGGAACTTGTTTATGTCTGCATGGTCCGCGCAAACCTATTCACATCTCAATGTAAACACACACTAGCTTAATGTTAGAAACCATGCACTGCATAATCCTAGTTCCGGGTCCTATTAGATCAAGCAACGCTCAGATATGAGTGTTCTGAGTGTGTTAAGATAGTGGTCCAGATTTACTCTATTCTACTGAGAGACCGAAAGCCATTTCTTAAAGGAATGGTGTCCTAAATCTCCGTCTGTTTCTCTCTCTCTCTTCTTCTTCCTCCCCTCAGCCCCCAACCCTGTGGTGTGCATGTGAGTGTACACATATATGTGCAAGCCAGAGGACCACCTTGGATGTTATTACTCAGGAGTCATCCAACTTGGATTTTATTTCTATTTCTTATTTATTTATTTATTTATTTACAGCATCTTTCCATAGCTTGGAACTTGCCAAGTAGACTATGCTTTCTGGCCATCAAACCAGTCTTCCTTGCAAAAGATCACACCTTCTAGGCCTCCTTGGGGGAAGCTAGAAAAAAGGGACTAACAGGACAAATTCTTGGTAGTGTATTGAGGCCTCAAGCAAAATCAGATTTCTCAGAGTCTTACAGTTCAAGGAATTGGTTGAAGAGCTTCAATAATCTGTTTTATGAGTATAGCTAGATTTTTGTTCAGTTGTCTTAAACCTTTTCTGCTTATGTAGCTCAAGTAAAGTTTAGATCCCATCCTAAGTTACCTGTAAGGGCGCCGTGCAGTGGGTGTCTTCCCTAAGAAGGGTAAGGGCAGGTGCTGCTTTTCTAGAGGACCTGAGTTTAGTTCCCAGCACCCACACTGAGCAGTTCAAAACTGTTTATATTGCTAGCTCCAGATCTAATACCTTCCTTTGCCCCCTACAAGCAGCTATACACATGTGGCAGACATTCATAGAAATGTGTACAGGTGCATATTAATAAAGATGAAAATAAACCTTTTTTTTTTTTAAATACCATCACAGGTAGTGGCACACAGCTTAATCCCAGCATTTGCAGGAGGCAAAGGCAGGCAGACCTCTGTAAGTTTGAGACCAGCCTGGTCTACAGAGCAAGTTCCAGGATATCCAGGGCTACATAGAGAAACTCTGTCTCAAAAAAAACCCCAAAAAACAAAAAACAAACAAATTCTTGCTTGATGGCTTCATACATACATTTATTTTATGTGCATGTATGCGTGTGCCTGACTGTGAATATATGCACCATTTGTGTGCAGTACTCACAAAGGTCAAAGAGGCATCAGATCATCTGGCCCTAGACTTAGGTGGTTGTGAGTTTCTGTGGGTTGCTGGGATCTGAATCTGGGTTCTCTGCCAGAGCCTTAAGAACTCTCTTAATTGTTGAGCCATATCTCTAGCTCCAGGGAGAAAATTTTATCATATGATTGGGAACTGTTTCAATTCTTTTCATTTCTTTTCTTTTCTAGGAGAATTGTTTGTTATGGAAATATATTTTATTTTTAGACTGTCTTTGCTTAAGTCATAAAATAAATTGAAGTGGGGCATAGACACTGAGAAGATTTTTTTCTGGGAACTGGAAAACCTGATGTGCTAACTGGTCATCAACCAAATCTCCAATCCTGACATGAAGACCCTAGTGTCCCTGCTGTTAGATAATATTCTTTCCACCATGAAGAATGGTTTTAATAGTCAAATACAGAAATAATCAAGAGAATCAAATAAACAGATAGAAAGGATCATTTCAAGTGGTCTAAGTAAGAAAGAACAGTCTCTTTCTCATTCTGAATTCTGCTTGTTGGAGCTGCTATGACTGCCTTGATTTTGAATCAAACACTGTCTAGTAAAGTACTTGGAAGAGATAAAGACTAAAATAATTAGTATGCCACATTAGTATGTGACTGTGTATGTGTGTGTACATGTGGATGTGTGGTGCCATCTGTCCATGTGTATGTGCCTGTGTGTGTATGTGTACATATGTGTGGTACCTTCTGTCTGTGTATATGTGTCTGTGTGTGTGTATGCACATATGTGTGGTGCCTTCTGTCTGTGCCTGTGTCTGTGTGTGCATATATGTGTGGTGTCTACTGTCTCTATGTGTCTCTTTGCGTGTGTGCATATATGTGTGATGCCTTCTATCTATTTTTACGTGCCTATGTTTATGTTCCTGTGTGTATGTGTATGCATGTGTGGTACTTCTGTCTGTGCTTATATGCCTATGTGTGTATGCCTGTATGTGTTCACACATATGTATAGTGCCTTCTGTCTATGTTTCTGTGCCTGTGTGTATGTGCCTGTGTGTACGTGTGTTTGTGTGTGTGTATAACTATTCCTGTGTGCCTGTATGTGCATGCGTGCATGTGCATATGTGTGTGTGGTGCCTTCAGAGGCCAGAGGGGTATATTAAGTCCCCTGGTCCATACATCTGTTTCTCAGCCTTCAGTCAGCTATTGGTAGGTGTGAAATCTCATAGCAAAACATGATTAACAGGATATTGATTTAGGTTTCTAAACTCCGTCTACCAAAAATATTATTGATTTATGGAATGACACTGGAAAATTGCCATAACCATCACTGTACTCAAAGGTCTTAGTGGTTTTGCCACAGGTTTGTAGGTTGTCAGAATTGGTTAGTGATGATTATTAGATACAAATTTAACAACTATGTCTATCCCAGAGCAGAGACACTGCATTAGTGACTTTATGTCATGACCGAGATTCCAGGACCTTGGTCATTGCTACATGCTAACAACCGTTCTTGATCTACACAGGAAATTGAATACTACTTGGTGAATGAGAAGTCTGTCTTTCTTAACACAAACACCCTCTGCTAACGAACTGACAATCTCCAGGAAACAGTTTAAATACAAGCACACTATTTGGAAATATACAGGTCTTGAGAAAGAACTGAATTCTGACTGCTAATGCTAGTAATGCTAATAAATGCTCGTAATTTTCCTTTCAAAATTGCCTCCAGGAGACCTCATTCCTTGTCAAAAAAGAGCAAGCCACAGTAACATGCATTCTTCTCCTCAAAGGCGCAGTGCGCTCTGTTGAGAAAATCAGTGGGGGGCTTCAGGTGTTTGTCTTTGAGAAAAGGCACTTACAGATGGGGGAAATTTCTTCCCATTTGTATTAAGCTGCAGCGGTGGCTTTAGAGCAAGAGAAGGAAAGTACATGTCTCATACAATGAAGTAGATCAGTGAGAAGGGAGCCTGTCAGAGCTACTGGGGAACCGTCCGGAGCCTAATGGCTTAACTTTAACAAAGGGTAAAATGGAGCTATTTTTCCCTCTTCAGTATGTTATCTGAGTGCCTATTAACTCTATTTTAACTGTCTTTTATAATGGCAATTAGGAAAAACTCTGTGGTCACACTTTGCAGTAAGTGGAATTGTAAATGCACCTTTCTAGATGGGTACATGATGGGGTAGGGTGTTTTTCTTACTGAATATTAAGGCCACTGTTGTACCGCATCTGCCACCCAAGGCCTTATTTCTGGGTTTATAGCTGATGCTATTTACCTGTAACCTTGTTTTATACCTAGAGCAAGGGCCTATGTTTACTTATTGATTTAAAAAATAAGTAATTTGTTTTCTTTTTTTATTTCTATTACCCAATCCCAAGTGATTTTTGAAGTATGGGGCTAAAATGCCTACTTGTCTTCTAAGGTTTGCCTCCCCCAGGGAAGAGCCCACATATCCTGAGGGAGAATAGCAAGTGTTACCATTTATATGTCATATATGTATAATGATTTGAGACATAGTCTCTCTCTCTCTCTCTCTCTCTCTCTGTTCCCCCCAATTTACTAACTGTGTCTCTCCCAGAGTAAATATGTGTGTGTGTGTGTGTATACAGTGTTGACCATGTCAGATTCTCTCTCCCTCCCACCCTCTTTCCCTCCTTTATCTTCTCTCTCTCTCCCTCTCTCCCTCCTTCCTTTGTTCCTTCCTCCCCTCCCTCCCTTTTCCCTTCTTCCCCTCTCTCCCTCCTTCCTCATTACCTCTCCCTCCCTCCCTTCCCTCTGCATTTAAGATACACCATGGTCCAAGTGTTGAAGGAGTCAACAGACACAACAATGACAAAATACTGAACAGCTCAGGGTAAGGCCCTTTGCATTGTGGGAGAGTTCTAATTATGAAGCATCCTGAAGCAATCTAACTGGTCCTTCAGAAGCAGCATAGGATACCTGGAGTTTCTGCTGGCTTGGACAGTTCCTAGACACCAAGTGAACTGGATGTGCAATTTCAGTTCCTTGCAAGAATTAAATAGTGTTTGGCTTATAACGAGTACATAAGCCCAACTCTGGCATCGCAGAAAACAAACAGGATTGATGCTTGTATAATCTAAGCATTCTCCATGCACATACACTTAACTAGAGCTCATGTGTGCCAGACATGTGCCCTACCACTAAACTATATTGTGGCCTTCTTTTTATTATTCTTTGAGATCACTCAAGGCTGGACTTGGTCACTATGTCTTTCTGCCTCAGTCTCTTAAGAACTTGGGATTATGGATGTGTACTACCAAGCTCAGCTCATCTGCCCCTCTTTGATCCAAAGTCAGAGACTATCCTGAAAACATATGTAAAACTGGGTCCATTCCACATACGTGTACAGACTATGCTCCTCTCAACTGAGCTCATACTATTGAGGGGAACAACTGAGAGACTGAATAAACAATTGGGGAAAATTTAACAAAATGGAACTTTGATCTACAACCTGCAGCAACTCACCTGAGAAGCCATCCCAGAAAGCTATGCTGCTAAGACAGCAGGAAGCCATGGGACTCCTATCAATGACGATAACTCAGGAAGATAAATAATAAATAATACTTGCTACCAATTAGTAACTGACAACTCTCCTAGTATCTGCTGTCACTTCCGCTTAGTCAGGAACCACAGAAGGCCAACAGTGGCCCCTGCCCAGCACCCTTATTGCCTTGCTTAACCCCCAGGGCCACTGCAGAGTGCACCTCCCCAGAACAACAGGAGGGCTTTCTTTCTTACTGTTGCACCTCTCTGCAGCCTGCTTAGAGTCTGCTGAAAAGGCATCAAAGCTGAAATTCACTGTGCACACACTCTCAGGATGCAGAGGACTCACATGAACATACTCACTGAATTAGAAAAGGTAAAGTTCCCCGCTTGACGCTGCTCAGAGGTCAGGAAGAGCTACTAGCACACCGACTTTAAGAACACAAGGTTTAGCCAGGCGTGGTGGCGCACGCCTTTAATCCCAGCACTCAGGAGGCAGAGGCAGGCGGATCTCTGAGTTCAAGGCCAGCCTGGTCTACAAAGTGAGTTCCAGGACAGCCAGGGCTAAACAGAGAAACCCTGTCTCGAAAAACAAAAACAACAAACAAACAAACACCCAAACAAAACAAACAAACAAACAAAAAACCCCAAAACACAAGGTTTCTGTTTTGGGGTTACCTGGGCTGCTGCTGTTACTGAGCCATTCAGTTTCAGTGAAAGGCCTCACACCCACAGTAACTTCCCTTCTTGTTTCTCCCAAATTCCGGAGTTTTGTGTCTGATCCTGAGTGGAACCCTCACCAGGAGAGGAAATGCATTCACTGGAATAGATTGCTAAGTTTCTGACTGCAAGCATGAAGTCCATGACACCCTACAACTGCCACCTTCAGCTACCGCAGTGCACACTGGCTGATTCCATTATTTCTCTAGAGAGAAGCTAGAGAAGAAAGTAGAGTGTTGGCTCAAGCTCTACCACATACCCAGGGCACTCAGTATGCCCATCAGCCATTTCCCTCTGGACAAGACACTCACTGAGCAGCTGAGGCATCTCCTGAGGAGAGAAAGCATCAGGACTTATGGGACTTACAGGACCTGGGGTGGGATACACAACGGGAAAAGTGCAGTTGTTGCTTGGCCAGCGTCTTCCTTCCTTCCTTCCTTCCTTCCTTCCTTCCTTCCTTCCTTCCTTCCTTCCTTCCTTCCTTCCTTTGTTTTTCGAGACAGGGTTTCTCTGTATAACCCTGGCTGTCCTGGAACTCATTTTGTAGACCATGCTGGCCTCCAACTCAGAAATCTGCCTGCCTCTGCCTCCCAAGTGCTGGGATTAAAGGCATGTGCCACCACGCCTGGCTTGTGTGCCTTGTTTCTTATTTCAAGTGTTGATACCAGAGAAAAGAGAGAAAGGTTTTAGGTTTTGTACAGCTTGTTAGAGAAGTATCTCAGAATATCACAGGAAAGGAAGCATCAAGAGTGTCAGGCTACTGTAAAACCTGTAACCACCTCCAGTTGTGCAAATAGAGGAGATGAAGGGGATTGATCCAAGTAAGAAATATTTAAAATTCCCACAAATTATTCCCATGTCTTCCTGAGAAAGTCTTTGTAGCTTGTTGTGGATTTGGTCCCCCAAATTACATGAGAATCTACATGTCCAGGACCCTGGGCCCAGTTGGTTTTGATTGGTTAATAAGGTTGTCAGTGGCTAATGGCTGGGCAGAGAAACAGAGGTGGGACTTTAGGGTTCCTGGGCAAGGGATGGAGGAGGAAGAAGAGCAGGAATGGAGAGAGCCCCCATGCCAGGAAAAGAGTAGATGTCAGGTCTGAGAGATGCTGGGCAGAGAGCATAGCAGTGATGTAGGTGCTTGACCAACAGGCTGCGGGTCTGGGCCTGGGGCAGCCAAGATAAAATATAGGTTTTAGTAATAACTCAGGAATATCGGAGGGGAGAGTGTTAGCCATGTGGAGGTTTGGAAGTGACCCAATCATTGAGCTGTTTAAGGCATATTAAAATATAAGGCTGTGTAAGTCTCTTTCATTCTGGAACCCAGAACATTGGGGCAGGTAGCGAAGAAAGCGCTGCAGCTGCTGCTGGGGTCGATTTGAGTAGCCATATTTAGGTACAGCAACAATCAAATATAAAACAAATATTCTAATTGGAGCCACTTAGCACAGAGCACTCACACAGTGGTCCGGGGACACTCAGTGCACTGCTCACATGCACACACGATGGGATAGGCACATGCTTGATGGCAAGGGACTCCTGCATGGGAAAAAGACCCAATCCTGTAAGTAATTCAGAGAAACAGAAATCTTTATTAGTACATAACCAGCCCTAGCTAGCGCATAAGAGGGTCTAGCCTTGACCAGATCTTCCACAACTTATATGGGGTGAGAACCTTACATAGAGGTAAGGCATATAGAGGCAGTCTTTAGGTTCCCACCCAAACTAATTTTCTGTGCAGTTAAGTGAATTCAAAGACACAAAGGAGCTCAGTTACCCTAAGTAAATAACTTGCTCTCAAAGCAACTGACACCCAATGTCATTTCTTCAAAACAGCCAGACAAAGGTTCACTTCTGATACTAGTAAGCAGCTCTAAGGACAGAGCTTGCAAAAACTTAAGAAAACAGATTCCAATTAAATCAGAAGTATAACTCTCTCATCTTTCTATATTATCCAGTAACAACCTGTGAGAAAGCTACCTGTCTTAAAGTTATGTTTGAGTAACAATTGAGTAGAGCTTTGAGCTTAATTTCTTTTCCTCTTCAGTCACCTGCATGGTAGACCTGGGCATGCAAGACGGGGAGAGACACACACCTCACTGTGAAGTTAGAACCAGACCTTAAGTAGACAATGGGAAAACAGGCAAAATGTTCCAAGTCTCAAAAAGGACAAACTCTCAAGAGAATACATTCAAAAGTCCAGAGGCGGCAGTTCGCCGAACTGTCCCCACCCACGGACTCCGGTGCTAAGGTTTGCACAGCCGCCATGAGCTACATCAACCTGCCTACCGTGCTGCCCATCTCCCCAAGCAAGATCCGGGGGCAGATCCAGGTGATTCTCGGGCCCATGTTCTCAGGGAAAAGTACCAAGCTGCTGAGAAGAGTCCGGCGCTTCCAGATCGTCCAGTACAAGTGCTTGGTCATCAAGTATGCCAAAGACACCCGCTTTAGCAACAGCTTCTCCACATATGATCGGAACACCCATGGACGCATTGCTGGCCTGCATGCTCCGAGATGTGACCCAGGAGGCCGTGGGTGTGGCTGTCATTGGCATCGATGAGGGGCAGTTTTTTCCTGACATTGTGGATTTCTGTGAAATGATGGCCAACTCGGGCAAGACAGTGATTGTGGCAGCGCTGGATGGGACCTTCCAGAGGACGGCTTTCGGCAGCATCTTGAACCTGGTGCCCCTGGCAGAGAGTGTGGTGAAGCTCACTGCCGTGTGCATGGAGTGCTTCCGAGAAGCTGCCTACACAAAGAGGCTGGGCCTGGAGAAAGAGGTGGAGGTGATTGGCAGAGCTGACAAGTATCACTCCGTGTGCCGCCTGAGCTACTTTAAGAAGTCTTCAGCCCAGGCTGTTGGGACAGACAACAAGGAGAACTGTCCGGTGCTGGGACAGCTGGGAGAGGCCTTGGCTGTCAGGAAGCTCTTTGCCTCTCAGCAAGTCCTACAGTACAACTGTGCCAACTGAGGGGACCTGGGGCCTGCCAGCTCCTACCCAGGTTGGACTCTCAGAGAGCAGGAGAGGCGGGCCTGCCATTCCTAATGGACACTGTGCCTTGGACAGGCTCATCGTCCACTTGCTGAAGCCGTTTTCAGTTCCCTTCTTGGTTGCTGAGATGCCGCAGTGCAGACTGGAGCCCAGACCCTGCCTGGTGGCTAGGGGCCTGCATTCAGCCAAAGGTGAGGACAGAGCTATCCAGCATTGTGACACTGGTGGTGCTAGCTTCTTCCTTGTTGGTGGCTGGGTTTCAGTCTCAGAGCTCCACCCCTCACCAAGGCTCCAGGTCTCTCACAGCTCCCCCATTTGTGCCTAAACATAGGCTATATTATATTTGTCTATAATCTTTCTCTGCTCAAAACCTCAGCTCTTAGTAAGCCAAGAGGGTGTGTTTCTTTTTTTTTTTTCTTTTCTTTTCTTTTCTTTCTTTTTTTTTTTTTTTTTTTTTCGAGACAGGGTTTCTCTGTATATCCCTGGCTGTCCTGGAACTCACTTTGTAGACCAGGCTGGCCTTGAACTCAGAAATTCGCCTGCCTCTGCCTCCCGAGTGATGGGATTAAAGGCGTGCACCACCACGCCCAGCCCAAGAGTGTGTTTCTTGTACAAAGTGAACAATATTAAAGTTTACTACTTAAAAGAAAAGTCCAGAGGCACAGGAAAAAGTTGTCCATCTGGTCAGCAGAGAAATGCAAGTTGGAACCACAAGATAAAACCTGAGTCCAGCGAGGAACGCTCTGAATGACGAGTGCCGGCAAGGATGTGGAGAAAGAGGGTTGCTGTGAAGACACTAAAGCAGGATTGTAGGATCAGCAAGTCGGCCTGGGTTTATACCTGAAGAAAATGATGTCAGCGTGTCAAAGAGGCTTCTGCACTCTGGTGATCTCTGCAGAAGCTCACAGCAGTCAGAAAACAGAAGCATCCATTTACCTTGAGTGTACAAAGGTGGGACCACACTGTGGGGGTAGTAAGCCCAAAAGGAATGAAGTTTTCTCACTTGACACACTATACATAGGGCTAGATATCATTAAGTCAATCAGGCATCAAAGGCTACATGATCCCACTGTATGTGGAATCCAGCAATAGTGAGAGTTTAAGGGAGGTCAGAAGAAGCTAAGGAGACTGGAAGGCTGGGAGGGGAAGTTGGTCAGTGGGTGCCATACTGGAGTCAGATAGGAGCAAGAAGCTCTGGGATAAGATTGTACAGCTGGTGACTTGCAGATAAGAGCCACAGACTATATCTCACAAATGGCAGGAGGAGGGATTTGGAGAGCCCCAAAGATTACTTGAAGAGATAAGTGTTTGACCAGCTTAAAGCAGCATGTAGGAGAAACATGTATAAATCATGTAATGGGAAACTTTAGTGATTTTTGTGTATCTGTAAAAAATTGAAATGATTAGCACTAGAGAGTTGGCTCTGTATGTGAAGAGCTTGCCTTGTGAATGGGAAGACTGGAGTTCAGATCCATATAAAAAGCCAGGCACAGAGAGGTACACCTGCAAGCTCAGGGCTCGGAGAGGGGAACCAGTGCTCCCTGGAGTTCTCAGCCAGCCAGTCTGACTTGGTCAGTGAGCTCCAGGTTCAGTGAGAAACCCTTTCTTAAAAAATAAAAAAATAAAAAAGTGAACATACCTGATGTCAACACCCAGCCTTCACATGAGCATATACATACATGCAGTAGCACACAGATATGCCACACATATAAAAATGCATTTGTGTAAACACTACACACATACACACAGTTAAATAATTATAATCAGTGACATTTCTAACACTTTAAATGAATGTATATTTTATATCCATGGTAATCGTACCATTTCTTTGTTACCATCTTAAAAATATTTATTATATGCATGAGTGTATGTATGTATGAATGTATGTATGTGCAGCATGTGTATGCCTTCAGAAGCCAGAGAGGGCGTCGGCATCGGATCCCCAGGAACCGGAGGTGCAGACAGTTTCGAGCTGCTGTGGGTTCTGAGGATTGACCACGGTCCTCTGTAAGAAAGAGCAGCTAGTGCTCTTAGCCACTGGTCCACCTCCCTCCCTGCTGCCCTCCCACCAGTGGATCCTGCCTAGTTTAATTCCAAAGAGGAGCAAGGGCACCTGAGGGAAAGGGAGAGGAGATCTCTGAGGGACAAGTTAATGCCTCCAGGAAAACCTGGTGCTGGATGAAATAGTCTCTGTTCTGTGGGACACATGCAGTCTGCTGCCTCACACCTTCCAGAACACATTTCTGTCAGTAGGACTCTTGGGAAACAGCAGGGTCTGTCATGGGAAGTGGGAAGGAAATCTGTAGAGGGAAAAAGAATCTCAAAGAAGCAGAATTCAGAGGGAGGACACCTCCAGAATCCTTGGGAATGTGGAAACAAGTTCTTCCCAGAATGTATGAAGTGGATCTGGCTTATGATATATATTAGAGGATGACCATGTCCCATGTCTGAGCTTGCTCTGTTACTGTGGCTTTCTGCGTGTGACTTGTGTCTCATCACACAAGAAATCCTGTCTTAGCTCCTCTTCCTGTCACTGTGATAAGCTCCATCAAAAACAACTTAAGCGGGCAAGAGTCTATTTCTGCTCACAGTTATGGGTTACAGTAGTCCATCATAGCAGGAAATCACAGCCAGAGAAACATAGGGAGTTGGTTAGATGGCATCCATAGCAAAGAGAGATGCAAGCTTTGTCCACCCTGAAATGGTCTGGTGTCTCTTGCCTAGGGAAAGGAACCACCCACAGCTAAGTCTTCCCATACCTGAAACACACAGGTATGGGAAGAGTGGTAATCAAGGTAATCAAGCTAGGCTCCCCCAGACATGACCAGGGGCCAGTTCTCCCTGGTAATTCTAGCTTCTGTCAAGTAGATAAATAAACAGTAATATCATAGCTGTGTATGATGGCAGGAATACAGTATTTAAACTACTTCTGTAAGGACATTCTTAAGGGAAGTCATCTGATGGACATACAGTGACCCGGGTGCAGCCTGGAGTCACCATGTCATCTGTGGTAAGCTTCACTTCGATATTTTTCTTGTGGCAGCACAAATACCAACTCAGCAGAAAGGCAGATGGCAGATCACTGGTTCTGTGAGCACAATCTTTACTCTGGAAGCTTCAGCTCATACTTCACATTGGAAGGTAGTGTCTCAATAGCTTCCTCATGTAGTTCAGGCCTGATTTTTGTGGCTAGCATTTACTGAGACAAAATCTCGAGCAGTCCAGGCTGGCTTTGAACTTACTCTATAATTCAGGATGACCCTGAACTTCTGATCCTCTTGTCTCCATCTCCAGCCTGTTGGGGTCACAGGTGAGTACCACCACAGGTATTTTAGGTCACACTAGGGATCCAGTTCAGGGCTTCTGGGCATGCTTAGCAAGCACTCTGCCAACTGACTAGTGTCCCCAGCTTCATCAAGGTGAGCTTCCGAATACCTTTCATTTGTGTTTGGAGCTCTTCAGGTGTGAGATGCTTATTGTACTTGTGAGCATAGAAATCCTTTAATCATATAAATGTACTAAAATAAGGCAGCAAAGAGGATTCCTCACACATTAGGCTAGGCAAGTAGTGGTCAGCAAAGATCACAGCCATCCTAACCAGCTTTGACCAAGGTAATGGCGTGGCTTTGGTTTAATGTGGCTGGCATCTTCTTGCTCTGATTTTACTGTCTCAGAATTTTAGGCACTTATGGCTTGTAGTTCCCAAACCAGAAACTAAAAACTAAAGTTACCAACAGAACCAGAAACCCTGCTTTTCTTACCTATGCCCAGTTATCTGGGTCAGGTTACACTTTGAGGCAGCTCTTCTGAACATTATAAAATGTTACTGTCATAAAGGATATATGTTCAACTAGTGAAGCCCTCAGCTAGAAGACTGACTTCCCTCAGGAAGGCTCTCCCCCTTCTTAAACACAGGCTAGAATTTGCTACAGTTTTAGAGAAATTATGTTGTTGGGCAGTTTCATTTTTACATGGCAAGAAAAGTTGCATTAATTTTATTTTGCTCTCTTTGTATCCACACTTCCCCAGAGGCTCTCCCAAAGCACCATCCTTCCCAGACAGGGATCTCCCCAAATGCTAATAGGTGCTGGAAGCTCTGGCATGGTTTTCAGGTTCATTTCAGAGGAAAGATGGTGGTAACTCCTGGAAAACGCACACTTCCTATTGGAAGTTTCTTGCCGCAGCTCAACAATAGTTTTCAGGTGGAGTAATTGTGGAGAAATACTAAGAGACACATAAGAGTACCCTTTCAAGAAGCAGAGCGCTGTGGCGGTGGCATTCCCTGTATGTGCAGTGAACATATATGACGGTATTTTCCAACAGGCACTTGAGAAACTCCAGTCAGTGTTTACAGCATCACGGTAACTTAGAGTCTTTGTTTCCCTTCTGCCGGATCCTGTTGTCTGGGTTCCCTGGAAACATCTTTCCCAGGTCTTACTGACTGTGACCCCAGCCATGCATTTGGGAGGCAGTTATGGAAGCCCATTCATTACTCAGCAGGCAGAGGATAATGGGAGTGAGGGGAGGTGACTGATTCTTGCTGTGTAAGGTGGAAACAAAGGCTGATATGAGAAACACAATGCTCAGAACAGTACTGGCAGCTGACAATGTGTGTGCAGGCTGGTAGTGCTGCTACACGCACTCCAGGGGAACCACATACTCCGCTTAGTGCTGTGAAACACACAGGATGGGAAGAGTGGCTGACAACACAAGGCAACTCTTTGGGAGAGATGGTGAATAACTTTAGTGTATATGACAAGGCTGTAGGATACTGTGAGGGTTGGGGTGTCATGGAAGAGTCTCCAAAGCAGAGTGCACCAAACTGTGTGCGCAAGGCTAAGAGGCAGTAACGGCTGTGATCACGGGTCACCTGAAGAGATGAATCTCATTTGCAGGCTGTGTGCCCTTGAAAGGCACCAGGAAGGCAGTAGAAAGAGTAGGTCAGAGAGGTAGAAAATGGAGACAGGACTAGAAAGAACATGGCCACCATCATGTGCTTCAGTGAAGGTATGGTATGGGAGCAGGGAAGGGAGGCCTCCTTCACAGTACTCCTCCTTCACAGTACTCCTCCTTCACAGTACTCCTCCTTCACAGTACTCCTCCTTCACAGTACTCCTCCTTCACAGTACTCTTCCACAACTAGGTAAGCAGGTGAGTAGCTAGAGGAGACTGGCTGCTCTCTGCCTGTGGACCTTAGAGTTAAAAATAACAGGGGTCTGTGTGTGGCCCCATTGGCAAAAACACATAGGAGGCAGAGGCTGGTGGATCACTAAGTTCAAAGGTAGCTTGGTCTACATGGTGAGTTCCAGTTCAGTCAGGGATACATAGTAAGACCCTGTTTTACAAATTATGAAAGACAGGAAGGAGGGAGAAATAGAGGTAAGGAGAGAAGGAAGGAAAAAGAGAAGAGGAAAGAAAGAAGAGAGTCAGCGTTCCAAATCTTACCCCCTGGGTTTTTGCATGAATCTCATAAGAAATGCCAGACTCATTCTGGAAATTCACACCTTGGCTTGTTTTGTTTTTCCTTCATCAAAAGGATCAACAAGCAAATTCCATGGGGCACTATGCTTGGAGTGTGTGTGAATTAGTCTGCCATGGTCAAATAAACTGAAGCTAGTTCACCAGTGGTTTCTAAAACTTACTCTTTATGGGGCGGGAAATTCTTTTAGAAACATCCTGTAGCTGGGGGAAGATTTGGTGGTTAAACTATAAGCTATGCACACACGAAAACTAGTAACTGTATCTCCACAAACCCATGTAAATGCTGGGCAGCTCTGGTGGCCCATCTGTAATCCAAGCCCTGAAAGGTAGAGATAGGGATCCTCAGAGCCAGCTGGATAGCTAGACCAACCACATCACCAAGAACTTGGCTTGATTGAGAGACCTTGCCTTAATGAATGAGGTGGATGATGGAGGACGATTCCCAGCACCAACCTCTGGTCTCCATGTACACACATATGCACATGAACACATGGGCAAACACACACATGCACATGTATATACAGGTGTACACATACACACATGTACACACACATGTACATACACACACATGGGCAAACACTTGCACATGCATACACACATGAACATATGGGTAAACACACACATGTACACATATACACAGGCACATGCACATACACATGCAAACACATACACACAGGAGAAATAAAAAAACAAGCACTGTATATTGTGATACCCTGTCTCAAAAGCAAATGTTTTATAACGTCTCTATAATCCTCACACATTAATTTTGTAAAAAGGTTTGAATTAATAAAGTAACTACTTTTTGATGAAAAAAAAAACAAGCACTGTATTCTACCTACAAAGAAGGTCAAGCGGTAACTACAGACAGACCATCACTGACTGTACATGGAAGAGGAAAAACAACAAACAAACAAACAAACAAACACCTTCCATAGTTTTTCTGCATTTTTTGTCCCTGAGATAAATTCTTTCTTTTCTGGTTTTCTTTCTAGTGCTGGATGCTGAAAGATATATCTTCTCTGCAGGGAGATTAGTAATCATCAAGTATTATACCAGATGAATCAATATAAAAGTAATCATTTTATAGCAGGTATTCCATAGGAAGTTTTCTGATATTATATAACTCATTTGAAATTTAAATCTTCAAAGTAAATGAAATTCTGAAAGTATTATTTTACAAAGATATTGCCTCAATATTTTAAATTAAAAAGTCCTCTTATTTTGTTTGTCTCATGGAGATAGAATAAATAAAGTCAAAGGCAGATGTGGGACTATGAGACTATTTTACTGAGAAGGTAAATAAGATTAATAAAAACAGTAATGTTTGGAAAAAAACTACAGAATTCTGCAACCCTGAATTCAATTCCTGGAACTCTTGTAAAGGTGGAAACAGAGAATCAACTCTACAGAGTTGTCCTCTGCCACATGTGCATGACATATACAAAGATAAATAAATGAAATAAAAATGTTTTTAAAGAAGCTAATTATTTTTGACTTTAGCAAGTTATATCAATTGTGATGATTAGTTTTTATTGTCTACTTGACACAACCCGAAGCTACCTGGGAAGAGGGGACCTCAGGTGATGCATTGCCTCCATCAGACCGAGAGATTATTGTCCTGGCTAATGACTGATGATTGACATGGGATGGCCCAGCCCACTGTGAGCAGCACCATGCCTAGGTGGAGGGTTTGGGCTGTGTAGGAAAGCTTAGCTGAGCAAGGGTCAGAGAGCAAGCCAATAAACAGTTTGTCATGGTTTCTGCTTCAAGTTTGTGCCCTGACTCAAGTTCCTCAATGATGGACTATGATGAGAAGTGTAAGCCAAATAAGCCCTTCCTCCCCTAAGTTGCTTTTGGTCACAGTGTTTTATAAACACTAAAACATAAAGGCAAACCAGGACAACAATAAAATGTATGTGGGTTTGGGTTGTTATTCTGTTCTAGCCTTAAGTCCTCTGCAGGCCAGATTTTAATTGTTATGGGAAGCTAAGCTCTTAAGATGATCTTCTTTGAGTGGGGCAGTGCTCACATCCTAGCCAAAGGAATGCTGTCAGGACATTTCTGGTTTAGAAAATGGATTGATTGGTAGACAAAAACTGTCCAGAACAAATGAAAAGTTGTAACGTTCCTAGAAGCACGATGTTAGAAAAAAGATGGCACAGAAAACTTGGAGTAAATGCTGTAAATAAAAGGAGTATCAGCTCCGTTTTGAAGGAAGTTATACAGAGGGATAGAGGAAGACTCACTGCGATCTGTGGCCTGTGTGCAGCCCCCTTGCACTCCCTCCTCCTCCTTCCTCCCTCTCTCCTTTCCCCAGCCTCTCCCCCTTCTCTCTCAGTTTAAACTGAAGAAACGTTTTCAGAGCCTATGTTACTAAAATAATGCAAACACAGAAGTTTTCACTATGGAAACCAGAGTGACATCTGATTTCTTACTGCAAATATCTTCCAAAAAGTAAAAAAAGGAAAAATGGAAATAGCAAGGGTGGTTGACGACTGACTGAGCTCTTACTATGGTGTAAGCAACATCTCCCACACGGTGCCATTATTTTATCAGAGAGTCCTTGCAGAAACTCCAGGAGATGGCAGAAGACACTGCTTATCCCAGAGGGTGTAAAGACCTTGTGTAAGTCAGACATCAGGTAGAGTAGGGCTAAGGGTGAGCACTTTCACCTACATGCATGGTAAGTCAGTTTGGAAATGAGAGAAACTGAAATTATTTTTGGAATTGAAGCAAGCTGTGGGCTGGATATGAGATGCATTAAAATGACATGTGTTGAACAAAGCTGTGACCTGTGTGGTTGAGAGCCTTCCAGGGCTGCTCCTGACTTCTGACACTAGACTTCCTTGGGATCTCTACATTAGCCTTTGTCCTGATACCTTACTGAGTCACTACAAAGACCAGGGATCTTCATAGATTCTGATCCCCCCCCCCCCCCACCTTGAGACAGTGTCCCACAAGAATCAGAGCTGTTGAGAGTCCAGTGGCTCTCACCCAGGTTTCAAATTGAATAAACATTCTCGTTAATTACTTAGAACATTATGTCATTGGTGTTATGCAAATTAATCTTTGATCAAAAACACAACCCCCACTTCCAGTGTTTGCAGTGACAGCTTAGATGTTTTTTGTCTCAGCCTCTTGTGAAGACATCTACATAGCACCCTGCTTAATCTTTATAACAACCCTCCAAGGTNACAGAGCTCTTGAGATTACTGGCTACTGCTGGGTTTACCCCGTTACCACCATAGTGTGTACAGAACTTGAGCATGTCCTACAGAGAGGTGGGATGGCATATTTTCATCTGATTTCCCCATACCCACAAGAGTAAGAACAATCAGCCTTCTGAATACTCTGACTATCACTAATTAATAAGAAAACCACAAAACCAAAAAATTCCACTGTCAGATACAAGCTGGAATATATAATCTCTGCTTTGGGTACGTAAACTAAGTTTTGACCTTTAATTGATTTTTCTATGCAAATTTAATAAAATGATCAAATGAAATAGAAATGTAATATTCCTCCCTGGAGCTCTTAAGATCTCTTTTTAAATCTGTGTTTAAATCCCACACGAAGCCCCTCAGACTCTAAATGTGCCCCAGATGTGCCAGAAGGAAGCCTTGGTGTGGCACATGTTCTCATGGCAGAACTGGATTTCAGAGACTAGAGACAACAGCTTTCATCTCCCCCAGAAACCCCTCTCCGTCAGCCTGCCACACAGGCCTCTCCAATTTTTCCAATTTCATTTTAATTCAAATGCTTAACCTTCAGCAATTAATTGGCTCAGACTTCACAGCACAAAGTAAACCAAGTGCTCATTTTCAATCAGTAGAGAACAAGAGAACATTGTGGAAATGTTACATAAGAAATTAGCCATTCGTGGTTTTGTTTGTTTGTTTGTTTGTTTTTAAAACAGGTCTGCAGAGCTACAGTGGAGAGCAATGAAATGTTGAATGAGGGAAAGGCACCAGCATGCACCCCCAGACCCAGCTTGTCATGACTACAAGTTTGCCTGTAGCAACCTCTGAGCTCCACATGCTGCTTAGGGTTCTCTTACCTGTCTGTCTTTCCCCCTCTCTGGATTGTGTTTCTGAGACCAGAAGGTGTGGATAAGGCTGAGTAGCAAATACGGCAGAATTGAAATCACCCCCAAAGAGTCTTTCTCAGCATCTCAGGAGCAGCAGCTTTCACCACAAGGCTCCAGAAGAACGGTTCACTGCACCATTATATCCCCCGCCTGGGTTCTGGATCTCCCCCAGCTGAGCTTGGAAGGCTCTGTGGGCTGGGCTTGCCTCGGACACCTGCAATCCTCTCTGTGTTGTGACACACAGACAATGCCTTCTGGTCCTAGAGTGTTGCCATTGCAGCACCCAGCGCACCCGGGTTTGAGAAACAGAGCCTTCATATCTTTCTAGAGATCAGGAACAGAATATGCAGTCAGTCATCTTGTGAATTTAATCAACCTGTCAAGCAGCTAATCAAAGGAAGAGCTGATAACTGGCCCTCTGTGACCACGCACCACACTCGACTCTGTAGATAAGGAGTTCAAAATGTGCCAAAATACATAGGCATCCATGTTTGCAAACCGCTGCACTTTGCCTTGCTCTCCCGGCTCTGTGTCTTGTGTGTTTACTGGGAAAAAGGACGAGTTTCACAGACTCACACCAGCATAACTCCTGAGAGCCCTCTCAGTCACTAGGGTCTTAGAGTCACTCACATCCTGATGTGCTGTGGCTGAGTAATCTGAACAGGCTTTGTAATATCTGTGTGCTTCAGCCTTCTGTAATCCTGAAGTGGAGATAATATAGTCCTTCTGTGTGAATACTCAACAAAGACTAAAGGGGTCAATTTCTGGAAATGAATTGGGACAGGAGGTAGTAAATGATCAGTACAGTATCAGTATTTCAATGTGTTTGCCATCTGATGAAATTAAGACTTCCTGATTTTCCTTTGGACATTTATGTGTGGGGTTCTATTAAAAGATTCCATTCAGAGGAGCTCAGCAGGTGACGGTTCTCTATAATAGCATCCAAAGAGGAAGTTTATATTCCAGAGTTTACATCTGTCTATCTAATCTAATTTAATCTTATCTAATCTAATCTATTAATTAATTTATTTGGTCCAGGGTCTCGGTATTTAGCCTTTGCTGACCTAAAACTCATTATGCAGATTATCCTGCTAAGAAACCATGCTTCTTGTCCCCTGGTTATTACAGAGTTTAAAAAAATTACCTCTTATATTCTCTGCATGAGTGTGTGCACGCAGGTGCACCTGTGTTTGCAGGAGTATGCACAAGCATGTGGAGGCCATATGTAAATCTTGGCTGTAGTTTCTCAGGGACTTTTCACCTCATTTTTTGAGACAATTTCTCTTAGCAGCCTGGAACTCACTGTTGCGGCTAGGCTGGCTGGACAGCAAGCTTCAGAGTTCTCTTGTCTCTGCCTCCCCAGGGCTAGAATCACAGTACAGGTACCTTGCCCCATTGTGTTTCATGGGTTCTGGTGATCAAGCTCAGGTCCTGGTGCTTTGCACAGCTAAAGCTTTATCATTACTGTGGTTCCCGTCCCAGTTCCAGCATTCTTAACTGAGCATCAGGACTGGGTGAATCTTCAAAAATTCTGTCCTTGACCAAACTTCTATCAGGGTCCACTGAACCCAGTCTTAGCAACAAATGTTGCTAGGCCACTCTTGACATCTAATAACAATTTATTTCCCACATCATCCTCTTGGATATCCCAAACAGCTTCCTCTTACCAGCGGCTCATCTTCTCCTCCCTACTGTCTCCAAATACCTGCTTGTCTTTATTTGTATTTGAACTTGGATTCACTCTCACCTACTGTAATAAGGCTTTGAAAAGGCGTTAGGATAATTCTTCTTTAGTAATCAAAAAGTCAAAATGTCAGCGTGACTAAAATAAAATTGATTCTCTACACAGGCCAATGGGGAAACATTTAAGGTTAGGGGAGTTTATGATACTCAGGCAGATCTTCTAAGGAGGGTGATGGAGTGAAGAGCAGCTGAGAACAAGGCCGGCACAGGAGTGAAAACCGTCTGGGGCATCTGTCCACAGCTGTATTTCTCATAGACAGTAAAGAGCTTGGAGACAGAGGGACTAAGAGTCAGCCTTGGCTATATATCAAATTCAAGAAAAGCCTGGGCTGCACGAGGGCTTGTCTCAAAAATAAAATAAAGAACATTTTATGGTTGAATGAGAATTGGTGACAATTATCACGAGTGGTGTTTCTTCATCCTCTACCTCCCCACAACCTTCCAACATTAAGCATAGAGTATGGAAGGACTGACTGTGAATTGGAAATCAATTACCTTAAATGGTTGTGTTTTTTTTTTAATTGAGAGGAAAGCAACTACATAAGGGAGTTGAGTTACATCTCAGCTCACCTTGAAATATGTTAGAGAAGGAACTGAATGAAATAATAATGACATGTGTGCTTTTCCATTTGAAAACAGTCCCTTTGTGTCCAGGATACTTTGTTCAGATTCCAAAGATCATAGAAGATGAGAGAGGAGTGTGTGTGTGTGTGTGTGTGTGTGTGTGTGTGTGTGTGTGAGAGAGAGAGAGAGAGAGAGAGAGAGAGAAAGAGAGAGAGAGAGAGAGAGAGAAAGAATTGATGAATAGAAAAATGTGTATTTACATTATTCGCTGTAAAAGATTTAGTATTTCAGTCAGCAAGACACTGCCTTCCCAAAAGAAGTGCCTATAACTGGTAAAACAACCTGGACATGAAGCGCTGAGTGTAGAGTCTTTCACACTGATGTCAAGTCACCTGTTAACATCAGTAGAGACACAGAGCAAAGCCCAACCAAACATCCTCTGTGCACAAAGACACTTACCCTAGTCTTGGCTGTGAGGCAAGTTCATAGCAAGTTCACTTGCTAAACTTTGAGTGTATGGGAAGACACCAGCCAGGCCAGCCACTCTGTTTGCCTCTCTCAATCTGTGTCTGACACCCACCACCAAGGGCAAAGCATAGGTGTTAGTCTCAGCTGTGTTTGGAATTAGGTCTGTGTAGGACTTAGGGATTACTATCTCTGATTACCCTACTCCCTGTTACATGCTCTCATTGTGTGTGTGCGCACGTGTGTGTGTGTGTGTGTGTGTGTGTGTGTGTGTGTGTGTGTGTGTGTGTGCCTGCCTGTACCCAAGTATGCACGTGGGAAACCAGAGGTGGAGTTCATGAGTCTTCTTAGATTAATCTAAGGTCTCTCACTGAAATTGGAGTTCAGCAATGGGCCAGGTTAGCTTGCCAGAGAGCTTCTAGGAGTCTCTTGTCTCCCCCCCTCCCCAGCTCTCAGATTAAAGGCACATCCTTCCAAGAGCAAGATTTTGCATGTGTGCTGAGGGTCTAAACTCAGGTCTTTATGCTTGTGCAGTGAGGAGCACTTTTCCTGCTGGACCATCTCCCCAGCCTTTCACAGTACGTACTTGAGCCCCAAGAGAAAAGAGCTGCTTCTAATTTTTTTTATTTGATTTTTCAACTTCTGAAAGGAAAATCTCTCTGTGTCTGAACCATAAGAAGTACTAAAGTATTTAATAATAATAATAAATAATAATAATAATACATAATAATAAATAATAAAAACCAAGGAAGTCATAACTTTCGTTTGCTGTGCCCGAGAATGCAGGAGCTGATCTACGGATAGCTTCATGATCAGTGATGCAACCAGCTCAACCGTGGCTCCTAAAGGGGCAAATTGCCATGGGTTTTAATTGTTCCTCTTCTTTTTCATTCTTGTCTGTTTAGAGTTGCGACATCACTGTTAACTTACCACTGGGAAAGCATTGCCACATACAGTGGTTTGAGTGAGTTGGTTTACAGTGTTGTTCAGGTCCTGTGGTGTAGTGGTAACTGCTACCCTGCTCTCATGGAGCACAGCTCCTGCTGGAGCTGCCCTGTTTCCACAACAGTGTGTTTGTATGTAAAAGCATGAAGGAGACACATGCCCTCTGCCGCAGATACCTTTGATAGTCCATTCCTCCAGAGTTTAGAGGGTACATTGGTTTCATTTAATTTGAAACCAGGAGGCTTTTAAAGCAGTATTTTATTTTTTAAAATTTTTATTTTTTTCTTGTTTCAAATTTTTTTACAAAATTGTAGGTAGGTTCAGGTTGAAGCAGAAACCAAGCAGACTTCATCATCAAATGTAGAGAGCTCCTGTCAGAAAATATTAAGCCATGTTTCAAGCTAAAAGTCATTTGGAGGAAAGCCTTTTCTCTTAAATACCCCAACCAAATTTCTTTACCAATTTAGATATTTCTTTTTTTCCACACACTGAAGTTCCTGATGCCTTTTTACCTTTTTGAATTCTACACTGACTACAAAGTAGGATTCAGTGATTATTCATAAAATAAATTCATAGTTTACATGAGGGTTGGTTATATCTGTTACAAATCTTGGCCAGTTGAAATTCTATTCTATAAATTTCTATGGAGGTCATGACTTTTGTAAACAAGGAATAAAGAACTTTATGTATTCATGTCTTTCATATTTAAATCTTTCCAAACTCTTCATTCCAATTTAAGGCTCTATGTGAGTAAGCTCCATACTTATTTCTCCTGCGTATCAATGGCCTAAATCCTCTGGAACATGCCAAATTCATTTCTACTAAGGGACTCGAACTTGCTCTTCTCTGATTAGAATATTCTTGCACAAGACCTTAGCAGGTTTATTATTTATATATCCAAATCTCAGCGTAGATGTCAGCTTCTCCACTATCTCTTATGATGTCACTAATGTTGATATTTTCATTGACTTATTTTCCAGATCAACTGTCCCTTAACACTGTGATGTCTATGTCAGTTGAACACCAGCCACTTTTTTTGTGACCCATTTCTCCATCAATTCAGACACTTCCTGGAATATAGTAGAGATTAAAAATGAATTAGTGATTTCCCTTTCTCCACATATAGTATATAATAGGTTCTAGTTAATCCTGGTGAAGAGACCTAAAGTCTGGCTTGAGAAAATGTTACATCAAGAACTAGTATTATCAAATACTATGATCAATACAATCAAACATACAAAGGCAGTTTTTGTCATTGCTATTGGACCTATGATAGGGGCTGGTAGTCTCTTGAAATACAGCCTGGAATCTTGAGACAGGAATATATGGCCTTACTGGTGAGTTATGTTCAAATGTGGCTGAATATGCTCAAACATGAGAGTTTTATGAAGACAATATAAGAGAAAAATCCAAGTCAAGGAGTTAAAAGAGTAATTAGGAAGTGGAATGCTGCATTAGGTGTATGATCAATCCAAGTCACTTGATGTTTCCTATAAACCGTTGGATCTAAAAGACTTTGCCTTGAACTGCCAGGAATTGGCCATCTTGGGCCTACTTAAAAAGAACTGGGTGAAGTCAGCTGAATGGTTTATTTCAAGACCTTCAACATATGCAAGCTGGAGATAGTTTAGTGTGACAGAGAACAGGCTGGGTAGAAGACAGTGGAGGGGAGAGGGAGGGAGAACATCTTATGGACAGAGTAGTTTACCATGTCTGTTTGTGTCAGGGATGTGTGCATTTCTGTTCACATCTGCCCCAACCTGTGTTCTTTTTAACGTTCAATAGCCTTTGTAGTTTCTTTTTAAAAAAGATTTATTTATTTATTTTATGTATGTGGATACACCATTGCTCTCTTCAGAGACACCAGAAGAGGGCATCAGATCCCATTACATGGTTGTGAGCCACCATGTGGTTGGTGGGAATTGAACTCAGGACTTCTGAAAGAGCCATCTCTCCAGCCCGCCTTTGTAGTTTCTAAAACTGAATGTTTTCCGTATTGTTTTTACCCATATAAATGCTATGCCACTAGCATCTATCATGAGACTTCTTGTTTATAGCTATGGGGAATTTAGAGGCTGAGGGCTGTAGCCTTTGTTAGAGTGTAAGGGGAACATCAAATGCATATGAGTAGGAGAGTCATGGATCAAATATGTTCTGAGGAGAATTTTATAGAATATGCATGACACATGGAATGGGGGGACTCAAGGAGGATCAATTAGTATATTATTGTTATTGTTAGGCAAGAAAGAATGAAAAGCCATCTGTCACTCACTGTGTAGGATGAACAAAGGGTGAATAAAAGTGACAGCATAAAGCAAAAGTGACAACTGCTCATTAAATGTACTGTGTGCCAGCCACTCTTGCTACCTTATGTGTGGCTGTTTTGAGAAAACATGCTGGAAGCATTCAGCTATTGAAAGCAGGATGGGACTTAAATTCAAGTTTGACTCTTATAAAGCCAATATCTTTACCATGAAGCAATTCCAGCTGTCATGCTTGTGGAGGAAAGCATAATTGACAAGCACTGGCAACACAGAGTTATGGGAGAAAGATTCTGTGTAGATATTGTGCCTTCAGTATTGTAAGGGATACAGGTAAAGAAGTGTAGAAGGCAGAAATCAGACTGGGGATCTGGAATGAATTAGGGCTTGGTGCAGATTTGGAGGTTCACCTGTGTATGAGTGATCTGTCACATGACAATGTATGTGGACAGTAGAGAAGTAGGTAGCACATGATATTCTAAGGAACACTGTGCTTAGATTACATATGTCATTACCAAGGCTAGAAATTCAAAGAGAGACAACAGAGGTAGGCCATTGTCGTGTTGTGAAGCCATCAAGGAGAGAGGATGATTAAAGTTTGAGGGAACAGGGCCCTAGATTTAGAATGTTTTTCTGAGGGAACACATTTCTTTTAGTTTTAAGGTAGATGTAGATGCCATGGATTTTAGGCATTTGCTTCCTATTTCAAGATCAAATCCACAGGCTGCCATTCACAATAACTTCATGAAAATGTGTGTATTCTAAATGCCCAGAGTAAAACGTTTCTGAACATTCATGTATTAGGATGATCTTTTCTTAAAGGATCCGCAAAAATATCAGTAAGGCAAAAAAAAAAAAAAAAGTTATGTCAACCACAGATTTGTAAAGTAAGTTTTCACTCAGACCAAGTGGAAATGACTCTTCATTTTTTTTTTTCTGTGAGAACCAGGGGTATCTTCCCTACAAACAGTGGGTAGGTTTGGAAAGAGTATAGCTTTGAGGGTGCATTTATACCCCACTCCCGGTACCTTTTTCACAAGTATTCAACTTTTAGGGATCCTTCCAAATTTCACTCAGTCTTATACTATTTCTCCATTTTCTGGGGCATGAAGGTTTGTCTCAGGTGCCCTAGAATTCTATTTACCTAAAAATCTTATCTTTGTTCTTCATGGTCTTGTTTGTGAGAAGGGGAAAGACTGGAACAAAACTCATAACAGGAAACTAAAGCAATTAGTTTGGTCATGAAGTGAAATGTTACAAGTCTATTAAAAACAGCTGCATTGTAATTAACAATCCTTAAAAATGTCGATATTATAAGTGGAAAAATATGCACAGCCTGCATTCTGGTTTAAAAAGAGCAGAGAAGAATATTCAAAGTTGTGTTTCCTTCAAAATAACATATGGTCACAAGCACCATGTTAAACAATTTTAGGACGTGGTGTCTCACATTATGTCACACTATATAATACAGCCATCAACCAATGTGCTATAGTAAATAGCTACCAAATGTCTTTGAATTTTTTAAAAAGATATTTCTATGGCTTTGAGTGATTTATAGATTATGTAGCGTCCGAACAAAAACTTCTGATTTTGTCTTAAGAGATTTAAAAACATAATCATATTAGCATCTTTCAGAAAAGTTTAGTATGTATCTAACAAAAACCAGAGGGAAGGCCCTTTAATCAGGGTCCATTATCACTCATGGGCTGAGTAGGGAGTTCATTCATGTGGTCTGATTATATGTCACCAAAACAAAACCTTCTGTACCATCTGCTTTTATGCTTTGTCTTGGAATTTGTAATTGATGTTTAAAGAGAAAGATTGAAGCTTTGTGTTTTGTTTTAAAAAGAAGAGGCTAACACAAAACATTTCCTTATTAAAATAACTATCGCTATATTAATTTGATAGTAAAACAAGTTGTAAGAGAATTCAAGCAATCCAAAATATAACTTGTGCAAGCCAGCTATTTGCAACAAATTTAAACCATTGATTTCTTTGTGTAGACAGGGCTTACTATTGAGACAAATGAACTTCAATCCACAGAGCATACCTGAATAACACATACCATCCATTTCTAACCTCCCTTTGAGTTGTAGGAAGGAAGATATCTCCTCATTCTAAATATAGGACATCCAGCCCAAGACACCAGCTACATAATTTTGAGAGATTGAATAATTCATTGGGGAAATGGAAATAGAACGTGACTCACACTTTCTTCCTTTACATGAAGTTACAGTTTTAGCTTGTGATATATGTCTAGCCAGAAGATGGGTTTCACAAGATACTACATTAGTACTATAGCCAGTGACAAAAGATGAATTAAACCCTCTTCTTATAATATCAAAATCCAGAGGGCTATGTTTGTAAACACACATCCAGATTCTATTGATCTCTTCTTTTCTTTCTCTCTCTTTGATACATACATACTCATAAACACACATGCACACATTTGTATAATGCAGTCTACTGATCACATACATACATATGTACATACAAGTACTCATGCAGAGTCTAAAATTCATACATATACATGCAGAATCTGCTGTTCAACACATACACTGCAGAGTATTCTGATAATGCACACATGTAGAATGTGTACTGAACACACACACATGCACACACATACATACACACACACTGCAGAGTATATTAATAAGCACCAATATGCACAGGAGCACATGGAAGTTTGCATATCTGCCCATCAAATGGAGCAAGTCTGAGTTGAAGAACAGATGTAAATAATATTAAAATGAATCATTTTTTCAATATTACTTGAAGGTATGGTAGAAGCGATTTCCCTTGGAAATACTATCTGGAATGTGTGTTGGTTTCTTGATTGGTAAGAAGAAAATTTATTCCTGGCTAACATTTTTTAAAAAAGTATATTAAGGAAAGATATATCATTGAAACAAAACAAAATAAAGCAAAACCATCAATCAAATGAACACTCAGGAGAAAGGCCTGGGTTAGTGCCAGCAGTTATACATTCATTCATTCACAAGGTGAACCCAGTGCTCTAGCATGGGCTGGGCCCTTCCCACAGAGGGTAAAGCCAATGTCTGACCTGATCTACCTCATTTAGGAAAGACAGTTAGAGACTTGCAGCACAGGGCACACTGGTGAAGTCAACAGCAGCTGAAGTCAACACATGCTGAGGACAGGATGCTGAGGGGGATATGTTACTGAACCAAACTCAAATGTACCTCATAACCTTTCCTTTTACTTTGTGTGCATGTGACTATTGCGAGTCACAGCATGGGTGTTGTAGGTCAGAGGAAATGTTTCATGGATCAGATCTCTCTTTCCATCCCATGGGTTCTAGAGCTTAAACTCAAGTTATCAGTCTTGATAGCAAGTGCCTTTACCTGCTCTACTACCTAGCTGGCCTGGTGCACCTTTTAAATTAGAAGCAAGTCTTCCTTGATCTTGGACTCTTCCGATAAGCACACCTTTGGGTCTCTTTCTTCATTGAATTCATTCTGAATTGCTCCTGCCTGTGTTTCTGCCACACAGCTTGAGTATGTCTAGCCTTGTCCTTCCTTTCAGAGCATACTTCTCTCTATTACTCCATCTGCAGTAGATTGGTTCCCTAACTCAATTTCCCTTTGGCCATGTGGAAGCTGCACCTGGAACTTCCCACTGTGATTCTGCATAGTTTCCTTCCATTATTAAGAAGTTAACCTTGGGGCTGGAGAGATGGCTCAGCAGTTAAGAGCACTGAGTGCTCTTCCAGAGATCCTGAGTTCAATTCCCAGCAACCATGGGAAGTGTGGAAACCCAGCTCAGTAGCCATTTGCTGTGCTTGCAGAGTCAGAGGGAGCTTTCTCTGCCTCGGCCTCTGATGTGTACCTCACTAGCACAGTCAGGCCCAGGCGTCTTTGGCTAGCTTGCAGCTGTATCACAAGGCTGGAACATTCCCCAGGGTTCTGGGAGTGCCTGGGCACAGACCAAGAAGCATGGCAGGATTTCAGTTGCTCTGCACACTCCCAGCTGAAGAGCTGCAATTGTGCCCACATGCTTGCACTGTCAGGAAAATGCTGAGCCTGGAGTTCAGCTTGGGCTGTTCACTTCCTGTGCCATTAAAACACAACCCAGCATAAAGTGAAGTGATGCTTTATGTAAATTTTATCATAGAAATAAGCAGATTTACAGTCTAGGCACTGTGTTCAAGTTGGTGATCTGGGCAGGAATGTGAAATTTATTTCTTTTAAGCTTTAGCAGAATCTCACAGACAGTCTTACAGAGGGCTGGCTGAATACTTTCTTTCTAGAGAGGCAGCACTCTTCTAAAAGATTCATTCTTTATCTGCCCAATGTCCAATATCCTGCCCTGTCTGTCTCTGTCTCTACTTAAGCATCCATATATCTTCCCCCATACCTGTTTCAACCTGCTGTTAACCACAGTAGAGTCAGAATTTTAGCACCCACCCTTTAAAAGAAAAAGAGGCTAAAAAGGATGGCTCAGCACTTGAGAACACTTGTAGATCTTGCAGGTTTCATTCCCACCACCCACATGGTGGGGCTCACAACCATTAGTAACTTCAGTTACCAGGCACACATGTGGCACACATGCACACATGCAGGTAAAAACACTCATATCAAAAATAAGGAAAAACAAAGAAAAATAAGAAGGGAAAAGTAGAGACTACAAAACAAACCACTGTAGGGAGAGGAGAAACAATAGAAATGTTATCATCACTAGAACCCCATGTCCTACTGAAAGGTGCTGGGGTGGCCACTGAACCTTGTGGGGACTCATGTGGTGCCCTCTCCTGGCTTTTGGAAGAATTACACAGGTAGCTGAACTGGCTGTCACTGTGCTACTCCTAAGTGTTTATGTCCAGGAGAAGAAGGAACCAATGAGGTCCTTGCAGGGGTCTACACTTACTTTATGTTAGACTGAGGTTACCATTCAGGAGGTAGAAGTGGGAAGAAGGAAGTGGTGGGAAGCATTAAGTCTGGAATGGTCTAGATGTCAGAGAAAGCAACCCTGGCAGTGCATGACCAGGCCTTTTCTAAAACCCCTTGGCCAGGCCTACTAGGCTTTGTGATAATTAGATAAAACCTACCTTCTGCCTTCCCTTTTGCTCCTTGGCACCATGTTTTTACCATGACCAAACAAGTTTGGTTTCCTATAACTTCTCTTCCAAATCACCACAACTTTCCTGTGTGGCCCCACTTCAACATTTAAAAAATCCTCTCCCAGATGGCCCTCACATTCAGGGATGACTGAGGGTCACTGATTTATCTTAGTCCCACTCAGCCCATGGTGAGCCTGATCCACTGTGCCTCACCAAGCGTCACTCCCATCGTACCCATGGCAGTACAGCTCCTGCAGCAGCGCTCTGTGTAGTTACCAGATCCTTATGCTAGTTTTCTTCTCTGTCCTTTGTTCTTCCTGGCACAAGACTTCATATTCTTTCCATCTAAATGTCAGTGTGCCTTATTACTCCAAGGAAAGATAGAAGTCATCTTGGTGTTTTGGCTTATGCCTGTAAGATCTCAAGAGAGGTTGACATAGGAGAGTCAAGAATTCCAAGTCAACCTGAGCTACATGTTGAGTCACTGTCTCAAAAGGACTCAACAAAGCTGAGGAAATGACTCAGCTAATAAAGTACCTGCTAAGAAAACATGACCAGAGTCCAGACCCCCAGTACACATGTAAAAAGCAGGGTGCTGTTATACACATCTGTAATTCCAGCTCTGGGACATACAAACTTCAGGAGCCCTGGAGTTTGATGGCCAGCCAGGCTGGCAAATAGGTGAGCTCTAGGTTCAGGGAGAGATCCTGCTCAGAAAATAAGGCAGAGAGATTGGGAAAGACATCCAACATTGACTTCTGCTTCTCCACATACATGCAAACATGGGTATGTATACTTCCACACAGGTGGACATACATGAACACACACACACACACACACACACACACACACACACACACACACACATCAAAAGTATGGAAGATATTCAAGTTGGGTACCAAGGAACCTTCCATTTAACTCAGAGCCAGCACTTTGATTACTAGACAGGAGCCAGAAGCCAGGAAGTGGAGCCAGACCATAATTTTACTCAAGGCTGCCATAGAGGACCATTATGGGAAAGTCACATGCCCTGTGAGGCTGTAGCCTGGCTCTTGGGGTCTGAGGCTGCTTGCCAGGTTGAGTGCAAGCCAATGGGTAGGAAGCACCCGTGGTTTCCCAGTCCATCTGGAAAGGCCACGCACCTATGTCAGGTAATGTTAGTGCCACTCTTGGATACAGTGTCCTAATTGTTTTTAGTGTGACACATGATAGGAACAAACACATCAGCAGCTGAAACCAGTGTGTGACAAGACCCAAAGCGTGCAGTTTTAGTTCTATGCAGGGGTGATGATTACTGATATCCTGAGTAGTGAGTCAGGTGGAGCAGTAGACACCCCTTTGGGAGCAAGCTGTCTTAGAAACACGTTGTCACTCCTAGATGGGCTCCTCACTAGGAATCCCAGTAAGGAACTGGGAAGCTTCAGTCAGAATGACTGCTTCTGTTAGAGAGTCTCTCCTTAGAGATGGGGTCAGGAACACCATGCCTCTGACCAAAATTGGAGTTCTCATTTTGAAAATAAGCTTTTAGCTGAGGATGGTGCTCCACTCCTGTGATCTTGGCACTTGGAAGGTAGAAACAGGAGCATCAGACATTTAAGGTCATCTTCAGCTATATACTGATTTTGGGGCAGCGTGGGTTACACAAAAGCCTGCCTCAAAAACAAAACAAAACACCCCCTCCCCGCCCCTGTAAACAAAATATTAAACTTTTCATAATGGATAGTCTTCAATTGAAAAAATTTAAACAGTATTTTTTTTTTAAAGTTAGAAATAATCTCTGGGTCCTTTTAACACTAAATATCTGGATATTTAAACCTCAGCCATGTGACACAGTTGTCTGGGAGTCAGGACTTCTGAGACTCTTTGAGACCCCGAGTTTCTTTTAGCCCTTAAGGAGGCTCCTTGGTGTGAGGCCCTTCCTGCTTGGCTATGGGAACCATTTCTTTTGAGTTCAGTGGGTCACATGAAGCCTTTGCTCCTCTTCCGAGGGTCTTGTCTGCACTTGACCTAGACAGACCATACTGACTACAACAGGGAAAGCTACACATATGGATCTGGTCTGCACACCATATTCGCCCACGATTTCCGGATGTAATCATTCAGTAGTCACAGCGAAGTGGCTGCTTGTGCCTTAGAATCAGCGGGTGAAGGAGCCAACGCTTACACAGCACGCGGAGACCGGGAACTAACTAGATACAGGCTGTGCCAAGAACAGAGGACACGCTTCATTCCTAGTTCACAGACCTCTCTGAAACTTCTGAAGATCTCTGCCAAGACTTGGGTTTTGGAAGGGACCAGCACCTTTATTATCCACACATAGTACAATGACCAGATTGCACTAGACAAGGCACCCCAGAACTACCCATGGAGTGAATTAAGTGGGGTTTGGGAATGGGAGGTTTTATGAACCCATTCAACCAAGAATTTCAGATTTCTTCATAGCATAATGTAACAACTGTGTGTAATCACTGCAGTTGATAACAGATCCTCAGATAGTGTCTGTCAGGAAAGACCTAGTAAGAGTAGGTGGCTCATTAGGTGCAGAACTTCATCCCACCGTGGGGTCAAAGCATCTGCTACTCCCTCTGCCCAGAACCCATTTGGTTTTCTTTTGATTGCTTTGAGACAATTGCATTGTAGTCCAGGTTGGAGCTGTTCTAGAATCCAGCCTGGGCTCACACTTGTTGTGGATAGCCCTGGTACTGTTTGTATTTTGATGCTAATTCTACTTCCCCAAGAGGGGTTGCACGGGATAAGGCATGAATCACATACTCAAGTGACTTTAGGAGAACCTTCCCCTAATAAAGATTTCAGGGGACCAATCACTGGGTGAGGAGTAGGCAGGACTTCCAGGTCAGAGAGAGGAGAAGGGGAGGCAGGAGAAGGAGACTGGCCTTTGGACTGGAGACTGGTGGAGACCAAAATGTAGGTAGTGGAGGCTCCCAGTTCAGGTGGGAGATTTGTTGGGATCCGCTACCGGAGGATTTAACTTAGAATGGCTTAGAGATTAGGATGCTAGTTGCTGCACCCAATGATTGTGTTACCTGTTAATTCTGAACTAAGTTTGTGTGGTGTTTCCCTTCACACAGCAACTCAACTGGGTTCCAGAGAGAAAGGTACAGTGGCAAAGGGTAAGTTTGCAGGAAGTGCACCCCAAAAGGCCTTAGGAATTTGAAAGCTTGGGGCTGGCATGGCAACAACCCTCCATGGGAACTTAGCATATTGGGTGGAGAGATTTTGGAGCTCAGGGTCAGAGAGTCTGCAAAGATGAGAACAGGCTGGCCTGCCTGCTGGTGCCTGGCTGGTGTAGCTCGAATTGCTTTCTTAATATTTTATGCAACACACATTGATGACAATGTCACTGTCTCAGCTTCAGATGTACATTGCCACTCTATCGAGTATATTCTCCTCAAAACACTTTCCTGGGTTGGAGATGGCTCTGAGGAGAAGATCACCTGCCGCTCTTTCAGAGGACCCAGGTTGGGTTCCCGACACCTAGATGGTGATTCACAATCATCTGTAACTTCAGTTTCAGGATTTGAGGCCTTCTTTTGGCCACTGCTAGCTCTGCACATGTATGTATGTATGTGGTGCACATACATGTATACATACAAGAAAACCTCTTATACACATAAAATAATAAGAAAAACTCTTGTGTTTTGTTCTACAGATCTCAGCAGCTGAACAACACATCCCAGGCACCCTCTTTTATGTTTTATGTCCAAGTGACTCGTTGGTGTGTGTGTGTGTGTTAATTCCTCCATAAAATGTGCAGGAATTTTCATTGTTTCTTTTTATGACATTTTTTCCAGTGGTCTCATTGTAATATCAATTACAATGAGAGAATAGGGCCATGTCCTCTCAGAGGGGTGAGGGCAGGAATGAGGGTGGCGGCCCGTGTTTACTCAGAGCTGTGTCTTCCTGGGAGCCATTTCCTCAAGCTGCTGTAACTCCTTCACAAGGCTGTACATTTGAAGTCCTCACGGGCCTCGTGTTCTTTGAGGTCAGCTTCACACCAACTTAGGGAAAAGTCAGTGAACAGCATCTCCTTCAGCATCTCTCTGGGAAACCAACTCATGCCTGTGGAATTTGGTCTTTGGGTTTTTAAGTTTTACTTTATGAGTTTCTTTGCCAGCATGTGTGCATGTGTGTGTCCCCTGGAACTAGAGTTACTGAAGATTGCAAGCCACCATGTGGGTGCTGGGAACCAAATCTCTGTTCACTACAGGAGCGGTCATGCTCTTCACCGAGCTTCTCTCAACGCTCATCTCTGTATTAGACACAGGCCAGCTTCTCATCTTCTGTCATACCCACTGGCATAGACCTCTTGCTGAGGACCTTATTCTTTGGAAAGAAGGAGAGATATAAAATAGAGTTGACAGGCATCCTCTGGCTGTTTTCCAAGTTCCAGTTACTGACGATGCAGGACCTTTGTGGGGCCTGATGAAAGACACCACTTTACCTCTGACATTGAACTCAGAATTGTGTGCAATTTTTGAGCGGCTGGTGGTTACCACACACCTTATGCAGGTGTAACCTTTGTTCCTTTACAGAGGCTCAGGTTTTTTTTATGCACATGGAGTAATACAGCAAGGATAAAATCTTTGATGCCCTCAGAGGAGGATCATGTGGGATTCACAGGGTGACTTTGAGACCCTTCTCACTCATTAGGATTCACAGAGGATATCGGTTGTTGTTCTTTGGGAAATCAGACAGATATTATGAACTGAGAGCTCCTTTATTTTATTTATTTTATTTTATTTTATTTTTATGTGTGTTGATTTAAAGTAATGATTCCTGACTTGAAGTGGTTTACAAAAAATGAGCCTGGTGGTTCAAGCCTGTATTCTCAGCTACTCAGAAATCTGAGGCAGGTGAATGCCAAGTTCAAAGCCAGTTTGGCTTACAGAGACAATATGAGGCCAATCTGCATAGCGTGGTGAGATCTGACTCAAAAATTAAAAGGAGGGGTGGAGTGTATTTAATATTCTGGAAATATCTCTTAGAGAGACTGGAACTTTTGCTGGATCTCACAGCCAGTTAGTCATATACCTTAAAGTCACCAAAGATAGCTAGCCTCCTGTGTGCCCACACTGTTTTAACCTGATTTTAAGAGACCCACAAAACAACCAAATTTTATTGCTTAGGACTTCCTATATTGTCAACTTTTATGATCTAAACTAATGGAGAACAGTATCTTAAGTTATCTGCTCTTCCATGCCCCTGACCAGAACATTCATGTGTATCATTTAGTGAAAGCTACAAATGTAAAAGTTGAGACAACTTTCTAAAGTCTACTACAAAGCTTGAAAGCATCAACTTATGATACTGATTTATAAACAATGATGTTTGTTATCTGAATCAGCTGGAGCTGGTGACTTAATTCCTTGTAAAATTGTTAAGGATTTCTGAAAAGTACCCTATTCCTGTTCCATGTGATGGGGTCTGTGCTGTCCAATACAGAGCAAAGCCTTCTGTTAGGATCAGATACACAGCACACACTGACAGTCACACAACTCACTCATGTACACACTCACATACACAGACAGAATGGACACACAAGGACAGAGGAGGCACAGATTCAGACTCATGCAGGAGACAGGAGATGGAAGACACAGGAAGAGCATGAGGTAGAGAATTCAAATCTGAACTTGTTCTTTCGCAAATGGTTCCTAGGGAAAGTACTTTTATTTCATTGCCTAATGTGACACCTATGTGTTCTTGGTAACTGGAGTTAATTATTAATGTGTATAATAGAATCTACACACGTGTGAGGCCTGAGTCCAATATTAGAACAGGGAGAGGGTGGGAAGCAGTCATGCAAGCCAAAGACAAGAGCTTTATGACAAAACTCAAGCTAAACAAATTTTGTGTGGGGCTTCCTACTCCAGTGATAGCAGGGGCCGAGCGTCAGACAACCAGAGCTCCTCTAGAGACACCTCTGCTCTGAGGTGCACGGCCACTCATACTGTCTCACCTCCGAGAATCCTCAGCATCCCATATTAAGTTTCATAAAGACAGTACAGACAACACTGTGGTGACTGTCTATAACGGCAGTGAAGGACACACAGATGCACTGTAGCATCCCAAGTCCTGAATCTGGCCTCAGAAAGCCATGGCTTCCCATTAGCGCTCCACAGCACTCACCTGAAATCAATCTATAGCCTTGAATATTCTGCCCCATTAACCTCTTGCTTACTACCTTGAGATTTCATGTACCCTCTCCTTGTCCATGTAGCTGCTGGCTGATCTTTTTAAATGAATATATATCTACTCTACTGTCAGCCAAAGCTTTCCCAACTCACCTTGTGGAAGGGACGAGGATACATTCTGAATTCTCACAGTGCTATGAAGCACACCTACTCAGGCTGGCTGGTGCATGCATCAACACATGTCCCTCAGCAGGTCTACACTCTGGCTACACACATCACCTTTGCCTTCCTTACCTCTGCAGCTTCACTGCAGAGACTAGGTCAACTGCCTATACTGTGTAGTCACATTTGCCAGGAACGCAGCAGCAGTTTCCAAATCTGTCTTCCCTTTAGACTTTCCATGCCCAGAGAACAGGAGTACAATGTTATCTTTCCATCTCTACCATATGCCTCCCAACTAGTACTATGAATAAATGCTTGACACACAGTTGAATGAGTGCATAGGTCAAAGAGTATCAAAGGGGTGAGAAATGAGTACTGGACAAATGCCTCTGGGTGGTCAGGAGGGGTGGGACCAAGAGGAGATGGGACAGGAAGGAAAATAGAGGCTGAGACATAAATGTGTCTTCAGATCTAAAAACGGCCCTGATGTTTCTGTTCTGTCAGGTAGGACCATAGAGTCCTCTGCCCTTGCTCACAGAGGGGGAAATACACTTCAAAGCACCAAAGTTCTAAAGCTTCTGTCCTCTGTGAAAAAGCTGTGGATGTTGGTAATGAACATTAATGGCTGAGAGTGATGATATATAAGAGGGTAGAGGATAAGCGGGTAGACAGTGTATACACTAATGACATGAGGGTTGACTATCTTTCAGGTGGGCATCAAAAGACCTCAGGAAGGCATGGAGGTTAAAACTGAAGATCTGTTTGTTTCTGGAACATTTCTTTCAACATTTTTCAGGTTTTACTTGGCCACGGGTAAATGACACCACAGTGAAAGTGTAGACGGATGCATGGATGGTACATTTAATGCCACAGGAAGCTGTGTTCGTCATTCCACGTGGATACATCTAGAAATGAATCTGTGGTTCATACACGTTCTTGTTCTGTGCACAGGTCCTTGCTTTGTCTCAAGTTCAAGTGTCTGAGGTGTCAGGTAGCCTCACTTCTTAAAGTCAGCACCCAGAGTCTGGGAGGAGAACAAACCTCTATGTCATTGGGTGGGGTTAGAGTCAAGCCACAAGTTTGAACATTGCTTTTATAATCTCATGCACAGATATTTTAAAATCTTAACTTCTGTTTTGGCTTGTTTTTGTTTTAATTTTTGAGACAGATTCTCATGTATCCCAGGCTGGCCTGAAAGTCACTACATAACTGAGGGTAGTCTTGAATGCTAGCATTCCAAATTTGTGTGTTATATTTTATTTTGTGTAATATGTATGTGTGTGTGTGTAGGTGCACATGTGTGAAGTTCTGCTCACCTATGTGTGTACATGTGGAGGCCAGAGGTTGATATAGGGTATCTTCTATCATTTCCACCTTATTTTTTCAAGAAAAGAACTCTTCATTGAACCTGGAAGTCTAGATTGTATGGTCAGAGAGACCCCAGGATCCACCTGTCTTTGTCTCCTAGTGGTGGAGTCACACACATGTACCACTTTGCTCAGCTTCACATGGGTGTTGGGAATCTGAACTCAGGCCTCAGGTTTACACACAAACCACTTTATCCATGGAATGACCTCATCACCCCCTCACAATAGCTTGCACAAATGTACCAAAGCCTTAATTTACTTAACTTGAATTATCTTACACAGTACCAGATACTTACAGAGTTGCTTAATATTTCTAAATCTTAGTTTATCAACAAAATGAGATTAATGTTCATATCTTAAAGGTATTGGAGGATTACCTGCTTTTGCTGTGCCTGTACAGGGTAAGCTACTCAAAGGTTGCTATTTTACTTTGCTTAAGTACTTGTCCTTATGAACATATTAAGAGTCACTTGCAACTTTGCCCTAGAAATACAACCACACACCTGATATTTCAGCTTAAGAAATCAGGTACTATTTGAGTAACAAAATTCAGGGCCCATTAGAGATAAATGGGAAACTAACCAGCCAACAGCAGGAAGTGACTCTTGTACAGAGTAAGACTTTGACAAATCCCTTATCCTTGAAACAGGTTTTGCTTATAACTTAGTGCACAGTTCAGGAAGATTGAAAACATTCCTCTACATGAGTTTTCTCTACACCAAGGATGTCCATCAATCTTTAATAGACCCATGATTCCAAATGCACCAAGAACCACTCATGTAACTGGTGGAGTCATGGAATCTGCATGCTCTACTTATAATCAGATTTAAAGATAAACACTTTCAAATGCAGCCCTTTTTTTGTGTGTGTGTGGCTTTCTTTCCTGGATCTTCTTGACTTTTGGAATTTTTTTTTCTTTTCTTAAGAAAATAAAATATAGTAAGATAAAACAAAAAACCATCATGTCAAAGTTGGATAAGACAAACCAACAGAAGGAAGAGTCCCAAAAGAAGGTATAAGGATCAGAAACCCACTCATTCATATTTTTAGGAGTCCCATAAAAATACTAAACTGGAAGTCATAATATATATATGCAGAAGACCCAGGGCAAGCTTGTGTAGGCTCTGTGCATATTGCCGCAGTCTCTGTGAGTTTATATGGGTTTTGCTCAGTTGATTTAGAGGGTTTTGTTCTCCTGGTGTCTTCCATTCCCTCTGGCTCTTACTCTCTTTCTGCCTCCTCTTCCATGGGCTTCCCTGAGCTCTGAGGGGAGGGATTTTTATGGAGACATGCCATTTAGAACTGTGTGTTCCAAGGTCTCTCTCTCTCTCTCTCTCTCTCTCTCTCTCTCTCTCTCTTTCTCTCTCTCTGCATAATGTCTGTTTCCATCTGCTGGAGGAAGCTTCTCTGATGATGGCTGAGTCTACGAGTATAGCAGAATTTCATAGGAGTCATTTTATTGATACTATTTTTTTAACCAGTAGTATTTGGTTTTATCCTACTTCTCTGGGATATCTAGTCTCTGATTCTTGGCCATCCAAGCATTGTCAGGTATGAGTTCCATTTCTTGGAGTGGGCCTTAAGTCAAATCAGATGTTAGCTGGTTATTCCCACAAGCCTTGTGACACCATTGCCCTAGCACATTTTGCAGGCAGGACAGATTGGAAATCAAAGATTTTGTGGGTGACTTGGTGTTTATCTGTCTCTTTTGGTAGCCTTAAGAGTACCTTCTCATACTAAAGACACTGGAACATAAGGGTGAAAGTTCTGTGTAGGCACCAGATTGCTTTCTCCATGTTCAATGAGTTAGGTGTGTGCTCTCTTTAGCATGGGGACCCCACTGTCAGTTTGCAAAGAGCAACCTATTGTCTTGGTAATATCTGGGTTGTTTGGGGATTTACATGGGATCTCTTTAGAAAAATTTATTTCAAGTGCCTTCCAAACCACCCCTGATTCTTTCTGACTGTGTTCCTATATTCATTCCTCTGTAGATTCATAGAAAAGTTGGTCACCGTGTTCTAATTGATCTTGATATCACTTTATTTGTTTGAATATGAGTGACCCACATAAGCTCATAGATCACCAGGGAGTGGCATTATTGGGAGGTATGGCCTTGTTGGAGAAAGTGTGTCACTGCAGGTGGGCTTTGAGATTTTGAGTACTCCAGCCAGGCTCAGTGTCACTTTCTCTTCCTGCTGCCTGCCAATCTCCATGTAGAAGTCTCAGCTACCTCTCCAGCACCATAGACATACCACCATGCTTCTGCTATGACTAAACCCCTGAACTGTAAGACAGCCCCAATTAAATATCTTCCTTTATAAAAATTGCTGTGGTCATGGTATCTCTTCACATCAATAAAACACCACAGCTAAGAAATACCTTTTTATTCTTCATACATCCATAACTTTTTTTCAGATATTTTCTTTTTTTTCCCTCTATACTTCCTAAAATGTATATAGCTCACTTTAAATGATACCAGTAGGCCAGCCCTTGTTGTGATATTCAGAATGGATTTTTGTAGTAATAAGGAAGACTGGCAGGCATCTAGTTTCATAAAAGCATGAAAGTAGCTGTTGGGGCATTCTCCAACAGGCTGGTTGTAGGATTAGAAACTTGGGGGAACCTCTAAACAGGTGTGTTAACTCTCAGGTAAAAAGAGTGTGAAGGACCAAATGAGGAAATCCACAGAAATCAATCTCTGCTGCCAAAGAAGAAAAAAGTCATCTAAACAGAGGAATCAGAGGAATCAAGACTTAATATAACTTCCCCTAAGACTACTGAGGTTTAGCTCCCAGCACTCACATGGTAGCCCACAACTGTCCATAACTCTAGTTCCAAGAGATCCAGCACCCTCTTCTTGCCTCCTCAGACACCAGGTTTGCATGCAGTACACTTATGTACATACAGCCAAAACATTCATACACACAAAAATAACAATACATCTTAAAAAAAAAAACCCAGTCCTGGTCTCTGAGAGATTTAGCTTGGGGGCATGCCCATGTTGAGAGCAGCCGTGCTGAGAGCACTGCCTGGCTGCTTGCTCTCTTTTTCCTGGTTGTACATTTGCCAAGTTATCTTCTTATAGACATGCACATTGACTCTAGCTTATGGTGTTTGTAGGCCGGCTATTGTTTTAAGCCAGGTCTCTCCCTCTTCCCTTCCTTCCCTGTACTGGGGTAGGCTGATAAGAAAGGCCAGGTGTTCTTTTTCACTAGCTGTAAATTTCTGATCATGGATTCCAGCCTTCATTCCCACCCCTTCCACAAACCACCATAAAATCCCTGTGAGCAACAGAAACTCTCAGCCATTGCTGAGACAGTATATATGGTAAAGTGCCTTGAAAAGAAAGTCTGGTGGTTTCTTACAGAATTCAACATACTCTTTATACATTCATTCATTCATTAGAGCCTTTGTTTTTACCCAAAGGGATTGAAATCCAAATTCAAACCTGTACACAAATATTTGCCATTGCTTCAACTTCATTAAGTTGAAGCAATCATGAAGACCTTTATTGGAGGGATAGATAAACAGACTATGTGTATCTAGGTTAAGTAGAATTCTATGCTAAAAAGAAATGACCTTCCAAGCCAGGAAAAGATTTGGAGGAAAGATACCAGAGTATGAAAATATAAAAGAAACCAGTACCAGAGACTGAACTTTTGTGCTCAGTTAGTGACACTGCCCATGGAAAAGACCATGGGCTGGATCAGAGAGAAGACCATGGGGAAGCATTGAGGACTTTGGTTTGGTGGAATTACTGTGTAGGTTCATGGGGGACACATTCCATTAGATATTTGTCCAAACTAATAGGAATGCAACATCAGTACAAACTCCACTGCAATCGTGTGTGTGTGTGTGTGTGTGTGTGTGTGTGTGTGTGTGTGTGTGTGTGTGTATGTGCCTGTACAAATGCCTATGCGTGCATGTTGCATGTGTATATGCATGCATGTGGGTATGTGCATATGTGCATGTGTATGTGAGCATCTGGGTGTGTGTTTGTGTTTGTGTGTGTGTGCATGTGTGTGTGTGTGCATGTGTGTGTGCAAGTGCCTGTGTATGTATGTTTGCATGCATATGGGTATGTGTGTGTGTGTGTGCATGCCTGTACAAGTGCCTATGTGTGCGTGTGTATATGCATGCACGTGGGTATGTGTATATGTGCATGTGTATGTGAGCTCCTGTGTGTGTGTTTGTGTTCATGTATGTGGTTATGTGTGTGTGCATGTATGTGCAAGTGCCTGTGTATGTATGTGTACATGTGTGTGGGTATGTGTGTGTGCATGTATGTATGAACACCTGTGTATGTGTGCAAGAACCTTTGTGTGGATGTGTGTGTGCATGCATGTGAGGATATGTGTGCATGTGTGTGTGTGTTTTGTATATTCACATGTGTGTGCGTGCCTGCATTTGTATGTGCACAGCTGACTTTGGATCTCTTTCTTAATCACTCTTTGTATTGTTTTGTGAGACAGGGTCTCGCTTCACTGAACACGGAACTCACCATTTCAGCTAGGATGAATGATCTCTAAGAGTCCCCCTACCTCTGCTTCTACAGCTCTGGAATATTCTACAGATATATGTCACCATGTCTGCCTTTGTGTGTGTGTGCTGGGTCACAAGCTCAGGCCCTCCACCTTGTGTAGCAAGCACTATTGACTAACTCACTCCCCCAACCTGGATGCAAGAACTCTCCGTTCTTTTCACTCAATTTTGCTGTGAATCTGAAACTGCTCCAAAATTTGTCTTAAAGTCAATGTACTTGGAGGCCAAATTTTCTGCTACACTACAAATGTTAAGGTGAGAACTTGCATGGTTAGAAGTATAAGAATAAGAACTGGTTTGACCAGCACTCGGGAGGCAGAGGCAGGCGAATTTCTGAGTTGGAGGCCAGCCTGGTCTACAGGGTGAGTTCCAGGACAGCCAGGGCTATACAGAGAAACCCTGTCTCGAAAAACAAAAAAAAAAACAAAAACAAACAAACAAACAAAAAAGAACTGGTTTGAGCTTGCCTCAGCAAATAAACAAGAATTTTAACCACAGTTTAGAAAGAAATCTTTCTTCAAACATTCACAAATAGCATAAGTGTAATAATGCTCACAGTCCCAAAGGCTCAGGAGTCCAAGGATAAAGCGCCTGATGAGGACTTGTTCTGAAGAGGTGTCTTTAGCTGTGTTCTCATGAGTGAAAAGAAATCTCTTCAAGAGTTCATTGTGGAGCTCAGGGTGCATTTGTTTATAAATGCAAAAGCAGTGTCCAGGAAGAAGCTAAAGTGTTTATTCTGACATTTTCGTGCTTGCCATTTCCTCTTTCATTTTAATGCTGACCATAATATTCCCCATCGTTTAACTGCCATAAAACTGTTGAGTAGTTAATGGGCCGCACCCCTTAAATAAATGTAGACACCTCCATGCTCCATCAGTATTATTGGTTCGTTCACAAGTGAGATCGAGATCTGTTGAGAGCTATTTGACAAACACATGGCAAAGGTCAGTTAGAATCCAAAACCAGGGAGATGGTGTTTCAGGAACTCCTAGGCTTTGGAGTTATTAGGTTGGTGGGTGCTCTAACAACTCCTAACTAGTTGGAAGAGTGTACATGAGGCATACACTGTTGTGCTTGGCACCTAGCAAGTACTGAATAAATGTGAATTACTTTTCCTAATTCTCCTTGAGTCCTTTGGGTTTTAGGATATGAAAAATCTTATAGGAACTTCAGACTTCATTAGCTTAGTCTCTCTCTCTCTCTCTCTCTCTCTCTCTCTCTCTCTCTCTCGTGTGTGTGTGTGTGTGTGTGTGTGTGTGTGTGTGTGTTTTAAATTCAGGGCTTCCCATATGCTAGGCAAGCCCTCTCACTGAGCCACCTCCCCAGAACCTCTGATGGTTTATTTTTATACTCAGAATATTCAGATTTACAGAGTAAAAGGGATAATTTAATTTACTTCATTTGTAAGGTATAACAAAACATAGAGTTCTCTCATTTTTGCATGCTATGGAGGAGGTGAAAGACCATGATAGTCGTCTCTCCCTTAAGATACTCATCTGGCCACCTCTATCCCCTCACCATAGGAATCTTACCAAAGCCACAATCAAGCTATACTTGACCAACTTTCTGAAAAAAACCACAAGTCTTGCTTTACAAAGAAGTAGTCTCAAGAATCAAGAATTCATTGCCTCATTTTGCAAAGCAATGAGCTGGTCCCGGGAAGTAAACACAGTTGCTGGGAGTGCTAGGGACTCCAAAAGAACAAACTTAACTGTCCTTCTCCTCTGCAAACAATCTTTAGTTCAAGTTAGTGATTTGAAAATGAAAGACCTAGCCCCTCACAAACATCCTGGAACCTCAATGTGACTAACTGAAAGATTTGTCATGGAAACATGTGAATATGTCAGATCAAGTTTCAACAGAGTTCCCATAGCAGTTGTACCTTGGTTACTTTACACAGAAGCCTCTGTTGAATCTACCACCAGAGAAGGCATGCCTACAGAACTCTCAGCTTCTCTGATCTTACACATGTGACCATCTCAAGAGAGTTGTTGAACGATGAAGAGCCATCAGAAGTTCTTCACTGTGAGCTCAGTTTCCATGGGGTCAACTGCAGCTACTCTCAACTATGTAGCTGTCTATTTTAGCTTACAGAATCACAGAAGCATCTGTACATGTTCATGGAATAATGGTTGGCAGAAGTCTTCATTGGTAGATTGGAAACATATAAGAATTTTACTAGTTAAAAGATTCAGGCATGTTTACCATTCTGCAAATGGATAAACTTAATAAGTTAAGGGCCAAGAGTCAGGAGCTAAGGCTGGAGAGATGGTTTAGTTGGCAAAGTGCTTGTCACATAATTGTATGGACCTGAGTTCCATCACATCCCTCACATAAAAAGCTAACTGTGTTGACACACACCTATAATCAGCACTGGAGAAGTGGGAAACAGGAGGATCCCTGAGCTCAGTGATCAGCCAGCCTACTGGAGGGACACAAGTCGCAAGGAAGAGACTTAGGATGGCTCTTAAGGAATGATATTCATGGTTAACTTTTGTGCATGTGTGCGTGTGCGTGTGTGTGTGTGTGTGTGTGTGTGTGTGTGTACACAAATACACCCAGACCAGGCTGAAATCTTGATATAACAACTACAATAAAATGACAACGTTAACTCAGAAAACATTTTGCTTTAAAAATGTAGCTGGGTGGTGGTGACCACCTTTAATCTCAGCACTTGGGAGGCAGAGGCAGAGGCAGAGGCAGAGGCAGAGGCAGAGGCAGAGGCAGAGGCAGAGGCAGAGGCAGAGGCAGAGGCAGAGGCAGAGGCAGAGGCAGAGGCAGAGGCAGAGGCAGAGGCA